>OY856389.1:17331036-17831036 GCA_963693495.1 Malacosoma neustria
TACTCGCGAAATGGTTAACGTCGTGGCTTGTATGTATTCTTAGTTATATCTGTTTTTTTTACTGTAAACCTAATGTAGTTGTAATAAGCTTTTAATGTTGATGCCACCGACGTATCGTCATAAATCTTAAATATGTATAAAAAATAATGTCGCTAATTAGATCTAGTAATCTGTAAACGTAAGTTATTTTGTAATACCGTATTAAAACGGATTTTCCTTTGGAAGCCGACGATTCATATATCGAAGGTCATTTCTTTGTATTATTTTTTTATTTATTTTGATGTGCTGAAACTACCTATCTCTGTTCAAATTTATATTTAAACTTTTCTTTGTGTTTATGGCGTGGTGGAATGGTGATAGTCCGAGTAATAGTAGTTAGTTGATTCCTGGTTAGACAATTTTCATTTTTATATTTTTTTATTATTTAATTTTCATTCCGTATTTTGCTTGTTATTATAAAGACGGACATAAGCTATCACCACTCCACTTTCGTGTTTTTACAATGTAACGCGAAGGATACCGACACCACTCCTGGTCGTCCAGGGTGTCAGGGTGCCGGGTCTTTCGCGCTACAGAAACATCTTCGACGCATTTCAGAGGAGAGGGTCCACCGTACGGGCTGAGAGCAGACGCCCCAGAACGGGTCCTTCGGAACAACAACCCGTAGCTGCCATCCCTCGCAGCGGTCTCGAGGCAGCCACCCTCAGTACGGGCTGGAGCTGCAGACCACTTCCAACGGCAGGGCACGTCAGGCCCCGTGAAAGGAAAGGACGTTGATGACCCTCCACGCGCAGGACGAGGCCTAAGCTAAGTCACCCTACACCCTTACGATTTAACGCCCGATATAAACCTCTTAGTGCTTGTACCCACGTCCCGGTTATATATGGTAGACCGAACTCTATTTTGTTAATTCATTCAGTACGTTATATTAGTAATAAACTTGTATTCAATTTAAAATTGTTTAATTTCTTATCTATATTTGTCGACGACCGTCAGGTTGTCGTGACAAAGTGGCGCCCAACAATTAAAGCATAGCACAGAGAGGTTTATATTTTTTGTACTTTTGTGGTGTCCGTATTCTTCACCCAGGTGGTAAGCCTTAGCGGACGAGGCTGAACGGGGTGGTACCACCGATCCGTTCTCCTTAAGAGAACGGGTAGCCGATTTTTGTCGTCTGGCTCCGCAGGGTAATCGACTAACATCCCAGATTGCCCACACTTGCGCGAGAACTACACAGTGGGATAATTTAATAAATTTTTTTTTCTACAACATTTTTGTGTAGATTTAATTTTTATAACTTTGCATTTTTTTTTTAATTTCTCTCAATTGCAGTTAATTTTTATTTAATGTTTTTTTCAATTGTGTTTATATGTGTTGTACGTAATTGTAATTTATTTCAGAGATATTAATATTATTATTGGTGCATATATTGCATTTATTTAGTGGTTTTTATATTATTTCTTAATTTAATTTTGGTCTGAAAATTTAATAGCAATTACGTGCAATATTTTTATTTTACATCATTCTTAATTTTTTTATTTTATATTTTCACCCACGTGTCTCATCTCGTCGCGTATTATTTTTTCTTTAATTTAATTCAATATAGCTGTCCCGTTATACTTAATTTCAGTATTTAATAAATTTGTTATTTAATTATTTTAATTTAATTTAACTTGGCACATTTTTTTAAATATTTCTTTTAAAATGGACCGTACCATAAAATACCTACATCTAACTAAACCAGAGCTCACGTATGAAGTAGCCATACGCGGTTTAGAACCCAAGGACAGAGTAGAGGATCTTAGAGTTCAAATAAATAAAATTATTTCTGAATATCCGGCAGACGCGATTTTCGATTCTTGTTATGACGTAGAAACGGACTTAGAAGAAATCAATGCAACTTTTAGCAAAATAATAACAAATCTAGATATCTTAAACAATAATCCAGATAATAAACCAGTTTCGGAACGTACTCGCTCTCTAATTAATCACATTTATTTTCGGCTAAAAAGGATAGAAAAACCGACAGAAGAAAATTTAATTGAAACTTTTGAGGAAATCATTGAACAATTCAATGACCTCCAGTCTAGATATAATAAAATTATTAATAAACACTTAGTAGTAAAAACCTCAGTACAAGATAATTTAAAATTACCTAATAGTCCGTGCGAAAGAAAAGAACCAACATATTTAAATACAGAAGTAGTTTGCGATAGGGCTTCTTTTTCGGAAATATTAAAAACAAAATACGATGGTAAATCCTGCGTTCGCGCTTTTATCGCTCGCTTGGAGGAGCTTAAACTAGCGCGTAACATTTCGGACGAGCATATGATGAGATTGGCTCCGGAAATCTTCACCGGGCAAGCCTTGCATTGGCTCAGAAGTGTAAGGGACGGTATCGATTCGTGGCAGGAACTAATATCTTTATTAAAAACTGACTTCGACACCTTTGACTTCGACTATCGTATGATGAGCGAAATCCGTTCGCGAAGCCAGGGGGAAGAAGAAAACATAACCATCTACTTAGCAATTATGCACGGTATGTTTTCACGCCTTTCCGGACCGGTGCCGGAGGCGGAGAAGTTAGAAATAATACTTCACAATATTAGGCCGTGTTACGCGGGAGTATTAGCCACAAATACAAATATTACCAGTATTTCAGAACTTAGAGATGTCTGCAGAAATTACGAAAAAATTAACGCTCGGTATTCCAATTTCAAAGAACCTTCGTGTAATCCTGGTTGCTCGTTGGCACCAGAGTTTAACTACCTTTCCCTAAAAACAAATAAAAATAAATATAATTTCAATAAGTTGGCCTCTTTAAACGTAAATAAAAAATATTGTTTTAAATGTGGACTTCGGGACCACACTACTGTTACTTGCCCTAGGTGCAATTCGAAGAAAAAACCTTTTATAAGCCCTTTTCAATGTTATAAATGCGGCGAACGCGGTTATAAAGTTACGAATTGCCCGAAATGTAAAGACAAATATAGTCCACCTTCTAAAGTCCTTCAGACTAATAATAAAAATAATAAAACCGATTCAAAAAACTAGTTAAAGAAGGTTGCAGCCAGCTTCGCTTAGACCAGCAAGACTGGGCCAACTGGCTAGCAACAATAAAAAATTTTTTCCGCACATTTAAAATTGCTACTATTTTTAATAAATTACCTCTTAACGATCCTCGTCCTTATGTTACGGTTTCAATTGCAAATTATCCTAAATTAAAATATTTAGGTCTTTTAGACTCGGGTTCAGCTATTACCATCTTAGGGAATAATTCCCATTTACAACTTTTAAAGGCAGGGTTCATATTGAACACTGCTAATATTTTAACAGTTACGACTGCAGGCGGTCAGCGTTGTCATTCAATCGGTAATATTTTATTACCTATATTTTTTGAAAATATAATTAAAATCTTAAACGTTCATGTAATACCAGATATAGATTCTTATTTAATTCTTGGCATTGATTTTTGGAAAAAATTTAATATCTGTCCTAAATATTTACCTAACTTAAATTTTATTAGTAACACAGACCCTAAAATTCATAATACTACCACGTCTTCTACTTCCTTATTAGGTCTCCATTCTTATGACACATTGGAACCATCGGAGAAAATCATCGCGAATAATATAATTGATCAATTTAAAAATATATCCTTTGAACGTATAGGTCTAGGTAGAACATCCCTAATTAAACATAAAATCGATACAGGAGATGCACTTCCTATTAGGCAGCGCTCGTATAGGTTGTCGCCGGAAAAACAAAAAATCGTGTCGGAACAGGTAGACGAAATGTTAAAGCTCGGCGTAATTTCACCAGGCGAGAGTCCATGGTCTTCCCCTGTCATAGTAGTCGAGAAAAAAGAAGGCAAACCACGGGTATGCTTAGACAGCCGGAAGCTTAATTCGGTCACCAAAAAAGACGCCTACAGCCTACCATACATCTCGGAGATCTTAGACAACCTTAGGGACGCACGTTTCCTGTCATCAATTGACCTGTCAAAATCCTTCTGGCAGATTCCATTAGAGGAAAAGGATAAAGAGAAGACTAGTTTTTACGTTCCGGGTCGTGGTACTTTCGTCTTCAATGTAATGCCTTTTGGGTTGACCAATGCGCCAGCTACACAGCAAAGATTAGTGGATACATTATTCGGACCAGAATTCGAGCACAAAGTCTTCTGTTACCTAGATGACGTAATAGTAATAAGCGAGTCGTTCCAGGACCACGTATCTCTCTTGCTGCGCGTAATTAATAAACTTAAAAATGCCAACTTATCTGTTAACTTCGAAAAATGTCAACTTTTTAGGGATAGCTTAAAATATTTGGGCTATGTAGTCGACGCTGAAGGTCTCCGTACAGATCCCCTGAAAGTGGAGGCCATCCTCAACTTCCCAACACCAACCACCAAAAAGGATGTAAAGAGATTCTTAGGGACCGCGTCTTGGTACAGACGTTTTATACCTAATTTCAGCACCATTGCGGGCCCTCTGAACTCTCTAACATCCACCAAAAAGTGTGCTCCACCCTTCAGATGGTCAGCGGAAGCGGAAGAGGCCTTCACAACACTCAAAACTTGTTTAGTTACAGCGCCGGTTTTGTGCTGCCCTAACTACGACCTTCCTTTCGAGGTTCACACGGACGCCAGTAATTTCGGGTTGGGCGCAATGCTCACTCAAAACATAGATGGCGTTGACCGCCCTATAGCATTCAGGAGCCGCTCTTTAACGGGTCCTGAACGCAATTATAGCGTAACAGAAAGAGAAACTCTGGCTGTGCTGGACGCTCTCGAACACTGGCGCTGTTATTTGGAAAATGGTAAGTGTTTTACGGTGTACACTGACCATTCAGCCTTAAAATGGTTTTTAACCTTGTCCAACCCTACGGGTCGTCTCGCCCGTTGGGGTCTAAGGCTATCTGCCTTTAATTTTATTATTAAACACCGCAGAGGTAAGGATAATGTAATTCCAGATGCATTATCTAGAGCAGTACCGGTGGCAGAAATAATTACCACAAACAATAACAGCTACATCACCAAGGACGACTGGTACCTTAACATCCTCAACGGTTGCGTAAGTTCACCTACTAGTTTCCCGAACTATGTGGTGACGAATGGGAAACTGTATCGTTTCTCGAAGGGTAACACTCCACTAACATCCGATTTCGAATGGAAGGAAGTTATCCCTAAGGAACACCGAGAATCGATACTTAAAAATAACCATTCCGAACCCACGGCGGGACATATGGGAATTTTTAAAACTTACCAAAGGCTTAAGTTACGTTATTATTGGCCAGGTATGTACGGTGACACAGCTAAATTTGTAACTGCTTGCGATACTTGTACTGCGCATAAAGCTCCTACCCATACTACCCTTGGCCCACTAGGTAGGCCTAAGGAGTGTAGCAGGCCTTTTCAAATGATTTCTATTGATCTTGTAGGCCCTCTTCCAGTTTCCCGTAAGCAAAATGCTTACATATTAGTAGTTTGCTGTTGTTTCTCTAAGTATTGTTTACTTTTCCCTTTAAGAAGAGCTACGGCTACAAATGTCGCAAAATGCTTAGAAGAAGGTGTTTTCCTTGTACATGGCATTCCACAAGTGGTTTTACAGGATAACGGAGTGCAATTTATTAGCCGGGAATTAACCAAATTGTATGAAAATTATAAGATACCAAAAGTTCAATTCACGCCTAAATATACGCCCCAGGTAAACACCGTGGAACGTTACAACAGAACATTAATCACCTCCATTTCAACCTTTGTAGAAGATGACCACAGGACTTGGGACGTGAACTTACCAAAGATACAATTTGCCATGAATAGTGCCGTTAACGAGGTAACAAAATTCACGCCAGCGTTTTTAGTATACGGAAGGGAACTAGTACCATGCGGGTCGCATTATTCCTCAAATGTAGACCCAAGTGATCTGGTCCTCTCGCCACGCGACGAATACGCGGAAAACCTAGGTTGCTTAGCAAAAATTTTCGACAAAGTTCAACTATCTTTGTATAACAGCCACGTCAAAAGCTCGCGACATTATAACCTACGCAGGAAGCCGGTAGACTTTAATGTAGGAGACATAGTTTGGAAACGGTGTTACTTCCAAAGCGATAAGGATGCCCACTTCGCGAAAAAACTAGCTCCAAAATTCGTAAAATGCAAAATAATAGCCAAGCGCTCCCCATTAGTTTACACCGTTGAAGACATGTCTGGGAATAACTTAGGAAACTGGCACATCAAGGATTTTAAGCTGCACTCCTCTCCTTCGTAAATATTTTTTTTTGTAGTATGTTACACACTCTTATAGTGTCTGATCCTAATAGTCACGTACTTGTAGGATTATCTTATTATTTGTGTGGGTTCGACCCATAAATTTTCTTTTAAGTTGCTAATAAATGTTAGCATCAATTTAATTTTATATCGTTAAATAATTAATTATGTTGTTTTTAGCGAATTATAACAAGCCTACACGAATTTTGATGTTTTGATAGGGAGTTCTAAATATTACTGTTGTATGACTTATATATGTCTGCACATGGTTTGTTATAATTGCTTTTTATTTATTAGCAATTTTTTTTAGCGGAGTATGACAGTTTCTTGATATAGGTCTACTCGTCTGCTGTTTTTTCTCGTTACAGCGGGTCGTGACTGTAACAAATTCGCTAAAGACTAAACATACTCATAATGCCATTTAGTTATTTAATTTTGTTAAGCAATCATTAGCATATACAACGCTGTCATAGTTACCGGTTCGATTCTTGTTAGTTCAGTAATGTTCAGAATATTAGTTTAAAATTTTTAATTTTTTTTTCTTTCTCGTTTACAATAATTTTAATTTTAATAGTTGTTGCGTTTCGGTCTCTGTCTGCGTTGCCTTTGTTGGATTTAAATAAGCCTACACGAATTTTTGATGTTTTAGTTTGGGAGTTTTGTGTTGTAAGACTTTTATATAAGTCTACACACGTTATGTTAATTGCTTTGTGCAATTTTTTTAAGCGGAGTATGACAGTTTCTTGGTATAGGTCTGCTCGTCTGCTGTTTATTGTTTTGCGTTATGCGCGTTTAGAGCGGGTTGTGACTCTTTAAATAAGCCTACACTAATTTCTTCGTCAGAGCGGGTTGTGACTCTTTAAATAAGCCTACACTAATTTACTAGTTACAGCGGGTCGTGACTGTAACAAATCCAGCAAAGACAAACGTATTACACAGTACCGATTCGTACAGAAGTTTCACGTTACAGTATTTCTATCCCTTAGACGCTCTTTGTTATGCAGTGCTGTTCTTGAGTCCAATCTTTATTATAGATTCGTACTCTGGTTGTATGGCAGTCTGTAGATATAGAAATTTCTTCAGACAAATTATGACAGGTCGTGTGTTAGGACGTATGATAGGTATTTGATAGTGGATGTATGTAAGTAAGACAGTTACTGGGCGGTTCTATTCCTATTAGGCGCTTACCGCAGCGGATTTTACTACGTAAAATCCTTTCTCTGGGAGAGGGGGTATTGTTACGTTGTAACAAGAGTAGGATAATTAATTTTCTTTATATAATATTTAATCCTTAAATACTTAATAAAAATTTCGAATTAATCTCAACAATATATAATAATTAATCTTGAGGGTATTTAAACGGAACGAACCAGATAATAATTTCGATCGCGCACCTTAAAAGTAGGTAGATAAGAATTAAACGACGGCTGGGAAGAATCTTCGAGAAATCGTTCAGTTGAATAGCGTCCATCGATAAGTAAAAAGATGAATGAACGCGAATCATTCGATCGGTTACCGGTCATCGAAAATACTACAAATGAACGAAGAACGGGAACCAAGTGTCGTCAGGGCTTACGTCACAAATAATTCTTTGCCCCTCTGGCCTATAGCTCTGTCATTGTCTAAACGAGTAGCGGGTCCAAAGTACAGGTGCTACCCAGTACTTTTCCATGCCAAACCATTAGAAGCCAAATCTGGAACCTTCGAAAAAGTGGGCGGTGCCCTGACGGCCAGTATAAAAAGGCGAAGCTGCGATGGACGCCAAGATTCGCACACCCGAAAGACGCCTGCAAGTATCCGTCCTTCAACAGTTAAGTTTTTAACGTGCGCGTGTTGTAAACATATTATAAAGTTGTAATATAAAGTTTTAGTGCATAACCCTCAGGTGAGCTCATAAAATTAAGTCCATTAGGGCCGGTCGCTATTGCCTAGTTTTGTGCCTAAAGATTAATCCAAAATAAATTATTATTATTCTTTTTTATATTTAAATATTGCAAGTTAATATCAACAAGAAGCTACCGGGACTAGTCACGTGGGTGTAAATGTAAATCATAACCTTATTATTTTGTGTTAGGCGAACGTGCTCGCCGCGTTATTGTTTTAAATTCTTTAAAAATATATAAAAAATGTAATTATACTCGCGAAATGGTTAACGTCGTGGCTTGTATGTATTCTTAGTTATATCTGTTTTTTTTACTGTAAACCTAATGTAGTTGTAATAAGCTTTTAATGTTGATGCCACCGACGTATCGTCATAAATCTTAAATATGTATAAAAAATAATGTCGCTAATTAGATCTAGTAATCTGTAAACGTAAGTTATTTTGTAATACCGTATTAAAACGGATTTTCCTTTGGAAGCCGACGATTCATATATCGAAGGTCATTTCTTTGTATTATTTTTTTATTTATTTTGATGTGCTGAAACTACCTATCTCTGTTCAAATTTATATTTAAACTTTTCTTTGTGTTTATGGCGTGGTGGAATGGTGATAGTCCGAGTAATAGTAGTTAGTTGATTCCTGGTTAGACAATTTTCATTTTTATATTTTTTTATTATTTAATTTTCATTCCGTATTTTGCTTGTTATTATAAAGACGGACATAAGCTATCACCACTCCACTTTCGTGTTTTTACAATGTAACGCGAAGGATACCGACACCACTCCTGGTCGTCCAGGGTGTCAGGGTGCCGGGTCTTTCGCGCTACAGAAACATCTTCGACGCATTTCAGAGGAGAGGGTCCACCGTACGGGCTGAGAGCAGACGCCCCAGAACGGGTCCTTCGGAACAACAACCCGTAGCTGCCATCCCTCGCAGCGGTCTCGAGGCAGCCACCCTCAGTACGGGCTGGAGCTGCAGACCACTTCCAACGGCAGGGCACGTCAGGCCCCGTGAAAGGAAAGGACGTTGATGACCCTCCACGCGCAGGACGAGGCCTAAGCTAAGTCACCCTACACCCTTACGATTTAACGCCCGATATAAACCTCTTAGTGCTTGTACCCACGTCCCGGTTATATATGGTAGACCGAACTCTATTTTGTTAATTCATTCAGTACGTTATATTAGTAATAAACTTGTATTCAATTTAAAATTGTTTAATTTCTTATCTATATTTGTCGACGACCGTCAGGTTGTCGTGACAATCTCCAACACTGGTTGGGAACATAGCATTTCTTTTATCTTTCTGAAAGATTTTTCACAATCCTCTGTCCATATAAATTTTACATTTTTTTTTAATAGTTGATGTAATGGATCTAGTAATATTGAGCTCTTTTCTATATATTCATGGTAAAAATTTATTTTCCCCAGAAATTGTCTAATTTGCTTTTGTGTAGTAGGAATTGGGAAATTTTTTATTGACGTTATGTTGTCTTTCAACGGTTTAACCGTATTTTCTCCTATTACATGTCCTAAATATCTAACCGAACTAGCAGCGAATGTACACTTTTTAAATTTTAACCTGAGTCCTTCTTTTTTTATTGCATTTAATAATTTTTCAATATGATTTAGATGTTCTTCAAACGTCGGTGAGTGTATTAAGATATCGTCTATATAGTTCACTGAAAATTCAGTTAGTCCATATTTTCTTAATATGCTACTCAGAATTCGTTGAAATATAGCTGGAGACGTTTTTAAGCCAAACGGTAGACACGTCCATTGATAGTGACCATCTTGTGTTACAAATCCCGTCTTCCTCCTATCCTCAATTCTTAGTGGTATTGACCAAAAAGCTGAGTTAATGTCCAGTGTCGTAAAGTATTTACAATTTCTGGCTCTTATTATTATATCATCTATTAAAGGGAATGGTTGTGCCTGAGGGACAATGTTTTTATTTAAATCTCTAAAGTCTATGCACAGACGTGTCTTTCCTTCATTTTTCTTATATGCTAGTGTGACGGGTGCAGCAAAAGGACTATAAGATTCTTCGATTAAATTCTTCTCTAGTAAGTTGGCTATTTGTTTCTCTATTTCTTTTTTGTCTTTTATATTACATCTATAGGGTCTTTTACTGCAGTATTTCTCCACTATTAAGTCAATTCTAGCTTCATATTCGTTAACAGTCCCAATATCATACTTGTCTTTCGCAAACACTGATTTGTTTTTATCTATCAATTTTTCTATCTTCATTTTTTTATCTTTATCTAAATGTTCTATATTTGTTTGAAATTCTTCTGTTTCCACGTGTTCATTAAAATTAATTGAACAATTTGTAACTTCACTTAATGTTATCTCTGGTTTTTCTAACTTTTTCTCTATTTTCTGTGAGATTTCTAAATTTTCATTCAACCTCAACTTAAACATAGGAATTAAGTCTAATCCTATTATAAAATCTTCAAAATCCTCTCTTTCAACTACATATATATCTACTATTTTTTCTATATCAAATATTTTTATTCTTATTCTTACCAATCCATTTGTCTGATTCACACCATTGACAGACCTCAAGAATATCTTGTTTAAATCTTCTCTATTCTCTTTTATTTTTATCCATTTCGAGTTTATCAAGGATACTTGAGAACCTGGATCATATGTTCCCATTATCTCTATCTGATTCTCAACTAGTAGCTTAAGTCTGATCAATGGTGTGACTATTAGTTTTTTTTCTCTGTATTTAAATTTACTTCTATTACTGAATTGCTTCCTATAGCTTTAGGTTTCTCTTTTTTCTCTAGTTTAAACCAGCATTTTTCTTCTGGATGATATCTTATACCTTTACCCATGTTTTCACATGTCATACATGGTTTCTTTTCTTCATTTCTGAATTTATGTTCTGGTTTACCTTCTTTTTTAAATGTTTTCTTTTTATTTCAGTAGAAGTATACCAATCTTGGCAAGTTGCATCTAAAAATATTCTTAATAATTCTATTTTAGTTTTATCTTTTTCTATTTTAAATCTTCCACACTCTTTTTCGAATATATGTAACCATTGTCTAACATTAGATGTTTTATAATTAAATTTTTCTAATACAAATTTATCTACAATATGTTTTAAGTTTTTTTCTTCTTCGTGTTTTTCTGATTTTTCAATTAATTTTTCTAATATTTTTTCCAAGCTCGAGTTTTCTTTAATATTCTCTTGAAGTGTTTGTTTTAAATATTTCCCTTCAAACTGGATATTTCCTTCATCATCTAAATATATCTTTTCTAATTCTTTTGAAATTTTTATCCATATTTTTAACTCATCATGCCTTTTTCCTAATGAATTTTTTACCTTTTTGAAAGTCTCCGTCTTTGTCAACTCTTCATGATAATCTGCATACATGAGGTCATCTGGTATAACATATTTTTCCCCTTGTTCTGTGACAATTGAGGTTACAGCTACTACTGTAGTTTTACAGTCCTTTGGAGAAGCCACAGCTCTGAACTCGAATTGCAATTTCATTTTGTGACGAAAATTGTCGTTTTATAATATTTTTTATTTGTTTCAGTCTGGATGGTCCGAATAAATCAAACAAATTTGTTTCTGTAAAAATAACAGAAACGACAATTAAAGTTGATTACTCGTCTCTCATAACTCTTGCTTTTCTATCTATTAATTAAATTATTTAAATCAAATCTGTAACGTAATAACGTAAATATTGTTTACTTTTTTGTAGGCAAATGTCATGTGTCACACTTCTATGACACATGACATTAAGCGCGTTAAATCAAAAGGGATTATGTCCTGGTTACACAACCTAACCATAATACAATAACATTAAAGAGATGATATTCTCTTTACATATATATATATATATATATATATATATATATATATATATATATATATATATATATATATATATATATATATATATATATATATATTATACTGACGGACTCATAAACTGCATCAAAGTAATAGACGACTTTGAAATAAATATTTGGACCATTCAATAATTCATATAAACTTTGGACCATTTGCTGGTCTAAAAGGGGTGATATCCACTTCCTTTAACCTTCTACTTATTGTTCGTGCACTCACGTTTACTCCACGCACTTCATTAAGCTCTGTTTTGATGTTAACTGACGTGAGGAAACGATTTCGCAGGGAAGTTGTAACAATAAATCGGTCATCACGACCTGTGGTTGCTCGAATCCTGCCTGTACCACGTCTCCTTCTGTAAGAACCTGTCTCCACAAATCTTCTGTATATTCTAGAAACCGTAGACTGGTTTAAATTTAAATTTCTACCAATCGTTCGTTGATCCAAGCCCTCCCGCACCAATGCTACAATATAACCCTAATAAAATCTATGCGGAACCGATTAGAATCCGTAATAAGGGCACATGGAGGTAATTAATACACCTTATTAAAACATAAATAAACCCTTGCATAAAGTTTGTGTCTATTGTTAAAACCAATTTTTTAATTAAACCAATTTTCCTTAAATTTCTGTTTTTTCTTCAAAAAAGTCTTATGGTCCTTTCCAGTACATAAACTTAAACTTAAGGATATGAGTCTACGCTGTTTTAAAGTTCACGAACCAATCTAGAGGTTTCAATTTAAATCTGTATAGAAAGTTTGCATACTTGGTTAAAATATTTATTTCAAAGTCGTCTATTACTTTGATGCAGTTTATGAGTCCGTCAGTGTATGTATTAGAGTGAAGCCACGCTCTCGACAACAATAGTTCTGAAATAACCTTCCAAAATAATATCAATAAACGTAGTTTCATTAATATTACGTTTTAACAAAATTACCCTTATTAAGGCCGACTTGCACAACCAATCACTAAACTGATTTAGCGCTAAACTTACTTAAATCGTCATTCTGTCCCTGTCAAATGTTGTCAATGTGACAGGGACAGAATGACGATTTAAATAAGTTTAGCGCTAAATCGGTTTAGTGATTGGTTGTGCAAGTCGGCCTAAGAGTCATTATGATCATGTTTAATATCAGCTATTTCTAAACATTCGTCTTCACCAGCTTCAGAAAAGTATGCAACGCCAGGGCACCGACGAAAAAAGAAATCCAGAATTTAGGCCTGTGATAGTCGAAGCTTTTCTTTCTGCGAAGTGATAGCTTCGAATGTTTGAAGGTTAAATACTTGTAAGAAACATTTGTTATGATTTGCCTTAAGGCAATCAATCATGTTATATACGGTTGTTTTATTATTTTCATTTCATCTCATCATCATCATCATCTCAGCCGGAAGACGCCCACTGTTGGACAAAGGCCTCCCCCAAAGATCTCCACGACGATCGGTTCTGAGCTGCCCTCATCCAACCTATTCCGGCGATCTTGACCAGATTATCGGTCCATCTCGGAACTAACGCGGCAGAAACGGCTCGCACCTTGAACTAAAATACAGCCCTTAAAAATATTATTATGTATCCTTTAAAAACGCATTGTATTAAATAAAAACATTGGAAAACAAACCCTTCAATTATGTAATGATCCTCGAATTTCGCCAGATCAGTAACATTACGTACCTTTCCGCCACATAACATAACTAAAAGATAAACAGATGTTCAACTTGAAAGGATAGGGGGTGTAATTTGCATAATTGCTTCATGTCTGCCTCTGTACGTGTAACATCGAAAAAATAATTTGTACTTTAGAAGCTTGTTTGTGTAGGAAACATTCATTTTGTTTTAATGTATGTATCACTTTATCATATTCGAAAGTTTATTAGTATTGCCATGGACTAGGTTTCCTTATATGCGTCGGAATTTGTCATAACACGTTTCCAGAAGATAAAGCACAAAAAGATGGTACAAACGTAGCTCGATTTTCATTTTGATCCCTCAAAATGTTAGGATAAATAAAGTGGTGTGCTCTCAATTTTGCTAACTTTGATTCAGCATTTAACAGTCAAGCATATAATTAAATTATAGTATAAAACTTTTGGTGTTAGCAGTAGTAAAAATAAAACCATTGAGTATATTATTTACGGGTCTACGCAGCAAGATTTTTGAAATCAAAGTCAAAGTAAGTTTTGAATTAAGTCCTTTTCATCCTTTTGACACTTGAGTTAGTTCGTAGTTCAAGAGTGGGAATATAAAATAATATTATTAGCTCTTTATAAAATAATACCGTACGGTCTGTTAGGTTTTATTTCGTTCAATGTTTAAGTTATTCCCGTGGCACTTCATGTAATATAAACTTAAACGGAAAGAAGTAATTTGCAATTCGTGGTTCCGTCATTAAAACACCGCGGCAGCACTAACTGAAATGTTACTTAAGATTTTGTATCTGTTTCCATTGTTTTTACTTTAAAATTTATAACTTTTGGCTGCGAATTTCAAAACACATAAACTGTTTTAAAAATAAAAATTATATTAGAGACAATTCACACAACGTCAGCTACGTTTTATGGGTACTATATAATTGATATACTACATATATATATATTTTTACGTAAATTAATACATATTATACACACCCAGACACATGACGGGAATCGAACCCGTGACCTTCGCAACCGTACCAAGGTGCGTCAGCCGCTACGCCACAAATATTGTTATACGGATATGGATTGGATCATGTTCACAAGACTAGAACGAAAAATACTAAAAAACTATTTTGAAAAATTTGTCCCTTACTGTGTTTTAACATTAGGCAGATAGATGACTGATATACTACTTATACATTATTATTTTGTGAAAAGATAGATACATATTATACATAAACACCCAAATTCGGTACGGGAATGGAACTCATGTTCATAGGTTTGAATCCTTACGTTCTTACGTAGGCGTTTCAACGTGAGAAAGACGTTACGCTACGCAGGTCGTCTATTATAATACGTATATATTATAAAATAAATAGATAAATTGGGTCTACGTACAGTAGACCCAATTCAACCCCATCCAGTAGTAGGTCCAATCAAATTTAAAATCTGGTACTGGTACAAGAATTTTCATATATGATTCAAGGTTTACAATCGCTCTCCTAAAACCCGGAAATATCAATAATTACGGCCTTACTTGCATTCGGGAATAGTCATTGAATTCAAATCTTAACCTGAAAGAAGTGGGTACAATTGACACACGGCAGAAGTGAAACTTCTGAAAAATAGCCAAAAAGAGAATGATATAAAGATAAGAAGTATTAGGATAATTATAAGAATTTTTTTTTAAATATTTTTAACAAACTACAACATTATATTTATTTTCATGCAATTAAAATATTAGTATAAAAATGCATATTCATATAATCAGCTACGAAAGCCCGAATAAATAGGAGACGAAGATTATAGGAAACTCTGTATACTTGTATTTTATCTTTTAGCCTTAGATACAAGTGCCATATAATATTTATAAATATTTAAATTAAAAATTTATAATATCTAAGCTAATTGGAATAGAAATTATAATTATAAATTATACATACGTAATATAGGTATATATATTTTTTACCTTTTATACTATTAATTTACTATTTATTTTTTGTTTGCTCTTGCTTCCATTTTGTTGTTGATACTGTTTTGTTTTATTATTTCTTAATATATTTTTTTTCTCATTAAGACTAAGCACTGCGAGTGGTTGCGTCCGTGCTGCCACCCGAATAGTACCAAGCGGAAGATCAGCGTTCGTCTTATCGACCAGCGATATGCTGAACCTGGGTCCAACTTGGGACTATACTTGGTTTTAAGTTAAATTATATGTAATTGTTAGTGTTTGTTATATTAGTCCTAAATCCTAATTTTATCCGTGCAGGGGCGGAGAAAGAATACTAACCTCTGTGGCCGGGGTCAGCCTGTCGTAAAAGGCGACAAAACAACCCACCCTAGTTACGTGGTAGGGCCTCAAGCCCGTCTGGATGGCGACCACCTTTGGTCTTAAGTATGCCGCCATAATAACCTTGTGTTGTGTTCCGGCATTAGTGACCCAAGTTCCTGTACCCTTATGGGACAGCAGCGTGTTCGCGATGCCACTGGCGTTGCATACACCTATAGGCGACAGTAACTGCTAAATCCTAAGCGGGCCGTCAGCCTGTCCGCTGTTCTACAGCAATAAAAAAAAAATCTTTCTTTCTCCTAAATCCTGTTTATGAATATATGTATCTCTTTTTAATGTCACTTTTTCGTTTCATAGAATTCTTAAATCACAACTATATTAAAGAAGTTTCATTTAAAAAAAGCAAAAGAAAGCAATTTTTTGAAGTCTAAGTAAATAATCTGCTCAGATCTTGACAATGGGAAAAGGTCTAAAATGAAAGAGTGCTCAAGATGGGGTCGAAAGTATTTCCAGTACATTAATCGTTAATTTGCCGCGATTCGTCGAAGATGGCGGCGAAAGGCAAGGCAAGCGAAGAAAAGCGTTCAATAAATATAACTCATACGACATGCGACAGTCTCTTGACAGACAATCGCCTGTAATAACATCTTTCATAATTTCTAAAAAGTATACAAACGAGTCAATTAGAATAAAAAAGCACTCATTTAAAATTTTATAAGGTTATAGAAATTTTATAATATAAACCACCCTTTGGTTTAGCAAAATCACATTTACTAACAAAATTAATTAAACTTAATTAATCTAAATAAAATTTACTTAATAATAATACTATAATTTACACGCATATACATATTAATAATAAAAATAACTAATCTCAAAGCGAAGGAGAGTGTCGCGTGTCGTCTGCGCCTCCCTTTAAACAGGGCTGATTTCACGGTATCGCGTTTGGTTTCGAAAATCTTCTCTTTCATAATTACACTCGTTTTCCGCTCGAGCTGGCTTTATTTTGGCTCTAAATTAGAGAAGGCTTGTCTTGTGATAAGAATGGCCAAATTACTACTGGCCTCAAGTTCTGAATTCCAATTCATTACAATGCACTCTCTGTGCAGTGGTAGAGTGAGAATACTGACTTCTATGGCTAGGAGCAGCCTGTTGTAGGTAGGGCTTCAAGCCCGCGTGGATGGCAAACATCCCTGATTGCCATCTATTGTGCTCCGGTATAAGTTATCCAGGTTCCAGTTCTCCTACGCGGACGGCACCGTGTTAGTGGTGCCCTTGTCGTCGCAACCATTCGTAGGCGACGGTAGCTGCTTATGATTAAGTGGGTTAAGCTTGTCAGTGGTTTCAGAACAATAAAAATTGTTTAAATATTTAATGAAAGTTAGGATTGCACAATTCAAAAGAAGTATTGCGAAAAATATTTATTAAAAATGTAACCATATTTTTTTGTAACCTTTAAAAAAAAACAAGTTGTACAGGCAATTACTATTTGGGCTATTCGAACTTATTACTAATGTCACTCATACCAGGAATATATTCTAGACTAGATATTGCGTGTCAATTACTATTGAATAAACTTAACCTCGAATCTACTCGTAAATCATTAAAAATAACAAATTCTATTTTAAAATATCGATGTAAATTATAAAAAAAAAATTATTATTAAACTGGAAAGGTAAATATGAAATTGAAGATTTAAATGTGTGCAACTGCAGAAAAGTCGCTTGCTTCGTTATAATTGTCTAATAATTGCATTGGTCTGGATGAATTCAAATTCAAACATTTGATTTATAATTCTAATGCAAATGAGAGACTAGATATTTCTAAATTTATTTCTAGTAAAATCACTAAAATGTAAATCCATACTAATATTATAAATGCGAAAGTAACTCTGTCTGTCTGTCTGTCTGTTCCTCTTTCACGCCTAAACGGCTGAACGGATTTTGATGAAATTTGTTATGGTAATAGATGATAACCTAGAAATGGTCATAGGCTATAAATAATCACGCCATCGTTCTTAGGGGGTAGGCAGTAGGCAGATAACTAAATTGAGTTAGTGATTTTTTGTGCTTATCCGGTATCTATGAGAATCGGCCAACATCTATTTTTCATCCCCCTAAATGTTAGGGGTGACCCACCCCCAAAAAATTTTTGTTAATTTTTTGACATTTTATTATTTATATGGCAGAACAACGTTTGCCGGGTCAGCTAGTAATAAAATATAGGAAACACCCGTGCACTGCTGCTGTGCATCTGTAGTTACATAAGTTTAGTTGTCAGACGGCGGGAGCGTCTGCGAAGTTTAATTGAGAATGCGGTTTGCGATGCAGTCTCTGCATTCCTTTTACGATCAGAAAGGTTTTAAAGTAAAAAAAAAACTGTTGATTAGTTAATATTGTTGATTGATACCTAATACTTTCTTAAATTATAAAGACGTTATTCGTCTAAAAATATTTTAAGCGTTATAAATCAGTAGTCGGTGAAAACGGCTGCAGAAACTTTGACAATGGTGAAAAATAAACATATAAAATTAATTTTGATCTATTTATATTTTCTTATTTTCAAAAAACGTTATATAACATATGTTTCTGCAGCTTTGATTGTGTAGATTTCAGTACAAAACTCTGAATGGTAGATATCAACTTTTGCAAATTATATATAAAGACTAGCTGTGCCCGCGACTCCGTTCGCGTGGAATAGTGACCTTATCACTAAGGGGTATGAAAAATAGATGTTGGCCGATTCTCAGACCTACTCAATATGCTCACAAAATTTCATGAGAATCGGTCAAGCCGTTTCGGAGGAGTACGGGAACGAACATTGTGACACGAGAATTTTATATATAAAAATATGAATATTACGCATAATCCACCGAAAAAAATTTAATGCTTATGAACTTTTATTAAAAGCAATCAAAATTTGGTTCAATATTATACAAAAATTGCCTGCCAGTAATAGGTATCGTTTAATTTCATACCCTCTGCTCACCCCTTAAGCTAGCAATTAAATAGCATCGGTCCCAGGTTCGAGGCATCACAATTATTTAAATGGGTGAACTTTTAATTAGTAAAGTGAAATGATAAAAATTAATGAGGAAATTTTAATTTTTCTCTTTATACAATGGGGAGAAAATTCGAGCCACGAGTACGTTTACGAGAATTGTTACCAGACAAAAATTTAGCACGGCATACAATGCGAAGGGAAGAATGCCAAGAAAAAGAAAGAGGAAAAATGTATGTGTTGATCAAAAAATGTATATGGAATATGGATAGTACAAATTGTGATTATACGGTGAAAAAGTTAAGATGACAGCCAATAGAAGAGTTTGGAAGGAGAAAACGTATTGTGAGCCCACGAGATAAGAAGTATAGATAAGAAGAAAACGGCATTTTGTATCATTGCTCTCCTCATATTCTTTTTCTCGTGCAAAGAGACACATATAAATCAATCCACTCAAACCAACAAAATAAAACTCTATTATTGGTTCTTTATGTATATTTAACTAGTCTGTAGATCATCTTTTATAACTTCTACGAAGCGGAATGGTGGGCCCGCATACAGCCGTATATTTTTAGTATAAGTATCCGAAGTTAATAAAACTTGCAATTTTTCTATTGGCTTTGATTTTATTAAGCAATAAACATATTTTCGTCTATACATCGTCGGTAGTTGTGTTAATTTCATTATATTGATTTTCATTGATATACAATTTAGTATATCAATCAATGTATATTTAATGAATTCCGAAAGATTGGCGGTCAGAAATTAAAAGTATAATTTCAAATAACTGTTCTATATCACAATCTACTTTTTTCGCGCTACGTTCAGCTACTGATTAAAGACTGAATATAACTTAAAATAAGAGCGTAAACAGACGGGGAAATAGAAGAGTGCAAAAAATACAAAAACATCAATTGGCACAGACATAGAGGGTTAACATGATTTATTGCTTACTGGATTAAAATGTTGCCCCACGCGGCACGCGGCGCGCGGGCCTGCACCGCAAGCATAGTGACAAGCGGGCGAGCACGCGTAAGCGTTTTATATAAATGAAAAATATCTCAATATATTCAATATAATATAATTCATATATTGAAGAATTGTTGTTCTACATGTTTCTACTTATTTTTAACTAGTTGGCATGGGCGTGGAATTACATCACAAAATAGTTTTATTAGTAGACTATATGACAGTTAATCAACGATGTTTGTTTATTGTTAAATTTTGGAACAAATATCTTGGTCTAAGTTGTTGTCCATTCATATTGAGGTTCAAACAAAATTTCTAAACATCAAACGAATTCTTTAAAAATACGACCTTTTGGTGATTTGGGTATATTCAGCAAAATCTGTGTCAGCGTATTTAATCATCGTCAGCTAAACATCAACCATGGTTGGACGTAGGTCACTTTAACTTTATACCATACATCAAGATGATCATGATCCCGTGCATTTCCCATACAACCCCGAACGACAACTTTGCTTCAGTTGTCGGCCCTACACAGCGTTTTCCAAGATACCACTCCAGCACCCATGCGACAGATAAGGTCGGTCCACTGTCTCTTCAGCTTGCATACTCTCATCTTAAATCGTTTCGGTTCTTGGCATAGCATTATTTAGTCATATCAAGATATATTTTTAAAACAAAATCTAAAAAATACTGAATATAATTTTGAAACTATCATCCTACACTCTAATTATGATGAAAAAGAATTTTGAAACAGTTTACTCATCAATAAATCGTTTTTAATTCTATTTCATGTTATTGTTTATTAATCAAAAGCTATCCTATTTAATTAATTATAACATGAAACTGAAATTACTATCGAGTACTCACGAGTGTCCTTAAATATACAGAATTAGTAAATTATGTGGCAAATTAATGAATTCCGACAAATATTTAATATTCTGTCACACACTACACAATTTTAAAATAATAAGACATGTACCTACATTTTTGTGTTTTAAATTACACTTAAACACGTTTCCGCTTACAATACAACCTCATCTTTATAAGCTGGATAAACATAGAAAAGTGCAAAGTGTTAATATGGGGTGTGTTTAAATAAATTGCTCAGCTTCAGAGCACTCCATGTTTCATTAAACTGTCTAGAAAATTAACTATCGCAATTCAGGAACAGTTTAATTCTGGAGAGACGGCTTAATCATATTAAGCTGTTGTTTTTTCATTATTATTATATTAAGATTTAGAATATCTAAAACTGCTAACAGATCTTTTAGATCTTCATGGCCTTTGACGGCTTAAAGCAGTGGTCGACAACCTTGTCATCCAAAAGTCTTTTTTTAACATATGCTTTGCTTTAGCATGAGACATTATTACAGACATAATTATAGATAATAAGTAATATTCTGAGCCTGAACTATACCGAGGAGTCAGGGCCGAGTGCAGAGTGCACAATGAAGCCATAAGTGTTAGAATACTATGTCAGTTTTAAGCGATTGAAGGTCCATCACTAAACAAGAACCGTACACCTTGATGATGCTTACTGCATAAACAAACACCTCAACACCGTCAAGATCTGCACATTTTATAATGAGTCTGAAAGGCCTCTACACCTGTTAAGCTATTACTTTACTTAGAAGCATAAATGTAAAATTATCCTGGTACAACCGATGCTGGAACCGGATAATTCTATAGCCTTAACCGCTCGGACCTTGGAGAAGAACACAAGATACTGTTTTTTAATTTATATGGCAGATTAACCCTTGCCGGGTTAACTAGTAGTTCATATTTGGCAATTACAATAGCTCATTATAGAATGCACTGATCTAGAAAGACTTGAGGACCTCTGGATCATAACGGCTAATGCACGTCAATACGCTTGCGTCTTGGTGTTTATGTATTTTATTTACAAAGAAATGTATATATATGTAGTTGTCTAGTACCCATAACACAAGTGCTTTGCTATTTACTTCGGGAATAGATGATTTTGTGTGAAATGTCCCTATATATTTATAATTTATTTAATAATGAAATCGTGTTTTTAAAATATTTCTAATAGATCAAATGTTAGACTTATGGGGTGACAAACATACTAAGATATATTATTCGCGCAGACTGTTTTACATTCACACCACGGTGGAGACATTTATATCCCCACCCCTCCCGGTCAGGAGTTAATAAAAGAGGGAAATGCGGTCGCCCGAATACGCTAACTGAATAATTTTAATTTTATTATATTAAGTTTTAATAAAAAGTGTAATTTGCATTTAGCATTTCAATATTTTTGCAGACAATTCTAAATTTTTAATATACGATGTATATAAATATGAAAATTAATGGTTTGAAATTATAATTAAATTAAATTGGGATTAATATAGACTGTCTCTGTAGCCTAACTGCTAACACACTTTGGTAACCTTGTGGAAGTCACGGGTTAGATTCCCGTATATTAGGTCTAGTACCCATAACACAAGTGCTATGAGGTCATCCATAAATTACGTTAAAGTGGGGGAGGGTATCATTGGAATGTGACATTGTGTGACAAGGGGCAGGGGGGGAGGGGTAATCAAAAGCTTTGTGACGTCACGATACGAATTATTACGAAATGAATATGAAGGAGTACCCACTCCTCTTTCCCGTAGGGGTAGGCAGAGACCACTTCTTTCCACTTGCTACGATCCTTACATACTTGTTTCGCTTCGTCCACTTTCATTATTCCCTTCATACATGCCCTTCGGTTTAGGGTAATCTTGACCTGGCCTTTTTTCAAGACGTCCCTGATCTGGTCTCGAAACGTCCGCCTAGGTCTACCCCTTCCAACACTTCCATTCACACTCGCCTTATACACTTTTTTCGTCAATCGTTCTTCATTCATTCTCTCGACATGGCCAAACCATCTCAGCATACCTTTCTCAATTTTTGTCACTACATCTTCTTTCATATTAAGTTTTATATCTTTAATTAACATAATTAGTTCTTTATTGTTTCCTAACTAGTCGTTTGCTTTCTCTATTATCTAAAATATTTGAGTTTATGTTGATTTTATTAAATATTATTTAATAAAAATAAGAAAAAAAAAATTAACTTTTTTCTTTTGATTATTTTTAAATACATGCTCAAAATGTGTGGTGTCACATCAGGGTGGGTTCTAAAAATGTGACAACCTGTGACTAGGATGGGAGGAGGGGTTAAAAAGTCCTAAAATACGTGGGACGTCATTTATGGATTGCCTCTATGGTACTTATTTTGGAACTAAGTAAAGGTGAGTGAATTGTCTTTTTATACAATATATAGATCTCCCTCTGTGCAGGGGCGGAGTAAGAATACTAACCCCTGCTGGTAGAGCCACAAACCCGTCTGGATGGCAACCTCCCCTGCTGTATAAGTATGCCGCCATAATACCCTTGTGTTGTGTTCCGGCATTAGTAACCCAGGTCACCGTACCCCTATAAGACAGCAGCGTTTCGCGATGCCCCTAGTGCCGCAAACGCCCATAGGCGACGGTAACTAATTAATTACGTCGAGAGAATGAATGAAGAACGATTGACGAAAAAAGTGTATAAGGCGAGTGTGAATGGAAGTGTTGGAAGGGGTAGACCTAGGCTGACGTTTCAAGACCAGATCAGGGACGTCTTGAAAAAAGGCCAGGTCAAGAGTACCCTAAACCGAAGGGCATGTATGAAGCGAATAATGAAAGTGGACGAAGCGAAACAAGTATGTAAGGATCGTAGCAAGTGGAAAGAAGTGGTCTCTGCCTACCCCTACGGGAAAGAGGCGTGATTATATGTATGTATGTAACTACTTAATTACTATTTTTGTTATAATTAATTATTGCTAATGAATAAGAAAACAAATCGAAAAAAAAATACAGCACAATTTCGACTTTCACCGTTGCATTATATGTAATATCAGTTATTTATTTAAATATTACTAATTTACTGCTATTAGACAAATATAGGGATTTTACCGAAACCTAGACTTTAATTATTCTAAGTATCAAAGGGCTATAAGATACCCGGACCGATTTTGACCACAGCTGCAGGGCGCAATGACCCAGATTTTAAATTGCTCATCGTTCTTTTAAAAACCAATTGTCACAATATCTTTTCTCGTGCAGAGTAATATAAGAAAACAAATGAAGACGCTACACAATTTAGATTCTTCATTTGTTTTCTTGTTTTTGCAGCGACGACCATTTCATCTCCAACCCCAAAACAAGTCATCAATTTGTTACTATTTACGACTCAAGAGAAAAATTATGGGGTTGCTTTAGTTTTGTATCTATATACGCGTGCTCACTGTAATACAAACATACCCGTATATGATACAACATCGTCTCAGGAAAGGCGTTCACTTCACAATTACTCATAATAAATAATAATACGATGAACTAGATGTATCAACGCTTCAGATTGAAATGATTTATTTTCTTATTTCCAATTATCATTTAACAAGTAAGCCTTTAAAGACTTTATAGATGTTAAAATTATTGAATGTTCCGTAAACTAACGGAACTCGCAAATATCGGCAAATATTCAAGAGAAATATGGAAATTTTATTAAATTAAACTTTAAGTACTACGTCATTTATATATTATTAATAACTTTTTTATAATTAGAGTGCAGCAACGGCCCGCCTGATAGCAGGTGGTCACCGTCGCCTATGGACGTTAACACCACATGTATTTTCAACTTGTTGCCTGCCTCGAAGAAATGTTATAACGCTTTTTAGGAAAAACCCCATATCGTATTGTAACGGGAAAATTTTAGCCGGAGCCTTCATTCCAAATCTGGAGAGTACGCTCCAGCAAATGGGAACGAACGCCCAATCGATGGCGGCCAGTGCAGTGGTGGACGGGCGACGAAAGCCCATTCAAAACAGTTCCTCAGAATACACTCTATTGTACATACGGTAAAATACACAAAGAAACGCAGTCTCTCCGAAAGCCAAGCGTGTTTAGACCGTTTGTGAGTCGACAAGACGAACTGCACGCCGTTGCATTTGCTACCAAATTATTGTAATAAATTCCATGTTTTTGTTATACTTTTGTGGTACAAGCATCTGTCGTTTACTTGCTAGGGTTTAAATCCAACAAACGTTTGCTAATGAGATATTTCCAAAGATAGCTTAGAGTTTGTTAATTCTATTTATGTTATTAGGAAAAAATATTGGTACGTACTGATTAAAATTATTACTTACCCTATCACAAGGTGCTGGCGCGTGAAGCTGCCTCGCCTGCCCACGTCCCAGGGCCTCTCTTTTCCTTTGGGCGCTGAATAGCCTTAACTCCTTGCGTTCCTCGTCCGACAGTGCATGGCAGTAACGCACCTGGAAATAGTCGAAAATACTCTATAATTGAGGGCATAATACGATTTGAAACGTCGATTCACATTGGTTAACTCCAATTATTTTGTAAAAGTATTTGTTACATTGGACTAAAGAGATAGACAATGGACTTTCAGCTTTGCCTCTGTCAGAAGCTTTAGCCAAACAAATGATCGACGATTCATGATGCGAAAAGGTTACATTTGTAACACACATAATAATAATTATATGTAACAATAATCATTATCTATGTTATAAAAGTAAAATCTATCTAGGTTGTCAGTTTAAAAAAATAGTTATTATGAGATGGTAAAAATGTAATTTATTTTTCTTTTGTGTAAAGTGTGTAATACTGTTGAACTGTTGCATTCTGAGTGACTAGCTGACAATTCTAAAATTGACAGTAGAATTTATCTTACAAAGATATGAGAGTATTCTTAAGCTGTCAATCAATAGCATGTCGCCTAATTCCTTTCAAAGTCAAAATGCACTGCCCATATGTCGGCACTTTCATACATTACACTACACGACGTCTACAACGTCTAGGGCGAACATTACAATTGACTTTATTAAGTCAATTGTAATCTTCGCTCTAGACGTTGTAGAACTTTACATCGGAAGCATACGGTGTAGTGTGATTATGTAAGAATTATTATTATTGTTTAATAAATGAATATTGGGTATCGTATTGTTCATAGATAGCGTATTTATTTAAAACACACACGTATACTATGGATCATGAGTTCAATTGCCGTCCCGAGTCTGGCTGTTTACTCGTATATACAATATGCCTTTATTTACATAAAAAAGTATATAAGAAGAATATTAGTCGTATTGATAATACAAGCTCCATTTGAATCTAGCTGGCACTGTGTGATTTGTCAGAATATGTTCATTTATTTATCATAAAGAATCACCTCGTTGTCTTGCGGTGGTAGCTGTTGCAGCAGCTGCTTTAAACGGTACCTTTCGCCCACACTGTTCACGTACGGGACCTTGTCTTCTGGCAACGCCGAGAAATATAGGTGCACCTGGAATTTAAAGAGAACAATTTCATTTCATCTCATATAACATCTATGTTGACGTCGTAAAGGGTGATATGCGTGCCAATGGGCTCACTACCTGGAATGCTGAAGATCGCGCGAAGTGGAGTAGAAAAAGTCGGAAAGCGGACCCCGGGCACCGAAACGAAAGTTTGGGTGGCAACCGGGACTAACGCTAGGATGATGATGATGATGATGATGCATATAACATCTATGTTCATCGGCATGTGGGGAACAATATGGTATTTCCTCAAATCTCAAGAAAAATTCACTGTCTTAAATTTTCTACAAAATGTTTCATTACAATTTTTTTTAAATAAAACTCTTATTTCATTAGAATTGATCCAAAACTAAACGGAAATAATTTCTACCTTAAATAATAATAACTTATTACTGTTTAAAATTTACAATAATGATTTATCTTCCTAAAATAAACTTATTTTCTTTCTTTCCTTTACAATAATATTAACATTGGCAATAAATAACATTAAATAGCGTGAGAATATTTATTGTAACAATATAGAGGATATCCGGAAAGCTGTGGCCGTAACTAATATTACTCTACTATCAGACGCTACTCCAAGTCAGTGGTGAGTAACCTTGTTATCCAAAAGAACCAAATATGAATTTATTCACAACTGAAATTTATTCAAAGAGCCATTTTTAACGTATGCTTTGCTTTAGTAGGAAATTAATATTTCAATCATTATACATAATATAATATTCTTTTTATCTTTGTGAATAAGATAACTAAGTGTTATATGATTTATATGACGACAGTGTTCCGTTTTCGTATGATTAATTAATATATTATTATTAGCTAGTAGATTTCTTCTGTTCATGAATCTGCTTTAAATTAAATAAAAAAATGTTTGGAGTCGTTGTTTACTTTTTGTTAATTTTCGCTTATCTATATCTATACTACTATTATAAAGAGGAAAGATTTGATTGTTTGTTTGTTTGTTTGTTTGCTTTGAATAGGCTCCGAAACTACTGACCCGATTTAAAAAATTCTTTCATTGTTGGGAAGCTACACTATCCCCGGGTGACATAGGCTATATTATATTTTCAAAAAAATTAGGGATCCTTACTAAAACTCCAATAATGTAACTCAAAGTGTAAAAAAATTACCTAAAATATTATTTAAATCGCGTGCGTTGCGAAAACTATTGATGATAGAATAAAATAATGTACTACAACTTTGCAGAACACATCATTATTTACAAAAAGTGTCGCGACAGCATATGTCTAACTATTATAGTTATGCCACAATAAGTATTCTTTTATTTTAAAAATTTAATTAAATGCCGCCCCTAGAAAAGGCTCTTTAATTGGATCTTGGTATTAATCCTTATCAAAATAAATTACTTCATATTCAAAACGGCTTCACTACCTTCATATAACTTTTTGATTTATTCAATTCGGATATTCCATTCGAAAGATATCACGAGTTTAAAAATGTAAGTATTAGAAAAATGTTGCGTGGTAGCCGCTCACCCTGTTCGGCTAGCTAGGCATCACCTTATACAATGTAGGCGTGCGTCACTGGGGTTTTTACAAAAATTAGAATACTTATTAAAAAATAACGAAAATAAATAAAAAGTAATAACAAAAAAATCATTAAAATAAAAACTCATAGAAATAATAATATTCAAACTTTCTTTATAATTTTATTTTTTTAGTAACCTGACGCAAATAGAAGGGTTTGCCCTCAGGGGCGCTCCTCTGTCCGAGGAGTGCACGGGTGTGCGTACCCGAGGTGCCCGAGCATCCGTCGCTTCACTCCCCTCTCCGTTCGAGGCGACAGAGTCCTACCTTTCTTTCCGTCTACCTCTTACATCCTTTCCAACTTAGTTCTCTGTTCGTGGCGTGGTCCCCGGTGGGATGGTTGCGAATACTGATTGGGGTCCCGGGTTCTACCCTGGGACCTGATTTGGTAGTCGAAACCATGCCTATTTCGACTGCGCCTGCACAGAGAGTGTTCCCGGGGCGGGAATTCCATCCTCGCTGTCGGTTGGTCTTGCTGCGCCGACTACGACGTCAGGCGACTCTGCTTTTTTTGGAGTGTCGTCTGGTAGTCGTACCCACGCCTGACTAGCCCGCGACGGGGATGTGAGTCCCGTCCGGAATTGGCCGCGGACCTGTCGCTCCCGGCCCTGGTTCTGTCCATGGTCGGGGGCGATCCTGGATGGACGGCCGTTGCCTCCTTTTGCGAGGCAGTAGTGTCTGCAAGGGAGGCGGCGGAACGGGAGCGGGAGTCCGCCACCGCACTCCCCTCCCGCCAACGTAGACCGCGTCGTTGGCGCCGGAGGGCAGGCAACGATCTCCGGCCGCCGTAGAAAGCGGCTGCGGGCGGCCCCTCGGGGGAGGATCCACCGCCCGCACTATTGCCGCGAGGGAGAAGGCCGCGTGCTGTTCCGCAGCCCCCCTCAACTCCTAGAGTTGTTACAAGAGAGCGCTGGGGGGACGAAACCCTGACCCCCTGGCGCCAGCACTTTAGAAGGGGCACGCTTTAAGATGAAGCGTGGGCCGGCGCCGGCCCGGGCCACGAGATCGGCAGGCCATATATCCGTGGGCCCGGGCGTAGGCGATAGGAGAACAGCGGGGTTTTTTTAGTGGGTAGTCGGATGGTCGAACATCTTTTCCGGAGTCCCTTATATCCCTCGGTCCCCCCGTCAAGAAAGGTTTTTCCCCGAGACCGAAAAAAATAGAAGGGTTTAATCTTTTGTTAAATACCCGTGCGAAGCTGGGACGGGCTGCTAGTTTTTTATAAAATTGTATTTATTTATCTTTGTTGTTTTTGTGTTAAGACCAGCGCTAGCTGCTACAGTTAACAATGTTGAGTTGGGGGTCCTTTTTAGGGTGTCATTAACATTTATAGGTGTTATATAAACAGTGTAATGCTCCTTATATGCCCTGCATAAAAAAAAATTATTTCTTTCTTTTCATTTCGCGGAAGAGCCGTAGCCAAGGAGTCGAAGAGCCATCCGGCTCGCGTACCGCGGGTTGCCGACCACTGGTCTAAGTAATACGATGGAGAAAATATTAGCTGGACGCCGGTGGAATGGAGATAATAGTATTAAAGGGATTAGATGTTGCAGTAATTTATTGTGGATGTGTCTAAGAGTAATCAAAAAAGGAAATATAGATTGAGTTCACACACAACAAAAACATAAATGAAAAAGTTATATGCAAGAAAGAAAGGGATGTTAGATATATGTATATATATACAGAATAGAAGAATAGTTATAGTTTCGATTAATAGTATTTTATAATCACAAGTCAATTCGAATTTTTTTTTAGATATATACTGTAAATACCCTTATGGGACAGCAGCGTGTTCGCAATGCCACTGGTATTGAAAACACCTATAGGCGACGGTAACTGCTAAATTCTAAGCGGGCTGTCAGCCTGTCTGCTGTCCTACCAAATAAAAAAAATACAGTGGAGCTGAGTGAGCCTGATTCAAAGTAACTGGTACGTGATATTTTAGATTTTTAATAATCTGAAATTCGGTATATTGAATTTATCACTTGAAATGTTGATTTAAGGATATGGATCCGTATTAGATCCACCATTCATCATTCAAGGCATATAAAAGATACATACAGCCCGATTTTACGACTAATATGATGACGATTTATCTAGAATAAAGAAACAAGCATTTATTAAAGATTGATTTATATTTTACTAGCTGACCCGTTGTTCTGTCTTATAGATTAGAAGAAGTTTGTCTATAATAAGTCTATGTCCTTCTCCAAGGTATAATCTACCTCTATACCGAAATTCATCAAAATCTGTTCAGCGGTTTAGGCCTAAAACGTAACACAGAGAGACAGAGTTGCTTTCACGTTTATCATATTATTAGTATTCAATAGTATTCAAATGGAGTATGTTTAAACCTGTTTCTCTTATCTTCTACTACGGGGTAGGGCCCCGAGCCCGTCTGGATGGCAGCCACCTTGGTCTTAAGTATGCCGCCATATTAACCTTGTGTTGTGTTCCGACATTAGTGACCCAAGTTCCTGTACCCTTATGCGACAGCAGCATGTTCGCGATGCCACTGGCGTTGCAAACACCGAGACGACGGCTACTACTAAATTCTAAGCGGTCCGTCAGCCTGTCTGCTGTCTTACAGCAATAGAGTAAACTGGTGGACAATAAAGTATTTTATATCTATCTGTACAATTATAGTGTTACAAAACCGCTATACGAGTATTTGCCACCTAGCGGAAACCGCAAGCGGTCGAAATAATAGCTTTTGTATCAAATGGCTCGGATACCAAATATCAAGACGGTATTTATAATTACTTGAAATAAAGTATTCATACACCCTACAAGGGGAGGCAGTGAAGCAAAAAATTAAAACGGCTCTCGCGGGTTCAACCCGAACCTACCTCCCCTCGTCTTCAACGAATTTCTTTAATTTACTTTAGTTTTGTTTGTTAAATTTTAATGAAGTTTTACTGGCTTATTCTAATTATTATACTGGGTTGGAATGATGTTCACTTCTTAGGTTGACCTCGGCAACTAATCAACAAACAATACTTAATTTAGTTAAATATATTCTGCTACTGCAATGAGCTAGAATGGAATAAGATCTTAAAGATATGCTCATCAAAGTGCAACATTGCAAAGGAGTTTATTTAGCAATCTATCGTTGAATTCTTCAGAGCCATAGCCTGGATGTGGATTCCATAAGCATTGCCAACCTCAATATAAGATGATCTCAACTTGAGCGATAATATCACTGTACATATGTCAACTTTCTCTGGCTGAGTAGTTAGGGCATGCTTGAATCCCGTTTGCTATGGTAAAATTTCGAGGCACCTTGTTCGATTTCCGGTAGTATAAATATATAATACAAAAGAGTTTTTCAGCACCTATTTTAAAATGGGCTCAAATATGTTTTCATTGTCTTTCCATCGTCAACAATAATTTATATAATATAATAATAATATTTATTGTTATCATAAGCTACCATATTAGGTTGGCAAAATTAATTCCCAGCGACGTGGGTCAGATTAATACGGGAATTTATTATGACAATTTCTGGACGCTAATGAAAAAGATACGTGGCTCGCATAGGAGGCTTACGGCGAGGATTTATGGCGGTATACGACTAATACAGAACGTAATGTTTTATATGGACAAATATAGTTCTTGGTAGACCACTGGCATAGCATTCGGAGACCGACCTGGCTTGGTCCCATGATGGCATGCACTTGCACCACGGCAGTCTTCTTTTTTCAATGCTGTAGGACAACAGACAGGCTGACGGCCCGCTTAGAATTTAGCAGTTATCGTCGTCTATGGGTGTTTGCAACGCCAGTGGCATCGCGAACACGCTGCTGTCCCATTAGGGTACAGGGACTTGGGTCACTAATGCCGGAACACAACACAAGGTTATTATGGCAGCATACTTAAGACCAAAGGTGGTCGCCATCCAGACGGGCTTGAAGCCCTACCACGTAGCTAGGGTGGATTGTTTTGTCGCCTTTTACGACAGGCCGACCCCGGTCCCAGAGGTTAGTATTCTTTCTCCGCCCCTGCACGGATAGTCTTGCACATATAATATGTATATAGTATGTGAAATCAATTATACACCCTGCACGTTTTTTACTTTTAATTATAAAAGCTGAGCTTCAAACCGCATCACCAACCGTGGAAGGTTGCAGCTCGGAGATCCTCAAGTGAGTCGCGGATCTTTTTGACACGCTGGGTATTTCCATTTCTTTTCTTTTCCACGTCAATTTTCAAAACCGCACTATCTTTGTTTCCCGCACCTCAGTTAACATTTTATTATTATTATTTTATTGTTATTATTTTATTAATTTTAGAGATATACCTATAAACATACATCTATAGAGAGTATGTACAAGCAACGAATTCGCAAAGTGCAAATCGACCATCTGTAAATAGCAGACAATCACCAAAAAGCCTGTTTACAATAACGTCCGGTTGTTGAAATGGTTCATTGTGTTGAAGCCTAAGCGTTTCAACAGCCCTTTGTTTATTTATTATTCTCTATTTTTGGTCGTGCTTTTTCCATGATGAGCAATGGCAATATTTTGATTGAAAGCTTTTCATTCATTGTTTTTATACAAAAGTATCTTTTCTTTTCTATTTAATAGATATTTTCATCGTTCTTAAAGAAAATATCACAATTATAATTTGAAATGTATTATTATTAAGATTCGATAATATACGACCATGGTGTTGGCCAACCTTCTAGTCCGTCGGCCCTGGTACTAGTGATACGAGGACTGCCGCAGGGTTTTTAATGGGTAAGCCTAGAGAGTCCCAAATACCAGCAGATCCCACGTAGTCGAGGGTTTTATCTCGAAAAAAAAAAATACGACTAATATCGATCTCATTTTAACAGATCACTAAACCCCGTTTCTCTCGCTACGGTTCAATTTAACTAACTGCTGTTGCTACGTGGCATTGTACGGTTGTGTGTGTTCCGATACCAACAGTAGTACCGATACATACGATATGATGTAAATGTATCCACAAAGTATTAAAAATTATTTATTGACAACGTTCTTAAAATCCGTTAAACGTAACTTTAATCAAAAATAAACAAACAGTTAACGTCCAATGTAATTTTATTCATTACTTTATATAAATTGCATTTTTTTATTTTATAAAACGTATAAAAGAAAATGACCATATTAAAATTTTCGACAGGAATTAATGAATCTATTTGAAATACTTGAGTATTACTAACCTGTTCTGGCCTTAAACCTGGCGGAACCCAGGTGTACTCTTCGAGTGCACACCCTGAATCATCATCACTTTGACTATGCCTATGAGGATCTGCGGGTTTCATCAATCTCTCTGCCTGTTCTAGGAATCCCCTGAACTTTCCCTGGACAGGGTGGGGATGGGGGGATAAAGACATCGCTGACTGCGGCGACTGTGGGGACTGGTATTGAGCGATTTGCCCTTGCGATAAGCTATGATTAAATTCTGGATAGTTCTGACTTCTTCTAAAATTTGGATAGGAGTACGGGTGGGGAGAATTCGATTGGCTTGGTAGAGACGACCCGCTGTGGCTTGGCTGAGGCGATGGCAAGGTCAGGCGAGGTGACGTGAGCGGCGACGAGGGCGCCGGTGGGGGTGGCGACGACGCGTCCTGGAGGGGTGGTGGTGACGAGCCCGTTGGTGATACCACGCAGTTCCGACAAACTGGTCTGCAAATAAAAGAGAAATGTTATTGTATAATGCTTGTAACCATAAGATAATAATAGCTGATGGGATTGGGTTTCTTCCTAGAGGGAACGAACAGTACCCGCTACGCTTTTCCTATGTCAGACGGATTGGCAGGTTACACTTACTGATGAATTCGGTATGTAGGTTCCCTCTCGATGTTTTCCTTTATAGCCGGTACATGGCAACTGTGTTATAGGCACGTTAATTGAGAAAAATCTAAGCGGTGTATACCATTACTATTCACTTAAAACAATATAAATTTTAACTAAATCGTTTACATCATATAATATTTATCTCGGCTTAATGTTAATTTTTAACATATTAAGTAAATGAAGTTGCGACTACTACTTAAATACAAGTAAATCCATCGAAAACTTGTAAGGTATGTACAAGCATGTATGTATGTTATTTCAGATTATTCAGATTGCAATCCGCGACATTTCGTTGAGCAGGGTTCATTACCCACCAAGCTACCGTTTTATTACCTACATTATATTAAAATAGTTCTGCTTGTCAGACTTTGTTGCTATTCAATTTATCTTTCATCACAAATGATAATGATCTATAGATCTAAGCATAATAAATCAAAGAGATAAATGATTAGATGTGTCAATCGGGCTACAGCGATGGTAAGCTGACGTGTCACGATCTGGTAGTGGAATCGAATCCGTATACTGATGGCAGATAAGCATTCAAGCGTAATGTTAGTAATTTTAGAATTAAAGTTTATGTTTTTAAAAATAAATATTTAATATTAATTTTCTGGAAACATTACTAAAATCCGTTAAACTTATTTTTAATATATAAAATAATAATTTTTAATAAATTTCGTAAAAATATTTTTCTTTAACATAAACATAATATCAGCATTTATTTTGATAATTTTATATTTTTATTTACTATAATGAATTTCAACGAAATCGGTAGAGCTAATATAGCCTGAAACGTGACAAGCAAAATATATAAATATGAAATTTTTGAATTTTTGTTGACACAAAAAAATTTTGGATTTTTGACCATAATATCTTCTTTTCAGCAGTAGTCTTTTTGGGGTTTATCTATATCCTTTTCTTTAATTCTCAAGGTTCATGCTTTCCATCCGTCTCTTCTTCGGTCTACCCCTCGTATGATATTCATATATTTGGCAAACATTCGTTTTTATATCTACATCTATTATATTGTTATAATTTATTTATACAATTAGGGCATGCCAACAATATGAACACAATTTTTTTCACAAAAACCTGTGTAATAAAGTTATTTATAGGCACGCAGAGCATGATTAGAGATAAATAGATTAAATTACGATTCAGTTAATAATAAGATATGTAGAATAATAAAGATTAAATTTAACTAAATTAAATTACAAAATGTGATATTGATAAATAAATTTAGAATAAATGAAGTGTTCTAAGTATTTGGTAATTTGTAGTCACTTGTGTGTGACGTCTGAAAAAATGACAATATATTGGTTTCGTTGGTTGAGCTTATTATAAAAACTCATTAGTCGATTAATCGGAGCAAAGCGGCTGAGGCTAGTTTTACTGTGATTTGTCGCGAATAAGTTTAAATTACTCACTTGTCTAATACAGCATTGTCTAGGTACAGATATATTTATTAGTTCTAAAAGGTTTGGTATATTCAAAAATTCATTCACTATTTTAAAAGTGCTACTATATATTATTTAATACAAATCTGCGATTTTCAGCATGATAATCTGATAATCAGCATAATTGGGACATTATTGATCCCTGTATCTCAAATATCTTGTAAAGCTTTTTTGCACGCGTTCAAGACGATTTATATGGCACACGATTATTAGGATACCAAGCTTTAGATACGTATTCCAAAGTGCTTCTTACAAGAGCTATTTAGGGTTTTATAGAGCTATATAGGTTTGCTATTTAGAGGTATAATGATAGTAGTGCAAGTATAAAAACTTAATAACAAACATTAGTTTATTACTAATCAAACCACATATACTATTCCGTATGACCACTTACGTAGCCAGTCTACTATCTGTATCCACTGTTTTCATATTTTATATATTATTTAAATATATTAATTGTATCTGCTACAATGTATTTATTAGATATAACTTCAAATTTCTTATAAAAAATATTTAGACAAAAAATTATAGATTTTTATACCTAACTCGTTTATGGTCTGTTAAAAAGAATGCACAGTACATTAAAATAGGTAATTAAACTGACTACGAGCGTATGGTTTTTATATTACGCATTAAAATGCAGTCGGAACATACTACCGCGCTAATGCTCGTAAACAATAATATTAAATGTGGATAAAACTTGTTTCGGGGTCACCTGGAAGGGTACCCCGCTTCGAGTCTGACGGGCCAATAAAGTTGATTAAACTACGCCGACATTATTGCTATAGTATCAATCATTATTTCAGAGAAACTTTTTATATTACATACTCATATAATGGTTTTAATAAAGATTTTTAAATTAACACGCATGCTAATTTAACACACATATTATTTTAACACAAAGAACATTGCATTAGAACATTTCACGGAGAAAAATATATCTTACACCTTCTTGCGAGATAACTATCTTGACTTCGGGATCATTATTACTGTTTATACGATGTTTTGATAAAGGTTATTCTCTATTCTAGTCCAAAAGACAATGATGGTTCCGCGTTTCTACCGCCAAATCGTACGAAACGAAAATTTGTGATTTATCGCCGGGCAGCTTATTTATATCACATTGAAAAAAGTTTAGCTTAACACACAGTTTTAAGATACATATATAAGTTTTTTCTATTTGGATTGTTTATACAAGATAAAAGTTAAAAAAAAAACAGTTCACGGCATCCTAGCTATTCTAGTATATTATCGTTTGGCCATGGCTCTTACTTTACAATGCAAGTAATTTATTTAGGGTTTCATTTCCGACTTCATTATATAGTTATATTATTGGAATTTTTCAATAAATTCAAATAACTAATATATAAAATACTACTAATTATATATTAATAAAAGTATTTAAACCCCAATGCTTTTGGTAGTTTATAAAGAACATGATTCGTCTAAATAACTATTCAGGCAATCGAGACGCCATCTTGAATCGTTGCAATCAATTGGAGATATTATCAATAATTCGACATATCAGTAGCTAGATTGGTATGCGCGTTTATGCCTCGTTTAACAGGCATGCCAGTAATGAAGTTTGTATAAAATACCGATCAGCCAATGAATTTTTTAAAGTTGGTATAGCGCCTAGGGCAGCTTGTTACCTTATAGTCTGCTAGCTTTAGGTAGTTCTAACGGTGTTTACTATGTAGGACTGTCCTGGGCAGCCGACTTCTTTAGTTTCCATTTTTTCTCCTCTCATTCTCATATGTTAGCAATCTCAATATTCCCACATTTTTTCGCCATATCGCCTTTCACGCAATTTATTCAAGTTATAATTACAAAAATTGACAGAAAGAGGAAGCGAGGGCGACAATAGAAAAGATGGTGTGATATACTTGAAGACAGAGTAGGGCCAAGGTTGATGACGTCTGCTCGAGACAGGGTTCCTTGAGAACATTTGGAGGAGGCCTATGCCCGTGAGGCGATTTCTAAAAGAATAGAACAGTATAAATGCATATTATATTGCAACGCTTAGTATTTTAGTAAAAATAAAGGCAGATTTATTTATTTAATTGCAAAAATTAACATAACTAATATAATCGATAAATATATTGTATTTTTAATATTTTTCCACTTATTAAAATATAAAACGATATCCCAAACTATAGTCTCAAAGTTTCCTAATGTAATAAATGCCGCGGCGTAAACGCAATGAATTATTCATAAAACGTTTTTTAGTGATGTTGTTATAACGGATTAAAGCTGACTTACAAAAGACTTTACCGGGTTCGGATTCGCTACCAAGAACGACGACCTTTGGCCCTGGCAACATACAATGTCAAGACACTGCGGACCAACGAGAAGTTGGAGGAACTGGAGGAAGTTTTGAGCAGACTGCGATGGGATGTTGTGGGGTTATCTGAAGTCCGAAGACAGGGAGAGGACTCAATAATCCTAAATTCCGGAAATCTGCTATACTTCCGGGAGGGCGACCAACTGTCCCAAGGTGGTGTCGGGTTTCTCGTTCACAAATCTCTTGTGAACAACGTTACTGAGGTGGGGAGTGTTTCGACTAGGGTAGCGTACCTAATACTCAAAATTACCAAACGGTATTCGTTGAAAGTAATTCAGGTTTACGCTCCGACTTCGACACATCCTGACGAGGAGGTGGAAGCCATGTATGAGGACATCTCAACAGCCATCCACACTTCTAAAACCCACTTTAACGTTGTCATGGGAGACTTCAACGCAAAATTGGGGAAACGTAGCGGCGATGAGTTGAGAGTGGGGCAATTTGGGTTCGGAAATCGGAACACCCGAGGCCAGATGCTGGCCGACTTCATGGAGAAGGAGGACCTGTATATGATGAACTCCTTCTTCATGAAGCCAGAACAACGCAAATGGACTTGGATTAGTCCCGATGGTGCCACCAAAAATGAGATTGACTTCATTATGTCGACCAAAAGACAGATATTCAATGATGTCTCTGTGATCAATTCGGTGAAAACTGGGAGTGATCACCGCTTAGTAAGAGGCACATTGAATATCAATCCAAAATTGGAGAGGTCTCGACTGGTGAAGTCTACGCTCCGACCTGCACCCATACAGATCCAAAACCCGGTAAACTTTCAACTCGAATTGCAAAACCGCTTCGAATGCCTCGGTGACTGCGTTGACGTGGACGAGTATAATAACAGGTTCGTGGAAGCTGTTCAAACGGCCGGGTCTAAATTCTTCAAGGCCAGCCGTTCAAAAAGAACCGGAAAAATCTCAGATTCTACTCTCAAATTGATGGATGTGAGGCGTCAAATGACCCTTCAGTCCCCGGACGATGCTTCCCAGTATAGGCAGCTAAATAGACAGATCTCCAAGTCCTTGACTCGCGATATCCGCCGCCATAACACAGAATGTGTAAAGGCGGCTATAGAGCGTAACAAGGGCTCTAAAGTATTCGCACGAGACTTGTCTATTGGGCAGAGCCAACTGACGAAGCTGAAGACCGACGACGGCAGGGTCGTTTCGTCTAAACCCGAACTTTTGAGGGAAGTCGAGAAGTTCTACGGACAGCTATACACGACCACACGGGCACCTGTTAACAACAATGCTAAAGACCCAAGAGCTAAATTAACCCGACACTACACCGTAGATATCCCAGACGTCAGTCTGTACGAGATTAGTGTAGCCCTTAAACAACTTAAAAACAACAAGGCGCCGGGTGATGATGGAATTACAGCCGAGCTTCTGAGAGCTGGTGGTACTCCTGTGCTTAAAATCCTCCAGAAGCTATTTAATTCCGTCATCCTCGATGGCAAAACGCCGCAGGCCTGGCACGGAAGTATAGTGGTGCTGTTCTTCAAAAAGGGCGACAAAACCCTTTTGAAGAACTTTAGACCGATATCACTTCTGAGCCATGTTTACAAGCTGTTTTCAAGGGTCATCACGAATCGTCTCGCGCGCAGATTTGACGACTTCCAACCTCCCGAACAAGCCGGATTCCGAAAAGGTTTTAGCACCATAGACCACATACATACGCTGCGGCAGGTTATACAGAAGACGGACGAGTATAACCAGCCACTATGCTTGGCGTTCGTGGACTATGAGAAAGCCTTTGATTCGATCGAGACCTGGGCGGTGCTTCAGTCTCTCCAGAGGTGCCACATTGATTATCGATACATCAAAGCGTTGAAGTGTTTGTATGAAAACGCCACCATGTCAGTCCGTCTCCAGGATCAGAACTCGAAGCCTATCCGACTGCAGCGGGGAGTCAGACAAGGCGATGTCATATCGCCGATGCTGTTCACTGCTGCGTTGGAAGATGTCTTCAAGCTTCTGGACTGGAACGGACTGGGCATCAACATTAACGGTGAGTACATCACTCACCTTAGATTCGCAGATGATATCGTAATCATGGCTGAAACCATGGAAGACTTAAGCCATATGCTTGATGGCCTCAATACAGCTTCCCAAGGAGTAGGTCTCAAAATGAACATGGACAAGACGAAGATCATGTCTAATGTCCATGTCGCACCTACCTCCGTAACAGTTGGGAACTGTACTTTCGAAATTGTTGACGAATACGTCTACTTGGGTCAAACGATCCAGTTAGGCAGGTCCAATTTCGCGAAAGAGGTCACTCGTCGAATCCAACTCGGATGGGCAGCGTTCGGGAAGCTCCGTAAAATCTTTTCGTCCCAAATACCGCAGTGTCTCAAGACGAAGGTTTTTAACCAATGTGTGTTGCCAGTGATGACATACGGAACGCAGACGTGGTCGCTAACTATGGGCCTTATGAGAAAGCTCATGGTCGCTCAGAGAGCAATGGAGAGGGCTATGCTCGGAGTTTCCCTGCGAGATCGAATTAGAAATGAGGAGATTCGCAGGAGAACCAAAGTAACCGACATAGCCCGGATGATTGCAAAACTGAAGTGGCAGTGGGCTGGGCACATAGCTCGAAGGACTGATGGCCGTTGGGGCAGAAAAGTCCTCGAATGGCGACCGCGTACCGGAAGACGCAGTGTTGGTAGGCCCCCCACAAGATGGACCGATGATCTGGTCAAGATCGCCGGGATAGGTTGGATGAGGGCAGCGCAGGACCGATCATCGTGGAGATCTTTGGGGGAGGCCTTTGTCCAGCAGTGGGCGTCTTCCGGCTGAAATGATGATGATGACAAAAGACTTGCGGACTTCTTGACAACCTGTTTACATGGTGTAAACAATGGGATCATTGAATAAAACTGATTGTGGGGCTGTTCTATTCTCAAATGTTAAATGCTAGCAACTTGTAGAGTATACAGAAGCAACGAGTTTGATAAAATAACTCGGGATTTACAATTATTAACATAAATTAAGTATCTCAGTGGCGCACAGCTTTTGCAACGTCGAAAAGCCTGGGTTCACGGGTTTTGGGGGTTTGCGGATTATATGTATTTATTTACAAAAGAAACGTGTATCCACCGTTTGTTGCTTGTTGGGACTAGATGGCTCTGTCCGAATTGTTATTTTTTTTTTGCTAACTAACAGCAGACGGGTTGAAGGTCCCTTTAACAGTAAACCGTTACCGTCGCCTACGGTTGTTTGCGATGCTATGGGCACCGCGAACACACAACTACGCGTAAAGTTCTGGAACCTGAGTTACTAATGCCGGAATACAAGGTTATTATGGCGGCATACTTGTAGACCATATTGTTTTGTCGCCCTTTACGACAGGCCGACTCACATTCATTATGATTTATGGTTTCAGGTTAAGTTATTGAGTTTTTTTTGCCAAAAGAGTTTCATTCGCTTGCAATCGAAGTCTAGAGTACTTCAGAGCTAGAAGCATGCTGTTAACTATTATCACAAACCAAAACGAATATCAAACTATCTACAGTAATAACGTTTGAACTAGTACTATACCAACAACCGGTCGGTGCAATCTTTAAATTATTGTTATACAACATGTAGTACAATTTACTAATAAAATTTAAAATTTAAATATCTCACGAGGCCTATAAAATTATAAAGCCAAGCAATGGTCACTATGGTAGATAAATAATAAAAATCCTATTTATAATGTGCTCTGTGTAGGCAACAGACGGACATTCCCACGTAATGATATGCGTGTGCGCAGGGTCGTCGGTGACTTGAATAACAAACATTACCTTTAGATGCAAGGAAAGATGGATTTCAAAAGAATTGCTTTTTTAAAAAGGTCGAAATAAAATTCACCGAATATAGGATCTTCTTTGAGTCTTGGGAATCCTTAAGTGATTCCTGATGCATATACTGAGCTAAGAGTAAAGGTGGAATGCATGCCTTAAAAAGGAAGGGAAGGAAAGTTAATAAAAGAGATCAAACAATTAAAACATCCCCTGTGATCAGAATTACTTTTAATTCATTTCATGTGAATTATAAGATAATTGCAATGAACTTACAAATGGAAGCAAAACATCATAAACAAGTAGAGCAAGATCACTAACGTTTAAACTGCCAATCCGATTTTGGACAAAGGTGCCCAGTATGCATCTTTATCGTTCCAATTGACACATCTTGCAAAACAAGGAATGAGCCTCTGAGACAAGCTTTCCTTTATGTATCTATTTACATCGAACGTCAAACGATTGTATTCCCTGTAAAAACCATATCACCAAATCTACGAAACACACATCTATTTATGCATGATTGGGATGAAGGAAAAGTCATTAAAAAGTATCTACGCCAAATAATCGCAATAGTTTCAACTTATGAAGCACTCGAGAGAGTATATCTTTGAATGCAACCAGATAACTACTTGCTTGCATGATTAGTAAAGTCATATTTAAATAGATAAAAATAACCGCAATTCTCTGCGAGCTTAAACATCCAATGTTGTAAGCTGCAAAAGGTTGAAGAATATCTGCATTTGCGAGTACCGGTATTTCTATTTACACATATTTATGTAAATTGTGAAGAAGTTATCGGTCTTCCTTATATATTTGTGACTAGTAAGGTATTTTACAGTACGCAGTTGAATTTCATAGCTTAGTGGAAATGCTTTCACGGGAAACATTCTGTTATTACAAGGGATAAATTATAATGGACCGCCAGTTATTTTTGTTCAGTTGGTTTTCACGTTAAAAATATTTTCATATAGAAACAATATTGTCTCAAATTGAAACAACATTGTTATTAATAATAACTCCATATAGTATAATGTCTTAATAATTACCATTTCTGAAGAAAATTCTTGAGGTATACATTAAAAATTTGGAAGATGAAAAGATGAGTCGTCAAGTCAATAAAAGCGAAGACGAAAGAATTCAAAGTAGTAATGTATTTATAATATTTATTATATATAAAATTAAAATACATTGTTGTCTACTAGATCCTTATAGACTCGCCTTACAGCCATTAGCAGTTACCAGAATGCCAATGCTAACCATTCTGATGTGATTCGAAGAGCATCCGTATTTTGGTAGGTATCTGTTTAGTGGGTCGATCTAAACACTGATCATTATCAGACTTCATTAAGTCTTTTACCACCCATAACATCTACACTCTGGACAAAATAATTGTATAAGATGACGTTGGTAATGTCTCTGGGGTTGCAACCGTTCACAGGCGACGGTGACCACCTGCTACTAGGTGGGCTATCTTATTAGCTGAACTCCAGCTAAATAAAAATTAGATGCAAATTGTTTTGGTTTAAGCGTATGCGTTTGTATGTTGAAAAAATCCGTGCATTACAGGTTTTCACCAAATGGAGTGAACTGTCTTCAAAAAACACTATTAACCTTGTTAAGAACTACCATGCAATGACAAGTTTTTTTATGAAAAACTCAATTCAATACTGTTTCAATTATTATGGGTGTGGCTTCAATGCATATGGCATTGATTTAACATTTGCATTATGCACCAAAGTAGAAAAAACCCCCAAATTATCCAAATATATTTTTTGAGTATAACCAAAACCTCAGAGACGACCACGATTCAAGTCAATCTCTGGGTAATATGTCAAAGTAGTGGACGCTTCAACCCAGCTACTTCACGTTCGTTCAGAGGCGTACTAACGAGAAGTTCACATGATCCCAATGCGGGCGAGCATATCAAAGTGGCGCCGACATAACGGTGGATAACTTGTTTAGCTCAATATTCTCCAATTATCTTGGCATTCGTCACATAAAGTAAACGATGGATAGGAGTTGGTTAAGGCGAATGATCTTTTAATTTTATAATTATGGTTCCTACAATTTGCTAAATAATTTCTGTCCTCCTGACGTACTTAGTCAGGAATATTTCCCTCATTTTATTAACTTTTATTTTCTACTCCTATATTTTAAAATATATTTATGTTACTAATTCTTTTTTTATTTGCATTTTACTTATATATAATGTATATCGTATATAATTCCTTTTACTTTAGAAATTTTTTTGGTCTCGGGGAAGCACCCTCTCTTGACGGGGCCGTCAAGGGGGGCCCCTCAACTCCTAGAGTGAATACAGGAGAGCACCGGGGGGACGAAACCTTGACCCCCTAGCGACAACACTTTAGAAGAGGCCCAGCCCGCCTTGAGACAAAGGGCGGGCCGACGCCGGCTCGGGCCACGAGATCAGCAGGCCCCATATCCGTAGGCCCGGGTATAGGCGATAGGAGAACAGCGGGGTTTTTTAGTGGGTAGTCGGATGGCCAAACATCTTTCCAGGAGTCCTACATATCCCGTCCAGAACACGAACCGTCCAGAACGTCCATGTACCCGTCAAGAGAGGGTTTTTCCCCGAGACCAAAAAAAAGGCCGTAGGCGATAGTAGAACAGTGTACTTTTAAGTAGTCGGATGTCGACCATCTTGCCCGTAGTTACACAAATATCCCGATCCGCGGGTCGTCAAGTGCAGTTTTTCCTCGAAAAAATAGACATGACAAGGCGTATCTAATACCACAGTCTTCAAACTTACTCTTTCTTCTCAAAATCGAGGCTTGAAATTTCCTAGCAAAAAATGAGCCAGGCTTTCTTGCTTGCTAATTTCAGTAAATAATATTAGAAAGTATTTTGGTTGCTTTTTTCAGATCAAAAGTAAAACAAACGTTGCCAATCATACAACAAATTATAAATGCCGTAATATTGTCTAGAGTTCAGCAGACAGGCAGACGGCCCACCCTAGCAGGTGGTCACCATCGTTTATGTACGTTTGCAGCACCAGAGGCATTATTACTAACGCGCTGCCAGCCTCGAAGAAATTTTATAACGCCTTTTTTGAAGAACCCCATATCGTACCGCACTGAGAAAAAATCAGCCGAAAGCACATTCGAAATTCTGAGAGTACGCAACATAAACGTTCTAGAGAACCGTTTTGTACAAGAAAGAAAAAGCCCCAAGAAATGGGGATGAACACTCAGCCGATGGCGGGCAGTGCGGTGGTAGAAAGACGACGAGGGCACCATTCTAAATAGTTCTTCAGAACACTCCCCAAATAAAACAAATGTATAAAATACAAAACAAAACACGTTATATTAGGTCTAATAGCAATTAATTAATTCTAACTCAAGATATCGCGATGTCAGAGGAGTCATCCTACAGGAAACTAGGTAAAGGCCAGGCTGGAGCAATTATTCATCCATGTAACCGTGTAAGCCTTAACAGCTGTAATTTAATAACACCAGGAAGCCGTTTGGCGGGAATTCAAATTAATAAATGTTCATTTACTTTATATTTCCTCGGGGCGTTACGTGCAAAATTATTTATCTCAGTTTTAAGTTTTAAGTATTCATAATAAAACTTCATGCATAATTAAAAGTATTTTCTAATGGATATTAATTGCGTGTTTATTTTGATCATAGTTGACGTTTTAATGGACACTTAAGTGCCCCTCATTCATAATTGTTTTTATTATAATTGTATAATTTTGAATTTAAAAGCTAATACATAAAATAAGAAATAATGTTCTTATGTGCTTTTTTTAAAAGTTTTATTAAGGTTTATTAATAACCTTATTTAAAAGTTAACAAGACGTTGAAGTGTCTTTTTGGGTTTATTTGCCGTGTGATTGCCCAAATCGAATGTCGATGCAGAGAGATTCCCTCTTTAGGCAACACTATACGCTGACTGTCTCCATTCTGACAGGCAATATCAGCAATTCTATACTCATGATAGATTAAAACAAATGAACCAAAAAATACAACAGTAATACAGTGCTTTCGTAGAGGAAACTACTTTCATAAGTTTTATTCTTATCTATCTCTAAGACAGGAAATATTTCCAATTTCCGTCATCAATAATAGAAGTCAATATAAAAACAATTTAAATGAAAAAATAATTTAATAATTAGATGAAATCTTTTTTAAACATTATTTATTGCATTGTGTTGAATTTGACGTTTATTGCAGCAGTTTGCGATAGGTAACTAATATTTCACTAAAAAGTCTGTTGACATACTTATATGTATTATTGTATCTATCCTTAGGCCCAATTGTTCATGCGGTATATAATCAAAGATAAATAATAAATAGCAGTACTTTAAAAGATCATCAACACAGTGTCATAGATTTATATTTTAACTTGCAATATATATATACAAGGCTGTAATTGGAAGACGGGTCTTGTTAGAATGGACTGTTTAAAAGGAATTCCTGATTGTTATTTATTGTACTTTCACTGGTATTAATTAATTATGTATAATAAAAGTAGATGGACTGGACAAGTCACTTCTGTATTAAACTTTGTGTTTTAATTTTAGAAGATTTAAAAACATAACCGGATATTTAATGGAGGAGGTTCTCGAGTCGACGCGTATTTTTTTTTCTTTTTTTTTATGTATGACCACGCAGAACTTTTGACAGAGTAATCAGATTTCAAAAATTCTCCAACTTAGCCACGGCTAAAATACAACTGTGACAGTATCTCATGGTTGTATAAAAAAGCAAGCACTTAATTAAAGAATTAAAGCAATACTGTCCACAACTGGTTTTAGTGTGCCATAAATACGATAATTTACGACAAGGAATGCTAAAACAAACCAAGTAATTAAGTCATAAACGATCCGAGTATTCAAATAAGGTTAGTTAACTGTACTTCACGATTCCCGCTGAGATGTTATCTCACGTTTTATATTTATATTAAATTTTACTTTTTTTTCTTACATCTTTGAATTTGGGTCTGAATCATCAGGATCATAATCATCTTAGCGTTAAATCGCGATGGCTACTCGCTTCGGCGCCCGGAGTCCGCTTTCCGACTTTTTCTTCTTCACTTTGCACGGTCTTCAGGATCCCTGGAAGTCAGTCCGTTGGTACGCATTTGCGACGTTAAGCTAGCACTTTTTGGGTCTACCCCTTCTACCGAGGCTCGGAGAAGGTGGCATGGCTGGACCTTGGCTCCCCACGTAGGTAGCCGTGAAACGGAAAGCGAATGCAGGAGTTTTGCCATTTATCCACAATGTCACGGATATAAAGGTTACGGCAGATGTCCTAACGCGCAAACGTTAGCGTCTGCATATATGTATATCGTTATATATTTTAAAGGAGCGTCAAATGATGGACAAAAAGTAACTTGTTTTTTTTATCGCTGTAGGACAGCAGACAGGCTGACAGCCCGCTTAGAATTTAGCAGTTACCGTCGCCTATGGGTGTTTGCAACACTAGTAGCATTGCGATCACGCTGCTGTTCCATAAGAGTACAGGAACTTGGGTCACTAATGCCAGAACACGACACAAGGTTATTATGGCGGCATACTTAAGACCAAAGGTGGTCGCCATCCAAACAGGCTTAGGGCCCTATCTAGTAGCTGGCGTGGGTTGTTTTGTCACCTTCTACGACAGGCCGACCCCGGCCGCAGAGTTCAGTATTCTTTCTCCGCCCCTGCACGGGTAGACTGACGTGTTATGGCTATTAATGCGAAAGAAAGGATGCAATGTGACAAGGAAAATACTGGGAATGAGAGTATATAGACAAAGAAGGAGTAAATACCAACGAAAATATGGATGGATTATGTATAAGAGATGATATGACGAAAAAGGTATGAATGTTGAGATGGCTAGCTGCGGATAGTGAAAGGAGACAATATGTTGTGCTGACACACATAATAGGATAAGGGCAGAAACCGTATTGACCTCTACCACTCGGAAAGAAAACTAAACCGAAGCCTCCGCAGTCTATATAATCGCCTAACAGTTTATATAACTACAAAAGATTCGAATACGATCTAGACCACCTCCAACATTACGCCCAAGTGGGCAAAAAATATTAATTAAATAAAGAGAATAGTGATAATGATCTCATTATAAAGGACATACGAAGAAAACTTCAAAAAGTTCAAGCTAGTTGAGCGATGGAGACGAAGTCTACGCGATGCGGCGGAAGTCCAATGAGTTAATAGTGTCTGAGCCACTAACAAAACCACGAAAAACTAGCTCGAAGAGTGATATAACTTTATGAATGGACTCTTTCTTTAAACTACTCATTTTGTTTTCATGAACTGTTTCACCCATGATGCTTAGAGTGTGTGACTTTTAGAATATGTTACATGATAGACAATCGCCTACATGTGTTATAATATGTTCAGGGAACAAACAAATTGTACACTTAAAGACTCAACTATCATTCATATTCCAACTTTGACACATTACCCACCCGCCTTTCACTGTTTACGCGCCGTCTGTCCGTCTGTCTGTCTCACGTTACAGTGACTACACGGTCTAATTCCATTCATTTTGTTTGGATACAATGGGATACTATGGATGAGGTTTCTGGAATATATTGTGTTTATCAACCGAATCGTAACGTTTAAGGCTACAGGTTAGTTGTGTCGGGAGCAAATATTTAGTCACAGTGACAATGTTCTTTGTGTATTAAATGGGCATCTTTTTTACGAGACCAAGAGTTTGGTTTATAATTTGTATTTTTAGGGGTGGAGTAAAATACTAACCCCTGCGGCCGGGATCGGCCTGTCGTAAAAGGCGACAAATCAACCTAGCTACATGGTAGTATGCTTAGTTTATTATTATGCCGCCGTAATAACCTTACCTGGTGTTCCGGCATTAGTGACCCAGGTTTCGGTACTCCTATGCGGACAGTAGCGAGTTCGCGGTGCCCCTAGCATCGCAAACATCCATAGGCGATGGTTACTGCTTACTATTAAATTGTCCGTCAGCCTTTCTGCTGATCGAAGCAATAAAAAAAATTTTAAAATTAAATTAACTGCGAAAAAATACACAAATTAATGTATACTTTAAAACTTTAAATAAAGTTTAATAATGTGAGGATTGTTTTCAATGCGCTGCTGTTCTCGTAAAGTTAGAAACTAGCTAGAAAATTTTGAAAACCAAAGGTTAATGTAGTGTTCTTATGGGTACTTGATTCACTCGCCATATCACCCTTAATTGTACTTTGTAGTATGCCTATACGTTGCTTACACTCGCTTGAGACTCTCTTGCCTTGACAGTGACATGTTGACAAATATATAGGTATATAGACAGAATGAGAAAGCGTAATGCTGTAACTGTATACCATAGACTTTAGTCTATGGTATACAGTTATATGTCACATACACGGAAGTCAAGTCGTACCAAACACTATTAGTTCAAGGCTAATCACGATCTACCTAATGTCGTGATGTTTATAATAACGTTTCATTCATACAAAATTCAATTACAATTTAATATCATCTTATTGGCAACATTGACTAATATTTAAAACAACCAATGAGAATCATTTCCGAAGTATAGACGACCAATGAGAATCGCTTCCGGAGTGTAGAGTGAGGACGAATGAAGGAGACGTCAACTGGGTAGTGGGTGAGCGCTCAGTCGGTAGCTAGTCTGTGTTTAGTCAGCGCGTGATAAAGACACCAATAAAGAAGTGAGGAAACAATTTACAGTTTCTTTTATGTGTAGGTACCTTGTAATTCAGTGGTATTAGACTCGGAGACCAATCTAGACGTCCCAGGTTCGAACCCCACGGTGGCATACATCGCTTTAACATTTTTCCACGCCTAAGTGCACGTTATGCCATGAACCGACGGTGAAGGAAAACATCGTGAGGAAATCGAGATTATCGGTATGTGTACCCACCAATGGACTAGCGTGGCGGGTATACTGTCCGTTCCCTCTAAGGGGAGGCCCGAGCCCCACTCCTTTATTTTTAATCACTTAAAATTTTATAATTGAATAATCACTTAATTCCTGGCACTTTTGAAGTGATAACTTCTTATGGGAGGGTAAACCGCTTCGTTACTTACGTAACGTGTTACGGCGCCAGTCTGACTTCCGTTTCTCTCACGCATACGGCAGCGGTAGGCAGGATCCTCCTCTCACTATAACTCACAGCGCTAGATCTATTTGAATTGCGACTTTATTACAATGAAATACAGTTGAGTTTTTTTTCTTTATAAAGAATCTACATCTATACAAATAAATAAAATTGGAGGGTCTGTTTTTAATATTAAAATAACCGCTTTTTACTAAGTGAATTCGGACGTATACACGGTTACATATACCAAAACAACATTTTTTACTATTTTTGTCTGTCTGTCTGTCTGTTTGTTCTGGTTAATCTCTGAAATGGCTGCACCGATTTTGACGGGACTTTCACTGGCACATAGCTGATGTATCAAGGAGTAACTTAGGCTATTTTTATTTTAGAAAAACATAGTTTTTGTTAGAAATGATAAGTTTCGGAAATGTTATATTCCAATTTAAGTTGACCTCAGATTTATGTCATCAATCATATGAAATAGGGTTTAGCTTAGGCTGGACTTCTTAGGTTCGAACGCACGTATTCCGGAGGTGCATGGCGTAACAGTTGCATTGGATAATACTGACTGTTTGCATATTTCATTTATATTTTAGGGTTTATAGGGTTTGTAATCCAAAATAAACCATAAGATATATCCAACAAATTCAGCCCAAAGTCACTATTCCACGCGGACGGAGTCGCGGGCACAGCTAGTTTACTGTAATTTTGAAACAGTTTTTGGAAACTTTAGTTATTTTTGATTTATTTTTGGTTTTATTAATAAATAACCTTTCCTTACACTATTATATTAAATTACACTATACATAAAATTTAAGTAATAACCTAAGCTTTTTATCCGTGCAGGGCCGGAGAAAGAATACTAACCTCTGCGGCCGGGGTCAGCCTGACGTAAAAGACGACAAAACAACCCACCTAGCTACGTGGTAGGGTCTCAAGCCCGTCTAAATGGCGACCACCTTTGGTCTTAAGTATGCCGCCATAATAACCTTGTGTTGTGTTCCAGCATTAGAGACCCAAGTTCCTGTACCCTTATTGGCCAGCAGTGTGTTCGCGATGCCACTGGCGTTGCAAACACCCATAGGCGATGGTAACTGCTAAATTCTTTTTTTATAATAATGCCTAAATGTATACATCGATTTCAGGTCTCTTACTGGCAGAGGGATATCATTCCAACATTTGGTCGCGGCGTATTTAAAGCAACCCCTTAACGTTGCAGTCTTGTGTTTCACGGTTACCAAAGACTTAGTAATAGAGCGAATGCCATAATGTTGAGACCTGCTTTGTCTCAAGCTTGTCATATAAATACTTTGATCTGTGTGTGGTAATGACTCCAAACAAAAGATTATGATAGATGTAGTATTCTCCAAGCTATCACTTTTAGGACATTATGTTCATTTAAAAACGGAGTTACGTGGGTTCTTCTAGGGATATTAAAACAATACGAGTATCATGTACAAGAATTTTGCACGCGTTGAATAAGTAAGTCTCTGAGTTCTGGACAAAATATATGGACTGTATCACAATAATTAAGTCTCGATAGAACCAAGCTTTTCACCAGTTGTTTCCTCACATGTACGCTAAGGAACTGCCTTATATATAGATCGTATAGCACTTTTAACTTATAAAAACAGTTTTATTATTTTATTTATGTGGTTTTCAAAATAAAGATTAACGTCGATTGTAAGGCCCAAACTACATACAAAGCTTACTCTTTCCATCATTTATCCGCGTATTTTAATAATAGCAATATTGATTCAATTAACTTGTAGACGAAATTAAAATAGACAAAATTATAATGGCACCAATGTAGACATGAATATCAAGCTTGCATATAAAGGTCATTTATCTTTATTGAAAAACATCGATTAAAAGTACATGTAAATCGTACAGAATACGAGATGCAATAATGTCAACTCGGTCCAGAGGAATAATTTGTAGTAAGTTAACATGCAAATTAAAGGGCCGAGTCGCCGCGGGGCAAGGTTTATGCGATAAGGATCTTAATACGCAAATAGACGTGGCCTGATCTATAGCTCTTGTTATGCGGGGAGGGATCTTATAAGACATGCGCCCTCCTTTGGCTCTTCTCTATTTGTTGATATATTAAAAATCATAATATCTGTACATGGTTTACTCATATGATTACTTTGATTTCTCAGCCACTTCTGCCAAATTATTATTAATTAATACTTTTTAAAGTTATATTTCTTTTGGGGCGTTTGGAAAAATTATGAGAATTATCATGATGACGTCAGCCGATAACTGTCCCTCAAGTTTACGTAAAAACTCGTAACAATATTCATTGTAGTTTTTCAAATAATAAATCTACAACAAGTGTTAATTATATAATATTATGTTTTTTTTTATTGCTGTAGGACAGCAGACAGGCAGACGGCCCGCTTAGGATTTAGCAGTTACCATCGCCTATAGGTATTTGCAACGCCAGTGGCACCGCTAATACGCAGCTGTCCCATAAGGGTACAGGAACTTGGGTCACTAATGCCGGAACACAACACAAGGTTATTATGGCGGCATACTTCAAGCCCGTTTGGATGGCGACCAAAGGTGGTCGCCATCCAAACGGGCTTGAAGCCCTACCACGTAGCTTGGGTGGGTTGTTTTGTCGCCTTTTACGACAGGTCGACCCCGGCCACAGAGGTTAGTATTCTTTCTCCGCCCCTGCACGGATAAAATGGTGGTAAATGATATACCATTGTAAAAAATTGTAATTTTACAAGCAAAGAATTTTGGCATATAGTATGAAATTTTTAGCAATTTTTGTTTTGTTACGCCTAAAAAGTATAACTTCTGAAGTGCATATATAAGTACACACACACACACGTTTTTATTGTATAATTCTATAATAATTAAAGACTAGTAAAAAATGAAAAAAATGTGTTTATTTACAGTCTGTTACAATTTATTTAATCGTGAAATAGTTTTACCAACTTGCATATTACAAGCATGTAAAAAGTATAAACTGGCTCGCAGTTATTATAAATTACATTTATAACATCACAAAAACACCTGCTCGCACCAAAACTTAATTACACAATACATAAAAAGTCTTAATGAAGTCCCTGCATATGGAAAAGTTATCATCGGTTAAAATCTGAACCATAATAAGGGCACTAACAAAGTTAACAATATTTTATGTTATTTAAAAATAATCTTTCTTACAACGCTACAAGAGTTACAGTAAAGGTTACAGTAAAAATTTAAGGCATAATTACATAGAAAATGTTATTCAAAATGAACCTTTATTTTAATATAAATAAAGTTTAATGCACGCGTAAAATAATATCGCAAATAATAATGCATTTTGGGCTACATACAACCCACAACGTATTTACGCCTACGTGTATTGTCGTTCGCTTTTATCCAAACGGAACTGTTGCGTGCTTGTGTTACAACTTTTTTCATTGTCGTTCACAAGGAACTGGCTTCTTGATTTGGTATTGCAGATAATTGTGTTCTTGTAATATTTATGGTACACAAGTGAATAATTTTTGGAGTACCATAGCAATATAGTAACAATATTTAATTCTCTGTGATTAGAATGTACATTTATTATATTTTGATCGGAGAATTTATTGGCATGTACCAATGTTAGAAAAGTACAATTCTATAGAACAGCTTTTGCGTAAATGAGTAAGAAAATAACTTTTTACTCAACCTTGCAAAAACAGCTGAAGGGGTATAAATTAAATTTTAAAATTTGTGTAATTTTCTATCTAATTTAATTTTTATCCCGGGTGAATGAGACGGATTCGCAATATTTATCAATCGTTGTATTGTGAAAGGTGTTTCATGATACAATACAACAGATGACGCTAAATAAAACAGTCAAATAATTCATTTAAATCATTACATAGATTCGCCCGGATAAGTTTCACACATATTTATGTTAGATTCAAGTTTATCTTAAATATTCTGGTGTGGACATTTCTTAAATTTATGATGTGATTTTTAAATAACCTAGGTAGATTTAGGTAGATTTCCTTAACATAAAATTAACCGGAAGTTTGTAAATGTTTAAAAACGCAATAACCAAAATTAATGCCTAAATACTTGTAGAAATAATATAATAATTAATGCCTAAATAATCTTATGTTGACATTTTAAATTTAATATTATAATATCATAATTGTTTCCGTTTCTATTGTAAATATTTGGGTAGATATCTAATTTTGGTTATTGGCAAGTAATGACAGGAGGAGAGACACCTGTCGACGAGATATAAAAACTAGGGACAGAATATTATAAAAAGACGGTGTAATACTAAAAAAAATGGACAGTGTAAGAAATATAATTGATAAGTGAAGCTGAAATAAATACATGGTGATTAACGTTCAAGTTAGTTTTATTTAGTAACTTTTATATTTATTTCCTCATCAGGTTCAAATTTTACTAATTTTTAATAGCATCAAGGTCATTTAATAAGTAATAACAGTATGCTGTCCAATAAATAACACAACTTTCCTAAATAAAAGTATATTTTGTATGGTTCCACGAATTTATAATCATCTACCTGGTGAACTTCTAGACCTACAATCAAATAATATTTTTAAATATCGTCTCAAGAAGTTGTTAATTGAGAAATCATATTACAAAATAAGTGACTATTTGGATGACAAATTGTAAGAATTAATTATGACATTATAATAATTCTAACAAAGACGTTAACCTTATAATTTATTATTTATACTTAAAATGTATTCTGTTTGGTATCTTTTGACATTAAATTCTTGTATAACCTGATGTTTTTTATGTTATAATTCGCGTAATAATATTGTACACCCTAAGGGGTAAACTGTTGAAACAATTTAAATGTAAATCATCTCTGTATGTACACAGTTCTGACAATAAAACATATCTTATCTAATAATCAAAAAATTAAACCAATAAGATCAATTTAAATTTTAAACAGAAATAACATATTTTATAGGCTAGCCACTATCCAAGTCAGACGTTCAGAGATAAAGCATACAAATTCCACATTCGCTTTGATACATTGAAATCTCTTTACTGTAATGGTGATGTCTGGAGATAAAATAAAGGACTACCAGCATTATTGCATACTGCACTTAGATAAATAAGGGACGATACAAATGGGACGACTTTAAGCGACAAGGTGGGTAGACAAGTTATGTTTACTTTGTAATTATGGTAAATGACATCCAGAGGATTATTGGATGCCGATTTAAATTTACCTCATCAAGTAATTCCTGTTTATTTTATTACTGAAGAACAATAGACAGGCTGGCGGCCTATTGAGGCTTGCGACGCCAGGTGAACCGCGAACACGTTGCTCACTTAAGGGTACTGGAACCAGGGTCACTAATTCCGGAACACAATTCAAGGTTATTATGGCAGCATACTTATAGGGTGGTAGAAGGGCTTGGAACCCTACCACGTAGCTTGTTTTGTCACCTTTTACGACAGGCCGACCCTGGTCGTAGGGGTTACTCCGGTTCTGTTGAAAGTTTACACTGTTGATTACTGAAAGATATAGGATTTGCTACCTGAGGACACTGTTTAAATAAAATAAGTCTGGTTGCGTACTCTTGTAATGGCGGAATGATTACACCTACCAACAATTACAATTATACCAATAGGGATTAATTATTTGTTTTGTGGGTACCTAACATACATACATTACAATTATATTTAAATTACGACATGATCACGATTTTTCATTTTGCAAAGAAAATAAGATTTTAAAGAGGTGACTATGGACTACGGAATGAAACAGAATGTCACCATTGTTTTGCTTTCTATTATATGAATTAATTGAAGAAATATTCTACTTGTATTCTATTATATATTTTACTAAGAGCGCGATAGGATCGTCTTATTTTTAATTCCGACAACCCGATTCTTTAATTTACCTAATACTCTTTCTATCCGTGCAGGGGCTGAGAAAAAATACTAACCTCTGCGGCCGGGGTCGACCTGTCGTAAAAGGCGACAAAACAATCTCATCAATAAACTTCATAAAGGCGCGGATTTCCAGGATATTTCAATTGATGTGCGGAGAAATGGGTTCGGAGCACCAGCATTTATTGTACCATTCAGAAATCCGTTGGTTATCCCGAGGAAAGATTTTAGCCAGAGTTCTTTCTCTTAAAACACAAATAGAAATATTTTTGCCCGATAAAAAACACGAATGTGCTGATCGCTTCAGTGACAAGTGGATGGCCAAATTAGCATATTTGAGCAATATTTTCCACCGCCTAAATCAGTTGAATACAGAAATACAAGTTTGAAACCGCACAGTAATAGATATATCTGAAAAAATTACAGTTTTCAAAAATAAAACTTTGGCAGAAAAAATTGTTAATCGTCAGTCGGCAGCTTTTACGACATTAAACTTGTTTTTAGAAGATTTTAACGGTAGCCACATTTTTCTAGAAATCACGTCTATTTTTTTAGAACATATCAGAAACCTTGAAAATGAAATGGCCAGATATATTCCACAAAATGTCCACATCGAGAAATACAGTTAGGTAAGAAATCCATTTGAAGTAGATGTGATGGGAGTTGAAAATGATACGGCTGGATTACAAGAAGAAATGCTTGAATTGCAGGGTAATGGAGTATTAAAAGAAAGGTTTGCCAGAATGATTCCCGTGAAATTTTGGGCATAACTATCTGGGATGCCTATACTTTGCATTGAGGCTGAAAAGGCTCTGCTACCATTTCCAATTACTTATTTGTGTGAAGCAGGATTTTCATGCCTTGTTGTCTTAAAAAACAAGTACAGAAATAGACTGGATCCTCAGCATGGCGTGCGGTGTGCACTTTCCAGAAACTTCACTCCACGTATAAATCTTCTTTGCTCAAAAATAAAACATCGGGGTAGTCACTAATATTGCCGCTGTACGCCTCAATCAATTTTAATATACCACGGGTTTTTAGTCAATCCTATTTCTTATTAACACTGGAAGAAAAATAAAATCTTAGGATCGCGAGCATCAAATATATTTATACTTTGGATCGTCAGTCAAAAAGGTTAAGAACCGGTGGCCTAGTCAATACAATTATCTCCGAGAACTAAGTAACTTCGTTTATTTACGATGCATCTGGTATCACAAATGAAACGTTAGAGCGGGTCTCTCATTTGTAACCCGTTAAGATTAAAGGAATACGAGATTGAAACTATTCAAAATATTAGGATCAAATCGTAAGGTAAAAACGTAAAAAATTTATAACCTACGAGTATTATAGTTTCATAGACTAAATTGGACATAACAGACATTATTGATGACTTGTGATCCTTTGACGAATAACAACATTGAAACTAAACACTATTTATAACTTGTTGGTTTTAATATTTAAATTGCTTAATGCAGTGTGTAAATAAATGCAAGGTTCAATAAGTTAACGTGTAATGTGTCACTTTTAATAACTTGTTTGACATCTTTTCGATGAAATAAAATTTTATAATATCGATTTACATTCAGAGCGGTCATAAAATTTACAATCATAAAGATACTGTCTGCGAATTTATAAGTCATTTTTTCAATAGATTCAAATTACTATTAATTTATGGATTTGAAGAAAGCTAGCAAATTTAAATTTTATACCTATATTAAAACATCAATACAGTAGAACTTTGACAACATGTAGCAACTGGTGTCTTTGGTTGGAGATTGAGTCGGAATAATTTATTCTTACGATTTACAAGTATTTTTCTACTGTTTGGAAATTTATTCATACTAGGCCCCCCACAAGATGGACCGATGATCTGGTCAAGATCGCCGGAATAGGTTGGATGAGGGCAGCGCAGAACCGATCATCGTGGAGATCTTTGGGGGAGGCCTTTGTCCAGCAGTGGGCGTCTTCCGGCTGAAATGATGATGATGATGATGAATACTAGCATGATAAATGGGAAAGTAACTGTCGGTTACTTTTTCACACTTAAATTGTAGAACCAATTTTGATGAATTTCGGTATAGAGATAGATTGGACCTCGGAGAAGGATATAGGTTTATTTTTGTCGCAATAATGAAACTTATAGGGGATGAAATAAGGGTGAATTAATAAAGCGCTTGTAATAATATTAAGAGCAATGCGTTCTAACGGCATCAATGTCATTAAATCTCCAACAACGGAGATATTTTGGTCCACTACAATTTTTTTTTAATATATGGCAGTACAACGTTTACCGGGTTAGTTGGGATCGAAAAAATTGAAAACCAAATTATAAGAAACTAGTTGTACTTAACGAGCGGATTCGTTTCAGTATAATGAAATCATTGACGCATGTATGAGACCGCATCGAGAATAACATCGACATGTGTCTGATGTCTCATCCCACACTCAGTGGGCAATCGCGTGCATATTACCCCATTCGCGGCGACAACGATCCCGCGCGACAGATAGTTGCCGTGTGCGCAGAACGCCTACGTGGAGCGACGGTTGCTCAGCCAAATGTTGCTTTTGTTGCATAGTTAATCTTTTTGGAGATAATAGTTTACACCAGGTAAGTAAGTTATGTCTCAGCAAATTAATTTTTTTATTTATTAAAAAGACAGTTCAATGCACTGCGGTAGAAACCTGATCGCAGGTTATTTTATAAAAATACACAAGTGATAAACAGATACGCAAATTAGAACAAACTATTTGCACCATCTATATGGCAATTAACAGTTTGTCTTTCGTATCCCCTCAATAGAATATAGGTTAGTCTATATAACATGGTTTGTTTATATCGTTGTCAATAGAGACAACCACCAGAATACTTGCGTAACCAGAGTCAGCCGACTCATGTGTACAGCTACCATACATACGTCGTAATAACATTTAGATAGATTAGTATTAAAATACTAATCAATAATACAGCATCTAGAAATAACGAAGAAGCAGAATATGTAGATGTAAAAGATGATAAATGGATTATTCTATTTACTATACCGACACGCTATGATGGCCGTTTTGACGTTTGTCCACTCAATTGAAGTTTCGTATTAATTAGTAATTACATTTAAAGGAGCAAATTGCTGTTCTTTATTGTCAATAGCGACATGCAGTTATTGACAATAAAGAACAGCAATTTGCTCCTTCAAATGTAATTACTAATTAATACGAAACTTCATGAAGTGGACAGACGTCAAAACGGCCATCATAGTGTGCCGGTAGTATAGTAATTCGTAGATAGAAAAGAGTATATAGACAGCCAGCAGGCATTTATCCTAGGTAGTAACTAGTACTATTCTTACTACTAAACACTGGGTAGTAACTGTTCGCTAATTATTCAAGGATTTTTCCTAAATAAAAGGCGACAGGTGCATACAAATTTAGCCCAGTGGCAGCACTTAGCATTTTACCACAGGCGTAAAATTGGTAGTAAAACAAAAACAGTAGTCAAATCGAAATATCTCTACACATGCTCATCTAAATCGAGTATCTAAATCAGCATTCTTGGCCTATTGAGTCGTTTATCGGCTTATCGAGTAACCATCTTCACGGTCTGGGGGAAGTTGATCGACTGGTCATATTTTAACTATTTACCGCCTTTATGGACGTATCGGAATGGGATATTACGCGCGTTATTTCATCTTGATCATTTGGTACGAATTTTTGTATTAGATATTATTTTTATTGCTTCATCATAGGCTCAGAATGCGTTTTAACATTTTAAAATTTTATGTTCTGTTTTGTATTAGTGTTGTAATTTATAATGGCCTAATGGAATTGCGAATTAAATTTGTCTTAACTAACATTCATGTTTGGTCTCTGTTAATACCAACTGTAAAGTACAATAGTTAAAACCTCATCCTTCTGCCTTTATCCCACGTTATGCAGGTTAACCAAAGTAACCGACATAGCCCGGATGATTGCAAAACTGAAGTGGCAGTGGGCTGGGCACATAGCTCGAAGGACTGATGGCCGTTGGGGCAGAAAAGTCCTCGAATGGCGACCGCGTACCGGAAGACGCAATGTTGGTAGGCCCCCCACAAGATGGACCGATGATCTGGTCAAGATCACCAGAATAGGTTGGATGAGGGCAGCGCAGGACCGATCATCGTGGAGATCTTTGGGGGAGGCCTTTGTCCAGCAGTGGGCGTCTTCCGGCTGAAATGATGATGATGATGATGCAGGTTCGACATAACGTGATTTATCCTCCCGCTCTCCTTTGCTAGCCATAGTCTCAATATGTATACCTTTTTTCGGCATATCATATTTTACACAATGTATCAATATTTTCCTTGGTCTACTCCTCATTTTATAGTCACATCTTTCCTTTACTTTACAACTAAATTACGTCGACCTCCGTGGCACATTGGCTTTCGAACGTTGCGTCGGAGCGCTTGCGGGTTTCATTGTTTCGATTTCCATTCTGAGTATAGCTGTTTGTGTGTAATATGTATTTATTTACAATTGCATCTTGTAAGATATAGTATAGATAGTATATCAGTAGTCTAGTATCCATAGCAAAAGCCCTCTGATGCTTACTTAAGGACTAGATGACATTGTGTGAATTGTCATCTATTAGAATAACAGATATTATCATTATCTTGTAAAACACATTTGCAATTCAAAGTTCCCTTTTGGCGCCCGAAGAACATGCTACATACATTATTACATTATTTTTATGGCAAAATATTAACTCATACCATGTAATTTATAAACCATAGACGTAAATATTGTAAAATCATTAATTTATTAATTCTAGTCTGTTAGTCTGTTTTTATCAAATACTTTTTATAAGTAATATTTCTAGTACTTGCAGTAATTCCATAGGACGCAATGAATGATTATTTATTCTTTATTGTACAACTCACAAAATAAATACAACTTTGAACAGAAACCAACAACAAAGTTTATAATAAATATATTTTTGCTAATTGATCTTATTATTAAATTAGATTTCGAAACTTCAGTTACAGAGTAGATTTATGCGAATACGTTTTGTTATTGCTGTACACAACTTCAAACATTATTGTATCTAGACTTGCCGAAGTCCCATAGAGGATGTCTCAAATCAAATCAATCCATAGACTATGTCTTGATAAGTTATAATAATAACAGTTTATAGCGTCACACTGCTTGTTTCGGGCCTATAGAGATTAAGAGCAGTATACCTGCTACGCTTTTCCAGATATCAGTATCTCAAGATGTTAGGATCTCAGGATATTAGATTGCCTAAGCGATGCATACTACGAGGGCTGTTTGATAACTCCGTGACTTTTTCAATTTCACGTGCAATAACTTTAAATGCAACACTACTGTCGTCAACGAAAATTTTGAGGAAGCTACGTCATTTAATTTGTGTTTGACAGCCATTAAAAGCAGAGAACCTAGTGAATTTTAACAAAAATGGAAAAAAATGAACTTCGTGTGTTGATTAAGCATTATTTTTTGCGTAATAAAACCATCACTGAAACCAAGTAAAGACTTGATAAATACTATGGGAACTCTGCATCATCAATTTCAATGGTTAAGACGTGGTTTACTGAGTTCCGTTGTGGTCGTACCTATATTTGGAAGGAGTAAAAAAATTTGAAAAACCCATATACATTTAGACATTTAGTTCAGGGTTCAGATATTAATCTAAAAGGAGAATATATTGAAAAATAAAACGCTTATTTGCCAAAAATAATTTATTTATTCAAATAGTCACGCAGTTATCAAGCAGCCCTTGTATCACGGAATTTGAACCCGTCCGTAAATCCGGCTGAATACCGCTCTAAGAGTGTGATTCCACCTGACTACCACATAAAAGTGACGTTAAGAGTATTAAAATAAGCAATCTTTTGCCAATCTCACTTCATGTTCTTTTCGTTTCTCGCTGCAGTTAGCATTTTAATCGATGCATTAAGTCGAACATGCTGACAGGATGCCGTCAGATTAAAAAAATAAATACAGAATTTGATATCTTAAGCTGTCGCGTTCTTAACCGGATGAGCAGTCACGGCAGTATAAGTCAAATCATAACTTATAATTTGTTAAAAGCAATTAAACATTTACAACCGCCATGATAAAGGGATATCCCTCTTTAAATCCTGTTATATTCCTCTCTACGACACATAAGGCTAATGAAGGTAAAGCATAGGAGAAAATATGTAAATTCCATCTTTACTCTATCGGTTTCTGATAACAAAGGGAGCTTTTAAACACAAATTTCCCTGTACTAGGTATATGATAGCCAGAAAAATGTGAGAATTTATAGTTTAAAATCAACCCCGGTTTTAAAACATACCGCTATTATTATAAATAAAATATGCTGTATTTCGGCACAAGAAAACTAGATTCCAGTTCCTTCTCGAGGGATGCAACGTGTTAGCACTGTCTCTGGTGTTGCAAACGTCTAAATGCAACGGTGACGCCCTAGTATCGGGTGAGCCATTTACCTATTTGCTGTTCTCAGCAATAAAACAATAATACTAATAATTTTAGTTAGAGAAATGCTCATAAGCTTGATATTGCACTTCTCGCCTAATTAATAAGAAGCAATTTGCTCGAACAAAGTGAACAGTAAATTTCGCTCATCAATAAACTCCGAAGGTATAAAGATTTATTATACGATAAATTTGTAAACGAATTTTATAAATTATTTATAAGAAGTTTCTTATAAATCATGGTCATGTATAGAAATATAATGAGTTGAAGTGGCGAATACAAGGGATTGTTTACGGGTCGAAATAATTCGAGTCGACGGGTTATGTTCCATGGTTATTACTAGATGTAAAGCTATATTTATTAATAATTTTATATTTACAAAAATATTCGCAGGATATGTGTTATTATTTTTTTATGTACTGATGATAGTTTATATCTTGGTTTTCAGGTAATTATAGATGCATCCTCGATGTAGCTACATACATTTATCAAAAATACAAACTGTAGTGTCTGGGAAATATATACGCATCTTTGTAATTAAAAAAGAGGTAACATTTAAATTTCTTTTTGAGATTTGGGGTCTGTGAAAACTAAATTCAGTCATATAAAAAGAAAATGAAACTGCAGCCGGTCAAAAAATGTCTTTCTTTGCCATGTCTCGGTCAAGATTAGTATCACCGCAGTGAACATTCAGAAGTTTAAGAACAAATTCGAAAGAAAATGTTATGTAATAAAGATTTTTATTAATACTTTTTAATTTAACATAATACAAGTTATCACGAAATCAACGTATTTATCGTGTTTCTGCCACGCTAATGAATGTGTTAAACGGAAGCCACATTATTAATATGAAGTGAGAAACAAGTTTGGATGTGACCGCGGTCCAGGTGAAGGTGTTCAATCGTAGTTTAATTTGACCTACATAATTAATTTGTCTTGTTTTGAAATGAATTTCAATATCGGGTATTGCTAGCTAACTCTTTTTGAGACATGATACATTCAGAATTGTTTTATATTTTACTCTCAAAGTCTGATTCATTTTCATGGTTATGGAATGCCTCTGGATTCTGCCATACGGAGAAACTAGTGCGTCATTTACAGTGCTTATTCCTAATACAGGTGGGTCATAAATTTTTGCACGTTAAAAATATGAATATTATTTTGTTAATCATTTATTTAACGTAATAAACGTTTACTGAAATTTATTTTTAAAAATGCCATCGCTGATTTGTGCCCCGTCTCGTCGTTGGCACTCCTGGAATCGACTACGCAAACATTGGAAAACTCACTGACACATGCTGCGAGGGATCACGGATATATCTTCGTCTTTTCTCAGCTCTCGACTTTTCAGGTATCTCCGCAAGAAAAAATCGCAAGGTGTGTAAGGTCTGGGCTTCTTGGAGGCCACACTGCCTCCCCGTGAAGCGCTCCATCGTGACTAAAATTGCGTGAATCGACGCACAATTTCCCACTACCCTCGCGCCCCTCCCTCTAACGGTTTTTGAGAAATCAATTGTTACTATTTGCAAAAATGTTTGGCCCACCCTGTACTTTATTTTCTTTAATTAAGAGATACAAAATAAAAGCTATTAAACTTGTTTTTTTACAAACCACCTTTACACAAGGTTATTATGGTGGCAAATTTAAGCCAACGACCAAAGGTGGTTGCCATCCAGACGAACATGGGGCCCTACCACGTAGCTAGAGGTGGGTTTCGCCTTTTACGACAGGCCCACCCTGGCCGCAGAGATTAGGATTCTTTCTCCGCCCCTGCACGGATTATGTAGTAATTATATTAATTATATTTTTATTAACATTGTATTAGTATAGAACGCCGATGTCATCGATCACCATTCGCCTTTTTAACACATCACTAATCTGTATCTTAAAAGAGACATAAAATAAAAAGGTTTATGCTAAAGAGGTATTAATAAGGCAAAAAGCCGACATAAAAGCGTATCTCGTCGATATGTATTGTCGCGAACAAAACGATGTGCCGATAAAACTTGGAAAAAAAACAAGGGGCTTTAAAAATAGTAAAAAAATGCTCGCTCGGACACTGCACCCGGCACTTAGGGTTATCACGTGATGAATCGCAATAAAATTTCGAAGGTTTTTATTTCGCCTTTATCAGATCAGCGACTCGTTGGTTCACAAGCTTTCTTTATAACGTCTATTTCTTAATCACATTATTTATATAGTGGTAAAAGGTGAAGAAACTACCATGTTTATGTTAATTTTGTAGTCGAAATAAGCATAATAAGTCTTCACATGACACTTAAATTATTAAGCACTTACATTAACGTTAAATCAAGTCTTAGATTAGAACAAATAGCTTACATAACATTTTTTTATATCTTAATTTGAATTGGTAACAGCCCTAAGAGAGCCCGCATGTGTTGCGTGTACCTGCGTACGTCTGCGGTTGACGATGCTCCTTGCGGTCCCCTCCCCTTTCTTGTTAAGGTCAGCAAGGAGTGCGCGACGCGGGCTGTAGACCACCTGTTGTTGCTAATAACTGTGGTGTTCAGTTTTCAAGTGTATCAAGAGCTTTAATTTTGTAGAATAGGATTTTTTAATAACTGAGTTTCGATACGCCATGGAGATCCGGCTGCTCTAATCCCTTTAAATCAAATTTGAATAAAACTATTTTGTAGAAAGCAGTATGCTACAATACTCCTTTCTAGAAAAAGTTTTATTAGATAGATTATAACGATAGACTTATAACGATAGACTTATAACGATGTATCGTGGAACGTAGGTTTTGGATAAAGAAGAGAAGATCAGTGTTTTTAATATTCAATAACTTAATCACAGTTTAATCAACTGCTTTTGTATAACAGAAACTTCATTAGTCAAGACTAATTAAATTTCTGTTATACAAGTGAAATCACTATAGATTAGAAAGATTTTGTTTTTACTACAAAATCGATTAACAAAGATTATTGTTGCATTGCCTATTTTTCTTAAAGCAAGATTAGAAAGTTTTTGGCTTTTACTAGACCCACCAGTCCCCTATTGGGGATTAAATTACTACTGCTACTCAAGTAAATGATCTTGTCATATCTTCATGTTTAGAAAAATAGTGAAAAGTCTTTGTGAAATTCATAGTCTGCAATAAGACGAATAGTGATGAAATATAGCCTATTTACTAGATGGACAAGATTTCCCCTACTTATGAGCTTGATATGTGGTCCGCTTAAGAAAGTCCCGTACGACTAATTGCTACATCAATTATGCAAATAATATATTTATAATATCTGGCTAAACGGAAGAAAGCAATTAATAATCCACTTTAATAATAAAGAATCTACTGGAAATATGATATTAACATTGAAGCTGTGAAATAATATTTACCTATTTGTTATCAAATATTCGGAGAAAACATAAAAATTTCCATTCATAAATAGAAAACTTACTATATCCATAAATTTCAATGTTACATGGGCCCCATTTTATATAATAAAGTAAACAAAATACTAAATAATTTATGAGCTAAATAAACACAAGTGTATAATGAAATTGATTGAATGGCTCGAAACTAAAACGTACGAAGATACGACGGAAGCACTTTTAATACAAATGAGCTAAAATAGGTGCATATGAGTCCGTTAGACAACATCAACCACAAAAAAATATATATTAACAAAGTTTGCCGCAATCCACAGTCTTTATTTTTGACATTTATTATTAGAGATGTGTATCATGAACAATGTGGGTAGTTTGAAATAAGTTAGGAAACTACTCTAAGTATATGTTCTATTATCTAGTAAAAAATTAATAATATTTAGAAATAAGTATGCTATTTAAAATGTCAACAACATCTAAAAGGAAAATCCTAATATCTAAAACACAGGCTTAGCCTAGTTTAGATGTTAGTAGTCATACATTTATTTTAGTGTAGTCAATATATTAGTTTAATTAAAATTGTTACGTAGATACAAGATTTTTTTTGGTAAATAAAAAATGTGAAAATAAATAATGAAAATCACTATTAATTTATAAGATCGTTTATCATATGCCACGCACATGATTAATGCTTACTTAGTCTGTGTGCATTGACTGACGATACACGACATATCGGACTCGAATATAAAGTTTCCATTGACATTTTGTTTTAAAGAATTTATCGAGTTTCTAATTACTTTTTTTTTTATTGCTGTAGAACAGCAGACAGGCTGACGGCACGCTTAGAATTTAGCAGTTACCGTCGCCTATAGGTGTTTGCAACGCCAGTGGCATCGCGAACACGCTGCTGTCCCATAAGGGTACAGGAACTTGGGTCACTAATGCCGGAACACAACACAAGGTTATTTTGGCGGCATACTTAAGACCGAAGGTGGTCGCCATCCACACGGGCTTGAGGCCCTACCACGTAGCTAGGGTGGGTTGTTTTGTCAGCTTTTACGACAGGCCGACCCCGGCCGCAGAGGTTAGTATTCTTTCTCAGCCCCTGCACGGATAAAAACTTATTACTTACTTGTTAAAAACTTACTTATTCTTTTCCAAAGAACTTAAAATGTTTAACATGGTGGTTCATGCCTTCGGTAATAGCAAATAACTAGTTTATTCAAAAATTATATTACTAATAATAATAATGCAGTAAGTTTAAAAAATAATTTAATTGTAGATCCATTAACCAGAACCTGACGTAATTTTAGACCCGCGCGAGTGTTCTCACAGCACTCTGCCAAGTTTGTGTACATACATACAAATACATAAAAAAATGTATTTAAAGCAAAATCAAACCTAGGCTCACAAAAATTCTGACATAGCAAAATGCCACCAAGTCACCCTTATTTGGTGTAAATACAATATTAATTTTTATGTTTTTATTATAAATCTATTTTCATTTTTCTTAAATTTTTACTCAAATTCTTCATCGTATTGGCAATATCAATGGAAACACATCTCCATCTTCTAGCTTATCCCCTTTAATTAACATCAAAAATATTTTAAAGATTAGACAAAATTTAATTTTAAATCATCAGTGATTTATGCTTGATAATTATTCAAAACACTGATTATTTTTAAATAATTTAGAAAATTGTACTGTCAATACTTTGGGATAATTGGTTCGTTAGTAATGTCGACGCTTATCGGGCATCGAATCGAATAGTTACTTCGCAAAAAATACTATAGGCTGTTACTGTTATGGAGATATATGAGTCATCTGCACTTTAAGATCCTAATTAGTTGTTTTTTTTGGCCAATAGACGTGTTGAGGGCTAAGAAATATTATAAATAAATAAACATACTGAGACAATTCACAAATCGCCATCTAGTCCCAAAGTAAGAAGCATAACACTTGTGTTATGAGTACTAGACAACTGATAAACTACATATTATATACTTTTCTTTTGTAAATAAATTCATATTATACACAAACACACAGACGCGAGACGGGAATCAAACCCGTGAACTCCGTAAGCGTAGCGAAGTGCGTTAGCCGCTACGCCACGGAGGCGAAATCTTTCAATGTGTCGATTATGCGCTGGACAGCAGAAAAAATTAAACAAATAATATATTGTGACAAATGACACGGATACGACAGTTTATATAAAAAAATTGAAAGTCCATAGCTCGCTAGCATTGGTCTTCGAGTTTAATACCACTGAGCTAAAAAGTATATAACTAGTATATCGTACTAGTTATATCCTTTTTTGGAACAAATAAATATTATACATAAATAAGTTGAGTCGGGAATCGCAACGGAGGTTATCTTTGTCTCCAAATTGATAAATCCACTGCGCAGACAACACGTTAACCTTTTCTAACTGGAATGTAATACGTACTGAAAAGTCCAAAGACGACTAATGTGACGTGGATAAGATTACGGATGCAAACACTTTTACGAGAAATCGACTAAAAGCGTCAGTGGTAGAGTTGTTCAGATACAGAAAGTAAATAAAAAACATAATAGAATGTATTGTATAATTAAAAACAAATGGTCAGGAAACTAATCATATTTATTTAAATCTTTTATATCAAATTAACACAACTTAACGCAGAAAGGTTTTTTCAGAAGAGAAGTTGCCATAGTACAAAAATATTATAATGTAACAAAATTACCAGAATATAAAAAATATTACATTGATTAAATTATTGACAACTCGATTAATTATATGTTTAGAACAACTGAACAGTATAAAAAGCTCACTGATCCAGATCGACGGAATATATTTAGGGAAACTTTCTGCGTCCCATAATGTATAAACGCATTTCACTCATTACACAAACTACACACACAATAGGTGTGTTGCGGGGGAGATTAGAATGTGATCGGCTTCACCGGTGAAGTCAACATGACCCTTGGATTTCCAACCATTCATGGCTGTTCTTGCAGCGGTAGCACGTAGCCCAGTGCTACAGCTGATCGACCCCGCTCCCACGGGGTCAGAAAATCTTGAGCGAAGTCGCTGTTTAGTCGTTTGGAATAACAACAGTCAGCTAGCAAAAAAAAAATACACTATTTATACAGTGACTCTTTAAGCTTAATTTATTATTTGATAAATAAAGATTATGCAGATGACGTCCAAATAATTATTAATACGAATAAATATATTTAAAATGTAAATAACAAGTCATAAAATACAGTTTATAAAGAAATCTTAAGCGTAGAGTGTAATAAATAAAGATATGGTGAGGTCAACTAACGACGGAGTCTTGAGCCTACAAGCTAAACTGGTAATGTCGTTTACATGTCGGTATCGGGCTATTTCGGAAGGTTATAGTATAATATTATCATGCTTTTCTGTCGCTGGACAGCAGATAGGCTGATGGTCCACTATACAAAAGCAGTTACTCGCTCCGCCAGCACTGCGCATACGTAGCCGTCCTCCTAAGGGTACTGGAACATGGTCACTTATGCCGGTACACATACGTGTATAGGGCGACAGATTTAGAGATGAGGAGTGGTTGATATCTAGCCGGGCTCGGAGCCCTACCACTCAACGATGATATTATTTGTAAGGGAATCCATAAGCTGAAGCTAGTTTAAAGTTCAGATTTTTTTATTGCTGTGGGAGCTGTCCCACACTTTTACGAGCCGGCCGTCAGCCAGTCTGCTGAGACTGGCTGACGGCCCGCTTAGAATTTAGCAGTTACCGTCGCCTAAGGGTGTTTGCAACGCCAGTGGCATCGCGAATACGCTGCTGTCCCGTAAGGGCACAGGAACTTGGATCACTAATGCCGGAATACAATACAAAGTTACTATGGCGGCATACTAAAGACCAAAGGTGGTCGCCATCTAGACGGGCTTGGGCCCTACCACGTAGGTGGTAGGGCACGTTTTTATTTTAGTCTAATATGCCTAAAAGGTTGATAGGTAAGTAACTATTTATTTATTTTTTATTTTTCAGTGCACATAAAATAAAACCGTTTAACTTAAAAGTTTTTTTACCGATTTTTATTTTCTTGTTTTTAGTATTTAGTGAAATTGTCTACCGAATATTCCTCATTCTATTTCATTCATTCAGTGCATCATTATTACATGGTTTCTTACCTGATAACTAGTGTAGTCCTATTATTTGTTACCCATATTGTTGTGGTTGTGGAAAAATATGTACCTAGTCCGCCATATTGTAACGGCGTCCATCTTGAATTTTAAATTTTGACATAATCATCGTGTTTTACTAGTGTAGCTCTTTCATTTGATACCCATATTGAGGGGGTTAAGGAAAAATATGTAATCCGCCATTTTGTATCGGCGGCCATCTTAGATTTATAATGTTATTGATTTTATTATATTGCATTGTCATCTAAATTAAATGTGTGTACCAAATTTCAGATCAATCTGACAACGAGAAGGTGCTTAAATTTCAATTTCTAATTTTGACCCAAATAAATAAATTCCGTACGGGTCGAGCTAAATAAAACCGTTTAATAATAATATAGGGTATTTTAAGTAATTTTGAAACTTTTACAGCATTAATAATGTTTTAAATATAAAGCTTCCTAAATTGAATTAGAATCAAATGAAATTAGATTATATATATTAGATGAACTTGAAGATAACATCTATGCTAAACTCTGAATTGGCTCCAAGCTGTTAATTAGATAGCCTCCCTGTAATCGAGTTACGAAAAGTCTAACTTAAGATCTTAATTAACTTTCGTTATTAATAAATTTCCATTCATCCAATGCATTTCATTCATCCAAGGTTTTCTGGTAAAAATTTTAGTGATAAGACCGCCCATTGTATTTTTAATATTAAATTGTACCATTATATATAATTTACTTAGGTTTTATTATAATTGTTCGATCCTTGCTTAAGGGTATTTGAAATCCCGCCTCTTGATTTTTGTTGCCTATCCTTACTCTCTGTTAGGTAAAATGGTAAAAGCGAGGGTAGGACGGAAACATACGAGAGTAACCCGCAAATCACTAAACTTGCAGGACGGCCAACGTTCGACCTCCCTGATTACTCCAAACTCTAATTGGCCGTGCCATTAAATCTGCGTGTTCAGTGTTGTGAGTTTAGCTGGTGGCGTGCAACAGTTCCTCCGCGACCTGAACCGAACCGGGTAAGGGTGGAATCAAGGTCAGTGCGAATTTTTTTGCCCACTGCAAGGTATCGCGTCTTTCTAGCTACCGCTCCTATCCCATCCTCTCTCATTCAGTCCACTGCTCTCGAGCTATCCTTGTCATTCCTGTACGGTGCAATCTCAGTCCATGACCGGCATCGTACAATAGTATTATTATTACGTCATTTTTAGATATACACTAGCTGACCCGGCAAACGTTGTTCTGCCATATAAATAATAAAATGTCAAAAAATTAAAAAAAATTTTTGGGGGTGGGCCACCCCTAACATTTAGGGGGATGAAAAATAGATGTTGGCCGATTCTCATAGATACCGGATAAGCACAAAAAATTTCATCAAAATCGGTCAAGCCGTTTCGGAGGAGTATGGCAACGAAAACTGTGACACGAGAATTTTATATTTATTTATTTATTTTATAGGTACACCAACAGCACAGTACACATTAAATAAGACCATGATATAACAAACGTAACAATTATATACATATATGCGTACATGCCAATGACAGGCGTACACAGCTTTGTCTACAATTTGACAATGTTAATATTTATTTTAACTATATATTAGATATAATCACGTAACCTTCATAGCTGTAAAGATTATATGCAGATATGTATTCTAAGAAATTTCTAAAACCCCGAACGGAGCGGCCATCTCGATTGATTGATTATACTTTCAACATAATTACTAGCGGAGCCGAATCTCATTTAATGTATTAGGGTACGTAAATAATTATAACACAAACCGGTTGTGTACTGACCTTGCAGCGTCGCAGACACGCTTCCGCGGTGGCCGCGTACCGTGAAATGTTCACAGATTCATTCGGATGGATACACTGCTATTGACACTGTTTCGCTTACCCCAAAACTATTCGTATCTGTACGTGGCAATTTCTACAATATCCATTTTAGGCCTGATTTAATATTTACTACTGTATAAGGTACTCCAAAAATAAGTTAAAAGGCCCCAGTCAGCTTTGTGGAGGAGGGGTCCACGATCGTGGTGTTCAGGCTTAAATTTATTAAGTGTATGACCGTGACGATATCGGATTTTCAAGGTATAAATGATGAATATAAAAAATATAGATACATAGTTTTAAATATTAAAATGTCGCGTGATTTCTTTAAGGTACAGTGTACGACCGTGTTTGGCCGTCTCGAAAGGTGGTGAGGCTGAAGGACCGTAGAACAAATAGTATGGCTTAGGGCTTAGGTCTAGAAAGGTAGTGCGGGTTCAATTATTAACGTGGAAAGGAAAGGAGACGCAAATACCCAGCAAGTGAAAAAGAGCGGCGACTCACTTCTCCGTTCTCCGATCTGTTACCTTCCACGGCTGGTTCTGCGGATCAGAGTCTATTCTAGGCCTTTATATTTAGCGGTTCACAATAACACACATATAAAAACTCGTGCGGGGACTAACCAAGACTCGACGGTACGTGTCGTCGGTGTGAGCGCTAGCCAAGAAAAGAGGGGCGGCGCGGCGTCCAGTAGTTTTTCGAAATCACCGTCATTTTTTTTGTCCGTGCAGGGGCAGAGAAAGAATACCAACTTCTGTGTCCGGGGTCGGCCTGTCGTAAAAGGCGACAAAACAACTCACCCTAGCTACGTGGTAGGGCCTCAAGCCCGTCTAGATGGCGACAACTTTTGGTCTTGAGTATGTCGCCATAATAACCTTATGTTGTGTTCCGGCATTAGTGACCCATGTTCCTGTACCCTTATTGAACAGCAGTATGATCATGATGCCACTGGCGTTGCAAACACCTATAGGCGACAGTAACTGCTAAATTCTAAGCGGGCATCCAACAAGTTAGTTTAGAACGATACATACTAAACAAAGTTCATAGGAAAAACTTTTGAAAACTTTAGAATATTGTAAAATAGCGTGCTTCTATTTAATTTTTAAACAGCGACTTTCTAGTGTCGCCTGCACCAAATACTCAAGTACTTGGGATATAATGCTCCAAGGAATCCCGGTAATCCGGAGAAACTGATGGTGAAAGGAAAGGTGGAGGGCAGGAGGTCAAGAGGACGCAGTTCAAAAAGGTGGCTAGACCAGGTATCCGAACACCTAGAAATACCTACCAGTGCGGCACTACACCAAGCCGCGGAGGGGACGGTCAAGAAATTACAGCAACGAAGTCACGATCCTCAGCTCTGAGGGAGGAGCGAAGAGATATTTGATTTGTGAAAAATATATTTATTGTTTCTGGCCATTAAAATGGAAAATTCTACTTGTTTTCGAACTCTTCATTAACAAACTGTAATCAAAATTTAGGTAATTCTCTAAATAAATTCAGTAAGTAATGAGTCGACCAAAATTACAATATTCAGATAGACACCCAGTCTCAAAGCAAATGACGCCAAACTATCGCTTCTAGTTGAGAAAAACAATAATAAAGTAACAAAAATGTCCGTTAAATATGCATAGTAACAAAGTGACAATAAATTGTTAAATTTATCTGCCATATCTAAATGTTACACGCAAGAAAGAAGCATTCTAAAGAAATAGCGACAACAGGTTTTCGAATCTAAAACAATTTTAAAATGAAAATTTACCAATTTTTTAAGACTTTAAAAAGGGTTCCGTGGATAAAAATTTCAACTTCCATCTGTCATTGTTTGGCTACACTGTGGCTTTTATCGGTAAATGTATTTATTTATAAAACAATGTTTTTAAATACGAAACTTATACCATTTATTTTTTATATAGTTCTTGTAAAATAATAGTTATTATCATAAGATATCGTAAGTTGCCGTGAATCCGCCGTAAAAAGCGGCCGCGGGCGGCCCCTCGGGGGAGGATCCACCGCCCGCACCATTGCCGCGAGGGTGAGGGCTGCGTGCTGTTCCGCGGCCCCCCTCAACTCCTAGAGTTGTTAGGAGAGCGCCGGGGGGACGAAATCCTGACCCCCTGGGGCCAACACTTTAGAAGGGGCCCGCCTCAAGACAAAGGGCGGGCCGGCGTCGGCCCGGGCCACGAGATCGGCAGGCCATATATCCGTGGGCCCGGGCGTAGACGATAGGAGAACAGCGGGGTTTTTAGTGGGTAGTCGGATGGCCAAACATCTTTCCCGGAGTCCCACATATCCCTCGGTCCCCCCGGGCCGGGGGAACCCGTCAAGAGAGGTTTTCCCCGACACCAAAAAAAAAAGTTGCCGTGAATGTTCGAAGTACACGGTTTCTTATGATGCACTAGTTAATGCTAATGTCACATTTTGTTGAAGATTTGGTTTTCTATTAGATAATCTTTTTTCAAGTGACTTAATGTTATCGGGCTCCCACAGGTAGCACAGTGATATTGCACTCAGAGGCTAATCTCATCTAGCTTCCCCGGTTCAAATCTCACGGTGGCTTGCACAGCTTAGGCAGCTTTATAGGATTAGTTTATACAAAGCCCTCCAAAATATTTTCACTTAGTGTAAAGAACATTAACAGATACAAAACTCATTTGTCATTTCAACCTACTGGACTGGTTAGATCCATAATTATACTATTAAGAATACCGGCAAGAAATGGCCTAGCCTTGATATAATCATGTTTTATGTGGTAAGCCTTTTGTCATTTGTTACATGTTCAAACATCACACGTTACAACCTTCAAACCTCATCCGAAAGGATTTGGTGGTCCTATATTTATGGCCAGGATTACACGACCACTAGCTATTATTAAAAATATATATACGCAATATTGCATACATACATAATTGTGAATAGAATATTTTGCGAAACAAACATTAAGTGGTTTTGACAATTTCCCAAAGGAACCCTAGCTCTTTTATGGCCATTTGTTATCTATCCATATAAACAAAGAGTGGTAATGCAACAGGTTGTGGGCTAACGGCGAGGCGGGTCACGACCTCGGACTAGTCTCGAGTGCTCCTGTTAGGGAATGGAAAGCAAACACACAGCCTCTTATTAGTATTATTAAGTAAACGGGGTGTTTGGAAGCTTGTACGAACGTTGTATGAGAAACTCGTAATGGACATGCGTGCACTGCTGGTGTCACGCGGTAAGCGCTGTATTATTAAAGGCAAATAAAAACTGTATTTATAGTATAAAGCGTAGGAACTAAGCGTTAAAAAAATAAAGCCTTGAGAAAATAAATACATTAAAAATAAAAACACCTAAAAACGCTAGGCTACAGCGGAGCTCTCCAAATTATTTTCTTCTAGTCGTGAAGAGAGCTCCGCCGTAGCCTTGCGTTTTTAGGCGTTTTTTTTTATCTTTAATGTATTTATTTTCCCAATTATTCAGTTTTTATTTTTATTTTTTCAAGGCTTTATTTTTTCCCTCACGTCTTTTTCATTATTTTTTTTACGTTCAGTTCCTACACTTTATAAATATAAAGCTTCGCTTCTTTTGAGTCTCCCTAGACGGCACTATTATTTTTTATATCCTTCAAGTAGTACAAATATGAAAATAATTTCAATTCTGTAATTTTTGCATAATAAGATTTATTGCATTCATATATTAGTTGTTCATTCATGTTTAGTCTATTACCTATATGTGTACAAAGTTTTAACATAAAAGTATGGAATTATTCACAAAGCATTATTATCTGTATGTCATCAGAAATACATTAAGTTATTTGTATACCACTATTCTCATTCTTTTATTGTACGAGATTAACTATTGGTTGATAGTAACTAAAATACGATACAAAAGTTTTTGATTGAATTTTTTCTTGATTGAAATCTAGTAAATATTCATCCTTAAATTAATATTTTCAGAAAGGAAATCAACCAACGGCTTAGATTTTCCATCTTAAAATTGCAATTAAAATCTCCCCCTAAAATAATTGGCATAGTATGTATGTTCATTACTTCCCGTAAATTTTGTTCCATATTCTAAATAAATCATTAGTGATCTTGCAACGAAATTTATAATATGTTTAATGCTTTGTCTAATTATTATTGACTTCACAATAATTGCTGTGTTTCTGTTTAATGGTATAGTACAATTTCTCATTTTAATCGGCACAGTTGCCCTGCTAAGATTCAATGCATCTCTATCTGCTGCACTTTTTAACCTTATTTTTTGAACTTCTTTATTTTTGCTCTAATGTAATTTTTAAATGATTGCATTGCATTACTTATACATATCTATTCGAATTGCGACTTTATTACAATGAAATACACTTGAGTCTTCTTTTTCTTTTCTTTAGATTGTACTTTGGGGAATAATTTAATTTAATATAAATTTTGAGTTTTTGGAAATTCGTAAACTTTAGTTAACTTCAACACTTTAATAATTTCACCCCAAAACTTCGAGCGGATTGTAGCTTAGATTTTTCCAACTTTATCTTCAACGAATTCTAACCAAACTCTATTAATTTCATTATTTTCATCGTATTTAATATATACTAATTTACCAATAGAACCATTCGATAAACAATCGTTAACGTCTATGTTTGTTGTATTAATCATGTAATACTTATTAATGACGAAAACAAATTCATAAGACGAAGGCCACGCACACTGCGGTGGGGAGGACTCGTAGTCTGACGCTTAGCGCGGATACACTCGCGAAGCTTCATTCGCTTCAAAAATTGACAAAAGTAGGTCACAATCAGTAGAATGTGTACGTATCTCTATTCGAGGTGTCAATTCGGGCCTATTATATTGCAATCATCTACGTATACTTCGCAACAGTGTCAATAAGGCATATACAGCAACGATGAATAAGGTGCAGTTTTGCGGTGATATTGCGGAGATTACCGACAGCACAGTTTATGCCCATTGAGGCAAGCATCGCTCAACTTTCACTAACGTTTTATAGTCAAGTTACGTCTCGTAACCATTAAGTTGTGTACTTACAACTTAATTACATGACAGCTCAATAGATATTTCTCCGTTTCTAGAAAACAGTAAAATAAATTATAAATCATTAAATAAATAGGTTTTCTGATCATATACAGGGTGACTTTGACAAACTCGTCCAAATTTATCTTACGCATTAAACATCATTTAAGGAACCCATTTTTGCAAAAAAAATTGTATGTCAGATTTTCACCATAAAATATTTCATATAGGATAATTAATTCAATCGTACAGAATAAGCATATGGTGCAAACAGCGAACGTTAACCTGTTATTACCTGTCTCTGTCACACCCGCGTAAATGAGTAGTGCGTATTCGCTCGCCCGGTGCAATGCCGCCGTCCTCGGCCTTTTACTAGGTCAGATGGAGAGGTGTCATTGCACTCTAGCGCCGTATTACGTAAATTGCGAGTTCTTTGAATGACTTTGTGATGCTGATTACTCAACATTTTTGTACTATGTGATACAAAACTAAAATACATGTTTCTCTCATACTTTTACTAAAGATTCTTCTGTGTGAATTTGGACGGGTTTGTCAAAGTCACCCTGTATATTATAGAAATAAAAATTGTCGCGTGGTCCAAGATATAAAAAAGGGACACTCCATTTCCTAAGGATTCATAAAATTTACTGTGTACTAGGTACAGATAAGAAATAAAAGAATCGTTTCGATTCGAAGTATTAGAAGAAAAAAATTCGAGGAAATGTCAAAGAAAAGTACCAACGTATCTACGTATATAAATAAAAATGAATCGTAATATAATATGTTGCTAAGCGCAAAACTCGAAGACGGCTGAACCATTTCGAGTAATTTTTTATTTTATTTATTCCTTGAACTTTGTGGAAGGTTTTAATTGAGAGAAAATTAGGAAAAATTGCACGGAAAAACCTAAAAAGCAGTTTTCGTTTTCTGTAACTGTGAACACAACTTCAAATTGCTATAAGAAACTTGAATGCATCCAAAGATGCATAAAATTGAAAAATGTGTGATGTCAGAAGGCGGAGGGGGTTTTAAAAATGTGACAACCTGTGACACGGACGGGAGGAGGGGTGTGTAAAATTTGTGTGATGTAATTTATGGATGGCTCCTTAGAGAAGGACATATGCTACTTTTTGTCGCGATAGTGAAACTTGAATGGGGTGAAATATGATAGAAATATATAATGAACGTAATTAAATTATATTTTTTATTTATTTATATGGCAGAACACTGTTTGCCGGGCCAGCTATTAATAAATAAATTGCGCTGAGAATTTGCAGTGAGCCTACTCAGCAATTAAGATAAGACCAAAAGTAATAAAAAATGTATCTAAATACTAATAATTGACCCGTTGATCAAAATAAGCATATTTAATTAGAAATCTTATAATAATTATCTTCTTTCACTTTTACTGCCTTGGAATGCAGCTTTAGATGCTTTGAAGCACTTCCGGACTGGAACTGGTATTATTTCCTTACTGATTCAAAAGCGAAAGTCACATCACTCTGTTTATATTAAACATCTTGATAAATTTACTCGAATTTTGTGTTTTGGAACATAATATCATATCTCGATTTATAATTGAGGAGCGTCGGAACAAAAACCGATAAATCACATTTATGTTTTTTGTGGGAAAATGTAAAAATATGGCCTAGTTCATGGTTTTCTAATTTAGAGTTAAACGAAATCTATCAATTTATTGGTGTTAGCATCACTGTTTGGAAACCTAAATTCTGCATTCGTGACTGTGGTACCTGTCGAGTTATAAAAAAAAAAGAAAATGGATTTATCGGTTATTGATCAAACCAACTTGATATATCGGTTTTTGATAAAACACTATAGGATATATCGGTATTTGATCAAATGCTAGTAGGAATATGACGGCTTAATAAAATGCGGCTGAACGTGCATCAGTGTTTCTAAAGCCAGATTAGAGGTTCCAAAGCAGTTCTGCGCTTGCTCTTCGTTTTTTTTCGAGCTCCTTGATTAGTGTCTGCTACAACAGGATTACCTATATCTTCCATCATCATTACTTGCGCAGAACAATGATAATTTAAAAACATTTAAACATTATGTTACGCTTTGAAAGCCGACAATCACAAAACAATACGTTATATTTTTCTGACAAGTCATCATCATCATCTAAGCGTAGTATCCCAGTTGCAACCCAAACTTCCGTTTTGGTACTCGGGGTCCGCTTTCTGACGCTTTCTACTCCACTTCGCACGGTCTGAAGTATTAATCATATATTCGCGGCTCTGGGCGGAGGGGCAGACCGTGAGAAGTGGAGAAGAAAAAGCCGCAACGCAGAGCCCGCGCACTGAAGCGGAAGTTTGTGTTCCAACCAGGATTTAACGCTAAGATGATATAAAAATGCTTTACTTTCTGTTCGATTCTTCTTCTAGAACTATTGGCAACCCAGCCAGGGTCATCTGACTCCAAAACTCGAGACCAACTTTTTTCTTTTTCTACACATAAATCTTAAAATGAGAAGAATCAGTATTTTATTACTATTGCGTTCAAGAGTTATAAATAATAAACGCGTGCGCATGTTTACGGGCTGTTGGTCGGGCATTCCTCGATGATTGCGTTGGACAGTAATTAGTTGAAAGCACAGAATAAATGCCCAATTTATTGGCCACCATTGAACAACCTATACATTAACTTGAGTGCATGGTGTTGCGTTGCAGGTTTATCTATGTTTTCTTAGCCATTTTCTTATGTTGTAAACATTTACAACTTGAAATTCGTCGAATATAAAATCTAAATGGACTTAAACACTTAAGAGTGAAGTGCTCGTTCGTGGATATTGCAAAACTAGACAAGATTATCGTTATAGGTAGACTTCTTAATGTAATCAAATTATATGTAGGAGAGTCATCATCATCATCTAAGCGTAGTATCCCGGTTGCAACCTAAACTTCCGTTTCGGTGCCCGGGGTCCGCTTTCCGACTCTTTCTACTCCACTTCGCACGGTCTTCAGCATCCTGGTAGTGAGCCCATTGGCACGCATATCACCCTTTACGACGATTATATGTAGGAGAGTAATGGATGTCAAAAAATTGAACATAACCCATGGCATCCATTTGCTGTGGTCGGACCTCCCTTAGAGAGAGCGGACAGTGTACCCGCGACGCTTGTCCAAGGTGGATTAGCGGGTTACACATACTGGTGATATCGGTATGGACGTTTCCTCATGATGGTTTCCTTCACCGTCGGTACATGGCAATTATGATTTAATATGCACTTAGGCGAGAAAAACTGCCTAAGCGACACATGCTATCGTCGGATTACAACCCGGACCTCTTGAGTGGTCTCAGAGTGTAATAACCACTGTCAGGAACCTTTCTGGTACCAGTACTCAAATAAATAGAGTGAATAAAATCTAACAATTCTATCATTAACTGTAGTTTTGTCTAACAATAAGTTGAACCCGTAAACTTCATATCATCCATTATTATTTTATTATAACTTTGATAAACAATTTTTTTTATTACTGTAAGACAGCAGACAGGCTGACAGCCCGTTTAGAGTTTTGCTGTTAACGTCGCCTATGGGTGTTTGCAACGCCAGTGTCATCGTGAACACGCTGCTGTCCCATAAGGGTACAGGAACTTGGGTCACTAATGCCGCAACACAATACTTACTTATTATGGCGGCATACTTAAGACCAAAGGTGGTCGCCATCCAGACGGGCTTGAGGCCCTACCACGTAGCTAGGGTGGGTTGTTTTGTCGCCTTTTACGACAGGCCGACCCCAGCCGTAGAGATTAGTATTATTTCTCCGCTCCTGCACGGATAATGACTTTCAAAGTAACCTACATAGGTTACATCAGATGCATCATCTATGATTTAAATTTCTATAATATATGTTATAGTATTGAATCTACTCGAATGTAATGCAAACGAGTTCCATATACTCGTCCAATGTCTCTTTCCAAGGTTAGTATTGTTTGTAATTGATACTCTCTTAATTTTGGCAATTTATATTATTATATTAATTAACATTTGGTTACACGCTTGTTAGAAACAGTTTCCAAGTCTGTCAATGAAGCTAACTTATCCCAGCCAATTAAGGCTGCACTCGGGCACCAGCCGCCGCGTAACATTTCATTTAAACATAGCGACTGGTTAACCATCTTATTATGGGGGTATGTGACAGTAGACTGCATAACACTTAACTGGACAACCGACAGGGTGGCCATGCGGCCGGTTTCTCGCGGGAACTTAGTAATTTTTTGTAGCAATTATCCGTGTACACTCCTACTTAGAACAGGTTATGTCTATAGTTGCATGTAATATAAGATGGAATAGAAGGTATATATAATAAATTCAGTTACATATGGTAAGATTCTCAGTTCTTAAAGATCTATGTCAACCTTACCTACAAGCTTATGAGCGCTGCTAAATAACGAAAGAGGCTCAGACGCAAAATGTTTCTTTCGGTATTGAAAGTCAGCTGTTCTTGTAAAAATTAAATTTAGTCCAAACAATTATCTCATTTCTATTGATGATCTCCGTACAGGAAAAGGTAGTTTTAGCGATGGATCGATTTTTTTATGTAGACGTAACAGCGACAATGGACGAAAGGCATTCTGACCCCGTGGGAGTGGGGTCGATCAGCCGTGCTCCAGAGTGGAGAAAGAGCAAGTCATTAAAAGCTATAAATTTAGGCGTTATGTCGAATCGATGCGCACTACATCCGCTTTGTAACGGAAAAGGGCAGTTTAGTGTTGTCATTTCACCTTGAGAGCAGGAGAGTGAATATCTCACCAGTAGGATGATGGCAGTTCCGATTCCGATTCAATGAAAATAATCTTTCTAGTTAGTTTAGTTGACAAATTTAACATGGATAGCTCGCAAAGAAAACAGTTTTACCGTTGCAGTTGTCTAAATTATTATGAACATTAGTTGATAATTCATTACGACTGTATATAATTTCGGTACCATTAGAAATAGAATATCCTTATTTGTTATAATTTGACTTGGTTCCCCTAAAAAATCTCGCCACCTGTTCGTAGTCAATAATTAGAAAAGCAACCTCATCGAGGGCTCGACAAATATCGTCAAGTCGCGGGCTACCGAGAAATTTTACAATCACACATTCCTTTTCATCACTTGTCTTGTCATAGAAGCAAGAGAGAAAGGGACAAACGATACAACTAGAAACGTGTGAATAAACATGTTACTTCTGATCTTGTAATACACAATAGTGTGTTATGAATTGTGTGTATGCTGAGAGTTGTATAATTGTATGAAATGCATCGCGTACAACGTGTTTGACTTATTGTTAACACCTACAACTTATCTTAACAGACTAGGTATTTTGTTAAATTGTGGCGAAGGTTGAAGCAGAGTTAAAACTACCATAGCACAATTGTTTTCGGGTTTTAAAAATACTGAACTTATAAATGCTCTCCATACAAATTCAAAAATAGTATTATGATAAACCATCATAAGAATAATACTAATAAAACTTTGGCAATACATCACTCTAATTAGAAGTAATCTCAAAATAGTGTAATTATAATTTTGAAGGCTTCACGTGCCAAAAAAATTCATATTCCAATGTAAGTTCGTTGCAGAAAAATCACACTTGATTCGAGTTCAAAAGTTTTTCGCGAGTTATTTTGCCTTTGTTTTCTTTTCATTTTTGTTGCAATAATTAAACGGATCTAAGAAATATATGTTGAAATGTGCGCTATTTTGCATCGGTGATCAAACATACGTAGAACTGAAATCTTTCGAGAGGAGTCAGTCCTATTTGAACTTGATTAATTTTTTTAAACTATGGTTGAAGAACCATAGCGAGTTATGTTGCAAATTTTGAATTTAATGATTCTGAAACGCTGATGATACAGCTTTGTTTCACCGTTAGTAAATCGAAATTATTTTATATTACTCACCTCTGCATGTGGTGCAAGCTCAAAGCTCTAAAGAACTGCAAGAACAGCTCTCTCTATATTATTACTATTGACAGGTAAGGAAAATTCAAACTTCAAATCGTATATCGAACCGCTTTCGCACATGCCAAGCGTGTGCACAATGTAATTGCCGTACATAATAAACACATTAAGAATGTTACATTTAATTGATTTACTGTCACATAAACCCATAAGACACACAAAGATATAAATTTCTTTAACAGTGACTTATAATTTTCATTTAAGATTATTTAATCAGTTGGTTGGTTGATTATTTAATATCCAACATCCATACAACCATGTAACAATTGTATGGGAAATAGATGTGAACTTAGATCACAATAACAATGTTATTATATAAGTTTACCTCCACGCTTAATTAATAACTAAGATTTTCAATTATAATCATTACAAAGTTATTACATGAAAATTGTACGTGTAAATACTGTATAATTTAAAACTTATTAAATTAGTCATACAATTTAAATAATATTACGATTACATAGGAGTCGATTGGTTTCAATAAAAATGTTGTAAATGACCAAAGGGGTCAGTGGCCGTAAATGAAGTGTTTTTTAAATATAGCGACTGATGCTATGAAGTATTTTATGATCTATCGGACTATAAATGAATATCACAGCGTTCTTTAATCAACTGCTTTTATTGATATGTGACTGCTTAAATATTTTTGTAAAGTTGGAAAATTGCTACTAACATCTTTGAAACGATTGATCTCGTATTTGTCAGGTAGAGTTGAAAACCTCCTCAGAAGTCCTTTTGCGGAGTAAGAACACTGACCAATGTGGCCGGGGTTGGCCTGTCATAAAAGGCGACAAAACAACCCTAGCTAGGTTTAGGTCCTGAACCTGTCTCGATGACAACCACCCCCGGTCTATAAGTATGCCACCATAGTAACTCAAGATCCTTATGCGAATCCTTATATTATTTTTATCCGTGCAGGGGCGGAGGAATAATACTAACCTCTGCGGCCAGGGTCGGCCTGTCGTAAAAGGCGACAAAACAACCCACCTTTATCTTAAGTTTGCCCCCATAATAACCTTGTGTTGTGTTCCGGCATTAGTGACCCAAGTTCCTGTACCCTTATGAGACAGCAGCGTGTTCGCGATGCACTGGCGTTGCAACCACTTAGCGGCGACGGTAACTGCTAAATTCTAAGTGGGCCGTCAGCCTGCCTGCTGTTCCTGAGCAATAAAAAAAAAAATTAGCTACCTATCAAAAACATACAACAGACGAGATATACATATATTTAGTTTTCCTGCTTAATATTCTAATTGTAACTTAAAAATTTAAAATGTTTAACGGAAGCTGTAATAAAAATCTTCCAACACAACAATAATGAATTTGATACATTGTTATTGCTAAAATTTCCATAATTTGTATTCAGCAAAATATAATTATAAGATTGATTTATTCTTCAATAAATCATAAAACTGTGTGAAATTAACTAATTCATCGACCTACCGCAGTGTTTGGATGTTAAATTCAATACATGAACTATCGATTCTTGTTTCTTAATTTTACGTAGAATTTCGATAGGTAATTTGTAAAAGACAAAGAAAACTTATTTAAAAAATTCTTTATACCAAAAATAGCAAGAAAAAATAGATAACACAAATATTACAGTATATAAAAGCTAACGTAATAACGTGGATTAGTATCCACAGAAGAATCAATGAAAAAGGAAATAGATAGAAGAATAAATAATACTTGGAAAAGATTTTGGTCTCTAAGCGAAGTCATGAAGAATAACGAAATGCCTCTAAAAGAAAAAAGGAAAGTCTATAATACATGCATTCTACCCTGCTTAACATATGGATGTCAAACGTGGGCACTTACAGAGCAACTATCTAATAAAATCAGTGTCTGCCAGAACAGCATGGAACGAAGCGTGATTGGAGTTAAAAGAAGAGATAAAGTAAGATTGGACAGAATAAAAGCAAAAACAAAATTCAAGAATGTCAATACAGTTTATAACCAATTAAAATGGAGATGGATCGGACATATGATAAGAGACAAAAAAGAGAAATGGATTAAACTTATAACGGAATGGTACCCCAGAGACAGTAAAAGAAATCGAGGTAGACAGAGTAAAAGATGGGAGGACGACATCAAAAAAGTAGCTGGCCCAGCATAGAGCCAAATTGCGAAGGACAGAGAAAGTTTATTATTTACTAATAACGTGGATAGGCATTTTTAAGATTGTGTTAGTCCAATTGTATCACACTCAAGATTGTAACTTAAAGATCTCGGGTTTGAAAAAGTATATCAGACATTTACAATATACATACATTTTTTTATATTTCATGGCATTGTAACGTATACTTTAAACTTTAAAAAAATATGAAAGATGTCGTAATGAAACTACAAAGTAAGTGATAATACCTACTCTATTTTACAAAACCAAGTTCCCAAATTTTTATCCTTTGTAGATTTTAACCAGTAGAGAGTCCATAGACATGCAGCGCTCCCACATTCATAAGCTTAAGTACCGGTTTAAGATTATTATTTATTTCGTCAATAAACATTTTTACTTTGAGTTAACACCACAGGGTTCTGAGCTTGGTTTAAAAAGAATAATGCTCAGCAATAAATGTTGAATTATAACAAGACATGAATTTATTTTACCGCATACCTCTTCCCTTTTGACTTTCTCCCGAGTTTTTATGTTTATTAAATATAGGGTACGAGCATGTGTGTGTGTGTGCATGACCATGTCTAGTGCATAGCGCTTTATAGACTGTATGTAACGGAAGATTCGTACTCAAGTTTTAACCACTTTGAACGATCAAAAATGTTCAAAATTTTGCACACTTGTTAAGACCTGATAACAATACACAAATTTAAAAATCGTCCTATAGTCCTCATCAGGATCATAAGGATTAACGCTTTCTTTTCCTTCTGCGGAAACATCTCATGTTTAATTAATAAAACTGCCCGAAGATGCGTTAAATTAATAATAAAAGTGCCGGAATATGGCGTTAAATTAATAAAAACATTTACCTTTGTACGATATTTTTAAACTAACTGCGTGTAGGCGCTGGTTCAGGTAACTTCTATAACTCTGTAGTCATGCAAAACCTCGTGGACCACGAGGGATTATTATTCAAATTGAAAAATGGGCTACCAGATCAACTTTATGGAATACTAAAATCATTTCTTCAGCAGCGCCATTTCATAGTACGACAGGGGGAGGCACTGTCTGATCTCTGCCCTATAAAAGCAGGAGTCCCACAGGGCAGCGTATTGGGTCACTGCAGACCTGCCGACATCTGAAGCCTTAATTACTGGAACCTTTGCCGATGATACCGCTATTCTAGCTACACATAGCGATCCAATAATAGCCTCACAAATACTTCAGAAAGGGCTAAATGACATATCCCACTGGCTCAAAAAGTGGCGGATAAAAGCAAATGAAACCAAATCAGTTAACGTAACATTCACCTTAAGAAGAGACTCTTGTCCTCCAGTCACACTTAACAACATTGCGGTTCCACAGGCAGATCATGTGAGATATCTTGGATTGCACTTGGACAAAAGACTTACCTGGCAAAAACATATCTTCACTAAAAGAAAGCAACTTGGTATCCAAACGCGAAAGCTATACTGGCTCATTGGACGAAAGTCTCAACTGTCCCTTGATAACAAAATACTCCTGTACAAAGCAATACTGAAGCCCATCTGGACGTATGGAATCCAACTGTGGGGTACTGCATCCCATTCAAACATTGAAATCATACAGAGGTTTCAAAATAAAGCACTCCGCATGATAACCAATGCCCCTTGGTTCGTACCCAACGAACTATTACACCATGATCTACGCCTGCCCACTGTGAAACAGGAAATTATACGTCATGCCAGAACATTTAAGGAGCGCATCGAACGTCACTCTAATAATCTGGCCCGGCCACTCATGGCAAATCACAATAAAGCGCGACGATTAAAGCGTAAAATACCTCAAGATCTAATACAACCACAGTAAACACAGTTACTGTTTTAACAATGAGGATGTGACGCAGGCCACATACCGAGCGTGTCAGCAATAGCACCAACCAACATACTGCTGAATGTCCCATAAAGGAGACAGATTGTAGTAAAAAAGGAAGAGGAAAAAAAAATGCGAAACCTCCCTATTGATAGAAGACGGGTATTTGAAAAGGACTCACCGAACTCGAGGGTCTTCTTTTTGTACTGCCGTTGTCCACCTTTATATTTTTGTATTACTAGCGTGGTACACAATAAAATTACCGTAATAATACTGATCCGAAAATAACTTGCAACTATTCTTCAATTATAGGAAAAGGCGCGCGCGTACAGGCACAATGTCGATCCTTAACGGTTTTTCACACACTATAAAATACGTCACGGCAGCACGCCATCTCTTGGTGAGAGATAGGTTAATACCTGTCCTAATGGACAGCATCATAGGATGTACAGGTGTGAGGGAAACGGCACATAAGGCGTTCTCGCATGACTACATAATATATCAAGCGAAAATTTAATACTATTAACGGCCTAAACACTGCGTTTCAAATGAAACTAGTAAAAAATTATAACGATTAATATTGAGCAACTCACCATTTTTAGGACAGTGACATTAATTTTCATTAACAAGTGTACAACATTTTGAATTTTTTTAAGCGTTCAAAGTGGGTAAAAAGCGAGTCCGAAAAGTCCGTTACATAGATACATGAGAACATAGATACAGGACAAGTTAATATAAAGCATCTAAAAAAATAAAGAATATAAAAATTAATTACAGATTACGTTATTATAAATATTTGGTAAGCCATTTAGATTAATAACTTTTCAATTACAAACAGAAAAAAAGGCCTAAATCATAAATACAATCAATACCATACGATTTAAATTGCTCGAGCAGCAAAACACATCTAGCCACAAGCCACAAAAAAGAAAAAAAAACTAATACGCAATTTAATCTGTGCAATTTAAAGACAAGCCCCCGCAGGCTTTTACTCGGCCGCCGAAAAAACAAAACAAAATGGCGGCGTGCGGAGTAGCCGATGTTATCGTTGTAGGCTACTGTTTTGTGCCATCGACATTTTGTTCTTAGCCTCGATTGATGGGAAACTGGTCGAGGTTACTTGTTATTGTTTCTTGTCTATATTTTAAATCTAAATCGGGGAATTTGTATTTATTTTACACGTTTGTGAATGATGTTCCGAACTTTATATAAAGACAGTACGTTTTGATTGTTCTTTACATTTAAAAAAGTATATATTTTTATGATCTGCGCGATTTTTCGAAAAAGTCTAACGTATGTGTACCACCTGCACATAAATGTAGTGTTCAAATACCAATGTAATTGCTAGTGACATTTGGTCTTATACAAAAGTCTGTTGTAAATTTGTCCTTTACAACTTTTACACCAGTTTTAATAGGTATTCGCTTTGAAGTTTTGAAATTAACTTTATTATGAACAAAATATAAATTTTATTTTGAAAAAGAATACAAATATACATATAATATTTGTTTTAAAGACAATTTGGAACATTTTGTTGTACTAGTATTATTCTATTTTCTAAATCTATGAACAAATGTAAAAAGGAAATTATAAGAGTTTCACGCATAAGAGAAGACAATTTTGTAAAAAAAATGCAGAAAATTATGTCACAAAAGTTCATATTGGCGTTGATCAAGAGTACCCTTATGTTACAATATCTAGCAAGAACAAGATTGTTTAAAATTCAAGTTTCCATTTCACTCCATTTTTGATTGGGTGGTTAAATCAATGTCTGTTCAGAATAGTAGCCTGTGAAAATTTTTTAAGCCAAGTTATTACAGCAATCAATACTAACTAAAGTTTATAAATTGTGCTAAAAACAGCCCCAAATATTATTATCGATGGAAGTCGTCCATAACATAAAAACAATTTACTTAATTATGGGATGTATGAGTACAATTTATTATAGTGTTATATGATGTGTCAATCATTACTTTAAAAATAATTACCATTTTCACTTGTATTTTATAGTTATGTATTAAAAAATAAATCAATGGATTACAAATTAATAATATAATACTCACTCATTACAAGAAGTAACCGAAGTTTGTGAAACCGTCACCAATGTTTTAGTTGTTGTCGTCAATAGATCACCAATACACTTTTTCCTTGAACACTCACTAAGCACTGCATCCTCATTCACTGGTTGCAAAACTTCCTTAGTCCTATTTGGGCCAGTTTTCACAACGGACCTTTGGAATTTAAGATTTGCATTGGTCCTGCCATCTGTACTCACTTCACTCTCTTCAGTGACAATCGCCCCTTTCTTGGTTCGACTAACTACTTTAAACGATTTACCGATATTATCACCATTTCTAACGATTTCTTCTTTAGTATCTAATATTTTGGATTTCGCTTGAGGTAGACTTGTTTCTATTATGCTTTTTATGCTATTTGAATTTATGTTCGACGCTAATAAGTCTTCTAAGTCTCTAGTGTTTATATATTCTTCATAATTCTGGTTTAAAGGTTGTCTTCTCTCATCCTTTTGCCACGTTGGAGGGTTAAAACCATATATAGGTTCAGCTTCCACTCCAAACGTCTGACTAGTAGATTCTTCATCAGGCGCTGGTTCTATTCGTGTAGTATCAAAGAAATCATCAGTTAACTCTGTGATTTGCGCTCCTGGCCTTTTTTGGTCAACATTAGCGAAATTGAATAAATTACTGTTTACTTTTCTTTTGCCGTATAACTGTCTGTAGTATTTTTCTTGATCACCGTACATCCAACAAACTTTCCACCATTGTTTGCACATTAAAATGTTTGCCGCATTGGATGATTTTACGTGTCTTGTTGCCGTTGCAGACATTTTTATTTATTACTGAAAATATATTTATTGTTTTGATGTGGTTATCTGGAGATTGCAGTTGAAATATTTTATTATTGACAGCGTTATAGATAAACTGGGTGTGAACGTGTTAAAATAACTATGATGAATCACCAATAATAATCCGGTAACGATGTAGACAAGTTAACACTAATAGCATATAAGAGACAGATATCATAAGATATTAAAATATGTATAAATAAAATAGTAACTATATCAGTATATTCCTCATATACTTTAGATAGGATTGATAAAATAATATTCAATCGTGATAATGATAATAATATTCAATAATCTGTGACCCAATAATTAGACATCTTTCGATTGAAAGATAGTATGTTTAAAAGTTTAAATCGAAAATTAGATTATTATGTATTAGATTTCATTTTGCACGTCATATTCTCTAACGTGTAGGGGCGGAGTTAGAATACTGACCCCTGTGGCCGGGATAGGCTTATCGTAAAAGGCTACAAAGCAACCCTAGCTAGGTGGTAGGGCCCCAAGTACATCTGGGTGGCAACCTAGTCTATAAGTGTGCCGCCATAATAGCTCCAGTTCCAGTTAGTTTAAGTGACTCAGGTACTAGTACATAAATATGCGGATAGCAGCGTATTTCCGTTGCCCCTAGTGTGTCTCAGCCTGTCTGCTGTTCTTCAGCAATCAAAAGAATATTCATTCCCAATTAAAACCTTCATTCATACTTCTGTAGCTAATGGGAAGAAAATCAAAAATCCCGAGGGTACATCCTTGCTAGGCGATTTTAGATTTTAACCAATAAATATTTGAGCTTTTTGGAAAAGTAAGGTTAAGGAAAGAATAAGGACTTTTATTATTGCGTAACATTTGAAATATAACCGAATATTATTTTCTTAGAAAATCAAATTCCGCTACTTTCTGTTGATTAAAGCAGATGGAGCACATTAAATCAGAAAGCATATCTTTCAACTCAAATACATTTATATACCTGGTCTACTTGTTATAATCTTGTAAAGTATGAAATGTAGCTACGCGAAATATTTTTCGGTATTTCACTAATGCATAATTTCAATTGTTCCGCGATTGCAATGTTAATTGGATGAGTAATAAACAAATTGTTATTATATACAACAGTTTTCTCCAATAAGTAGACTTTTGAGATAATCTATCGCGAGCTATCGCATTATAACGGGCTTTGAATGGGCCTGCGCCGGCGCACGCCGTTATCAAATCGGTTAGGTGCAGACAGGGTTGCTAGATATAACTTACTATTATCACAAAAAACCAAACTTCATAGAAATTGTACTTTTATACTTAAATAAATCCTTCTATAAAAAAGTTTGTACATATTTATATTAAATTCCGTGATATCATTCCAAGGGTTTAACGGAAGATCAGCGTTGGTTTTTAAGAACCAGCAAAATTCTGGATTAGGTCTATTTAGGATAATGTAAAAAATATAGTATAAATTAATAGAGTATTGTTTTGGTGGCTTTTACTGAATAATACGTGATAATGAAAGTTAAGTATGTATAATAGTTTTTTTGTGATTTGTTGCCACATTAAAAAACGTTCTGAATTTATGTCTAAAGATATCGTGTTAGTGACTATTCTGTGTCTGACAATGCTTGAGAGTGCGAACTTGCGCTTTACTTCTGGTTTTCTAGTATTTTGTGCTATTTCTCTAGTATATAATTTATGAAGCGTGCTAGTAGAATTACTAACAAAAGGTGCAGCACTCCTTGTTAAATGGCAAAGATAAGGAAAGGGAAGTAACACGAGTTAATTATGATGATAACTTATAAAACTTCCACTTTGGATCTTGCTACGAGCATTAAGGTTGTCGTTGACCATCAGGTTATATACTTTAAAGTAAGGACTCGTTATAACGTGTAACAGCCTGTATTGAAAGTTTAAGATAAAGTAGGTAGAACATTTTAGTGTTGTTTCATCTAAGAAAATGATTTAAATAATCGATTCACAACAACATTTCCTCCCCGTTTTCCGCAGCTCGGTAAGCTTGCGGAGGTCTCAGGTTCAATTCCCTTCCAGCGTCTGGGTGTAGTAATTCCTCAGGAATAAAAAAAAACTTTTTAACAAACAATTAAACCGCCGAAAAAAATGAAAAGCAAAAAATAATAAACCGTCTTTTTATTAACCTTAATAATTAAGTTTTTTAACTAATATAAGTATACCTAAGCAATTTTGTGTCGGCGCCAGTGCCCTCATGTGTGTGCCAGTTCGGGTTGCTGTCTCGCTGACATTAACTTCGTAAACGCTCTAAAAATTTTCCGGCAAAGGGGCGTGTCATGCTGCGCATCACGCTTTAGGTAATTAATTAATTTGCTTGTTTGGCACCGACTCGAAATTACTTAGGTATACTTACATTAGTTAAAGAACTTAATTATTAAGGTTAATAAAAAGACGGTTTATTATTTTTTGCTTTTCAGTTTTTTCGACGGTTTAATTTTTTGTTGAAAAGTTTTTATTACATAATTTTATGTGGCTATAATCTACTAATTACTACATGCTTAAATAAATCAATTCTGTCAAAAGTTATGCGTGGTCATATATAAAAAAAAGAAATAATATACGCGTCGAATTGATAAAACCTCCTCCGTTTTTTCGTCGGTTAATAAATAACACATACATTGTGTATTATTTGTATACTAATTTTATTCTATAGATTTTCGTAACACGATTCAACGTGTTCAGCAATAGATGAGCGTGTAATATAATAAGAAAGCAATGCAAAAATCCATTGCTTCAAACCCGCATTTTGCGGTTGCAAGTTAATACGACGTACAAGAAAGACATTGTATTCCTTTTCTATTATGGCGCACGTGATTTACAACTTAATTAAGAATAGAATTACTTTCTATTTCAATTGTTGCTGTGTTGTTATTGAGAATAGGAAAATTGAATATATTGTTTACTTAGATATATATTAATATTACTTGATGATAGAGATATGTATTCAGATATTTATCAACCTGTTATACCTGTATGCTGATATTATGCTAATTGATGGCATAAATATGGTAATTTGATTGAATCAAAAAATTATACTAAATACAAAAGTATTAATATTATTATAGTATTATTTTATTATTAAAGCATTTATATTATTACATAATATGAAAAAAAAAACATTTGTAAAAAATATACCTCACATTATTTATATATTTTGTACATTGTATAAATACGAATTTTAACACATTCTGCAGTAAGTTATTCATTTGCCAGACCGTTGGCATAAGTGGATTATTAAAAATGTATAAAATGAGATCGTTGGCTCCGACATTTGTTTTTTATTAATTAATGCAGCCAAAGTAATAAAATTTACAACTGCTTTATGATATAGCCACGAATGCAGTTAATTTTTCTTAATATGTATCGTTCTACGTTCTAATGTAATTTTTAAAAATTCTAGATAAATACAAAACTACTATTCAAACACATTTATTTAATTTTAAAACATGGGAAATGATTCTGTCACTAAAAGTATATATGAATGTGTATACACCGTGTGAAATATGAAGTATGCATTGGATTAACAGCTTATTATGAAAAAAAAAAATCAATAATTATTGAATTCATAAAAGCGTTAAACCAATTTAGTGACGCTGTCATATTCATTTACCGACACACATTAATGATATTTAAAAAGAAAGCTACGGATATCAGATGATGTACAGCGTCCATCGCAAACACAGTTCTGACTGATAATAAAATTAGCAATTGTAATATGTATGGATTAACACTATATTGATACAAGCAACAGGTTGTTGTATCGTTATTATGCAAAGGACTCCGTCCTAGATGGACACAGTGTAAAGTACTTTAGCGTACTAAAGTATATAAAAAATAACGATTATTAAGTCTAATTGCAAATTAAATTATTATATATAATTTTTCTTTTATTTATGAATGACGACCGCGTACTGGAAGACGCAATGTTGGTAGGCCCCCCACAAGATGGACCGATGATCTGGTCAAGATCGCCGGAATAGGTTGGATGAGGGCAGCTCAGGACCGATCGTCGTGGAGATCTTTGGGGGAGGCCTTTGTCCAGCAGTGGGCGTCTTCCAGCTGAGATGATGATGATATAATTTTTAACTAGACAATATATTAAAAGAACAAAATAAGTATAAACTTATTTCGGTCGATGGATTATAAAAAAAGCATTTGAATATGTGATGGTAAACTTTTTTCATTGCTGAGGAGCAGTAGACAGGCTCTCGGCCCACTTAATAGTAAGCAGTTACCGTTGCCTATGAATGTTTGAGACGCTAGGGGCACCGCGAACTCGGTGCTGTCCCATAGGGGTATATAGGGGTACAGGAACCTAGGTCAACAGTGCCGGTACACAATACAAGGTCATTATGGCGGCAAATTTAAGACCAAAGGTGGTTGCCATCCAGATGGGCTTGGGGATCTACTACGTAGCTAGGGGTGTTTTGTCGCCTTTTATGACAGGCCAACCCCGGCCGCAGGGTTGGTATTCTTACTGAGCTCCTGCACGGAAAAAAGCACGGACACAATAACACACCATAAAAAAATATAATATGTTTTAAGTTATTAATTTCTCAGGGTTCGAGTTGGAAAGAGAAACACTATGTCACTCTTATGGTAACTTTTACCTATACAAAACTATTATAAATATTTTATATCCTTTGTACTACATTGACTTAATTTGACATGAGCAAATATTCACCAATAAATTACTAAACAAAGCAGTCTCAAATTAGTTTCCGTTTTAAACTTCTGTACAAAGTATATAATATAATAATAGTGATTGTAAATATTTTCCCCACTGACTGGACTTTAACACTGTGACAACGAAATGCGTGCACGCATGCATGCAAATTAGGCAATTATTTGCTTACTTTCAAACAAAACTATGTTCATCCTCTTATACCTATAAAATTTACAGTTTTAACGACCAAGACTAGTATAGGATAGTATAAATACAATTTTAAAGTAAATTCTATTGCCTAAAAGAAATGTGATATCGTCTAATAAAGTGTATTATTATATTAAAAGGTATAATATGTTAGGTAAACAGAAAGGAAAAAAAGCAAATTAACAATATTTCAGTTTACACTTTTTTTAACAGTGGCAGCATTTACTTGGCCCTTTACTTTTTCTCGTGTAAATGCCTGCAGTCACGCATCAGAATTGTATCTTATTCGTAGATGACGTATCCAGATGATAAATATAATTATTTTAAACACAATGATTTAAGAGATTGACTAAAATCTAATAATCTTAACGTAATGTAATTAAAATTAAATATAAGGAATTTTTAAATTATAAAACTAAAGAACACTTAAATGATATCACATATACTAGGGGTGTTTAATAAAGTAATGAGTATGACGCAATTGTCTTTTATTAAATGTTATTATATATTTCGACGTAGTCACCTTTCAGGTTTATACACTTTGTATATATTTTTTATAAAGCTTCAATTCCCTTTTTAAAAAATCTTCCTGACCCCTTAAAAATAGTGTACTGCGGCGTCTACTGCGTCATCGTCTTCAAATTTATGGCCCCTGAGATGTTCCTTTAACCGCGGAAATAGGTAGAAATTACTAGGAGCTTGGTCCGGTGAATATTGAGGATGTTCCATCAATTCGAAACCAGCTTCCTGAATGGCAGCCATCGCAACTCTGGACTTGTGTGCGGGGGCGTTATCTTGGTGAAATAAAACAACTTTAGCGAGTTCGCCACGCCATTGCTTGCGTATTTCCTCACGCAACTTTGTTATTTGTCCTGCGCACAAAGTCCCCGTAATAGTGGTTCCATGATTAGGGTATTCGATTATTACCACCACTTGGAGGTCCCAGAAATACAGCCCGGCGGATCTTACCGGATCTTACCGGCGGATTGAAGCGGCCTTAAATTTCTTCGGAGTTGGAGGTGACGGTCTCTTCCAAGTCATAGACTGTTTTTTCGTTTCCGGGTCATAATTTTGAAGCCATGTTTCGTCCATAGAATGATGAATAGAATTTATGAATCGAGCCAAAAATAGGTCAAGATGTTGTTAAAATAAACCCAAATAGCTTTGTGAAATTCTCAATCTCGTTTGTTTCTGCGCGTCAGAAAGCATTCTGGGCACCCAGCGCGCTGACACTTCTTCATATCCAAAAGGTTGTGTATAATGTTATGGACACTGTCTATAGAAATTTTCATTTCTTCTGCTACAAAAGAAATAGTAACACGACGATCCGCCAAGACAATGTTTTCAACATTTTCAATCATTTGTTCAGTCACTACCAATGTAGGGCGTCCCGTACGGGGGTCATTGTTAATGGAAGTTCTTCCTCGCTTGAACTCAGCACTCTAACGCGCAACCGTAGAATATTGAGGAGTATGAACCCCTAATGTTGCTCTCAAGTCTTGATTTATCAGCTCCGTAGTAAAAAATTTCAAGCAGAGATAATTTACTACCGTGCGAACTTCAATTTTATCCATTTTTAAGAACACGTTCAGAAATAATTACTTATGTGTTTAAAAAAACAAAAGAAAATTGAATGCTTTTTTATTATTATTATATCTAATGTTTTGGGTATGCCTGCCAGTATTTATTTTTTTCTTTGCAAAGAGAAAGTATCGCATTATTACTATTAACACCCCTCGTAATAATGAAAAAATAGATACAGGAAATGGCATTAAGTTCCTTTATAATAAATTAGATAATAATTAAAACTGAAAATTCACATTTTAATCAATATTGAATTGAGAGAATCATTAAGAATATTGCCAATTTTAACTTCTAATAATTGTCTGTAAGTGTAAACAAAACTACTTCATAACGTTCAGTCGTATTAGATTATAAAGTATTCAGATTCTCACCGGGAAACCTGGACAGTGCGACGGAAAAACTATTCGAGCCGAGGCGAGCTGTCATTTGTCAATCTAGGCGCGCAGGCGATGTTTTATAAGTGCCGTTTGATCTAATGCAATTGTATATGGAAGCAATCAAGTTTCCGAAGAGCTTCACAAATCTAAATGGCATAGGTATACTTGCTACCATATTAATAAGTATTTAATGTATTCTTTTTAATACAATAATTGAGGAGCGTCGGAACAAAAACCGATAAATCACATTTGTGTTTTTTGTGGGAAAATGTAAAAATATGGCCTAGTTCATGGTTTTCTAATTTAGAGTTAAACGAAATCTATCAATTTATTGGTGTTAGCATCACTGTTTGGAAACCTAAATTCTGCATTTGTGACTGTGGTACCTGTTGAGTTATAAAAAAAAAGAAAATGGATTTATCGGTTTTTGACCAAACCAACTTGATATATCGGTTTTTGATAAAACGCTATAGGATATATCGGTATTTGATCAAATGCTAGTAGGAATATGAGGGCTTAATAAAATACGGCTGAACGTGCATCAGTGTTTCTAAAGCTAGATTAGTAGTTCCAAAGCAGTTCTGCGCTTGCTCTCGTTTTTTTTCGAGCTCCTTGATTAGTGTCTGCTACAACAGGATTACCTATATCTTCCATCATCATTACTTGCGCAGAACAATGATAATTTAAAAACATTTAAACATTATGTTACGCTTTGAAAGCCGACAATCATAAAACAATACGTTATATTTTTCTGACAAGTCATCATCATCATCTAAGCGTAGTATCCCGGTTGCAACCCAAACTTCCGTTTCAGTGCCCGGGGTCCGCTTTCCGACTTTTTCTACTCCACTTCGAGTGAGTGCCAATGGACTCACTACCAGGGATGCTCCGATCGCCATCGTTATTTAGTACGATTGACGTAAATATCGGTTTATGTTCAGATCCAGGTATTTCGCGGACGGATTTAGAGCAAATTTACCAGTTTTTGACCAGGTTACATTAACCATAGAGCAAGATATGTACCAGAACAACCAATTGGCATCATAAAAAAAGAAAATGTTAAAATGTGATTTATCGGTTTTTGTTCTGACGCTCCGCAATTGTTACTTTTCTTAACTTGTCAATATTTTGTCTTATATCATCCACTTATGTATCCTATAGAAATTTTAAAGAAGTTAGCAAAAGCTAACTTCTACTGTTCCTAGCGACGGGAATATATCTTATTACTAAACTAATTTATGAAAATGTTCGATTTTCATCGTTCCTTAATAAGTATGCAAAACTTCACTTTAATTAAAATCGTGTTTAATGATTAGATAGATAAATAGATAATTCTTTATTGTCCACTACACAATTTTACAGGAAGAAACCACATAAAAAAGAAGTAATAGTACAACATAGTGAACAAACGGCGGTCTTATCACTAAACAACGATTTCTTCCAGACAACCTATCAGAAATATTTAAAGTAGTTGTTGTATAAGGCGGTGCACAATAGACATAAAAATCAAGATTAGTAAATATTATATAAAAAAGAACTAAATTTATCTAACATATAATATAATAATAATACAATAATAGCAATACAATGAAGCATACACGTGACAATGCAGTCTATGGCTTTTTCATTAGCCAATTAATAAAAATGGCAATGATTTTGCTTTTCTAATATCCAGAGGGAGGGAGTTCCAAATTTGGACAGCCTGTACTGCAAAGGAATTGGAAAAGAATGTCGAAGAGTGTACAGGAGTCTGTAAGAGCAAGTTTTCATTAGAGCGGGAATGAGTTGTATAAAGAAATTTAAAACAATCTGGTAAAGAGGTGAAGAAGGAATAAACGGTAATCTATAGAGTAAATAGAGAATGATTCCTTTACATATATATGTAATGGAATCATCATCAATCAAAGTAAAACGAAAGTGAAGTATACCATCGTGAATCTGATCAATACCGAGATTATCGTCAGGTAACCCGTCAATCCGATTTGGACCAGCTACCCCGCTGGTGTGCTCCATCCGTTATATTACGGGGCAAAACCTTAGCTAGTTTCTTTGCATCACTGCCTCTTGGGGGACTTTCCCCATTTCTATTGACCAAGAAGGAACCAGAAAAGTAACAGTGGTAAGTTAACTTTTTATAGGAGCGACTTCCGTCTGATCTTCAACTTCGAAAGAACGGAACGGTGACCTTTCTTCGTTTTTACGAGTATTTAAGAAAGTGATAAGCCCAGTTCTCATATCTCATCAAGATCTACCAAATAATACTACTTCAACATTATAATATTTTTAACTCTTTAGCAATTTCACGTACATAAATATTTATTCTATGTCGTCGCAATTTAGGCGATTAGGCAGATATAAAAAGATGAGAATCTTCTTCATTCTGTTAAAAATGGAAGCATCAGGGCAAAATCATTAATGACAAGTTTTTATAACATTTGTGTTTTAGTTCCTAATACTCATAACTGTCATGTACTTAACTGAAGAATACTAAAAGAAACTAATATATCAAATTTGAATTAAAATTAGCTAATGTCCAAAGAAATAGACACATGAATCGGAAAAGTATTGAAGTGTTACTGGGGACTCAAGGAGGTAACGAAGAACACACAAACAAATATTAATATTAAAATATTAGAGAGGCATTGATAAATGGAACAAAGAAATAGTATTTTGGTACCCAAGGGATAAGAAAATAAATAGAGGTAGACAGTTTAGGCGATGGGAAGACGAAATAAAGATCACAGCAGGGAAAAAATGGACTAGAAGAGTGCTAAATAGAACTGAGTGGAAAGACATGGAGGAAGCCTTTGCCAACAGGGGCAAACGGACCAGGTTGTTGGTGTAATAGACTCGCTAGAGTCATTAGTTTAAGTAAAATCAATGTAAGTTAATTCTGTTGTCTGAAAAATGACTTTTATTACTATTATTAATAATAATTTAAAAAGCAAACCTAGAGCTAGAATCCTGGTTCGAAAGAAAAGATTTGTATGATCGTTATTTTGCGATCGTATTCCAAGTAAAGCTAAGTCTCAAATAAGCGGGGAGTGGCCTAATCTGCCATATCCGCATGGACCGAGATTCATATTACGAAATTATCCAACTATTGACACACATAGCAAATTGGTTTGTTGATTAACTTTTAATTACAGAATGTCTTAAAGTCTAAAACTACTTCATTATAATTATAACTTTATATGTAATTAAGTTTTTAAGAAAATTTTATTTTATAGTGTGGTAAACACTACATAGCGTAATTGAAGGAAACCGGGTATTTTATTCTGTTATATAGAGTTTCGTTAAATGGAGAATGGAAGAAAACAATATAATTTAACGAATAAGTACGTTTTAATTTTGACTAAATTAAGTGATTAAGTTGTTAATATAAAATTTCCTTGTATTTATTCATATATTGGGATATAGTGGAATCATCTTCGTTGAATAATTATGACAAATAGATGAACACATTTCTAAGAACTCTATGGTACGTACGAAACATTTACAGTGAAATTAATGTTTATTGGGGTTTCAATAACGATGTATTTTTTCGCTATTGAGAGTGTTTCAATACACGGGTTACAATGTAAAATTCAAACAAACCATTTTTCTCGGGGAAAATCCCTATTCTTAACGGGTTCACTCGGACCGGGGGGGACCGATGGATATGTATGACTCCGGGAATGATGTTTGGCCTTTCGATAAAAAACCCGCTGTGCTTCTGTCGCCTCCGCACGGTCCCACGTATATGTGGCCTGCGATTTCGCTAGCGCCAGCCCGCCCTTTGTAAACCAAACAATCCTTAACAATGACTACTTTTTAAGAAGGTTTTATTTAAAATAGAAGTTCGCTATATAGAGTTTACGCTGTATTTATTTATCTTTCTACAAGCGATAATCTCAGTTACATTCAAAACTTTCACTGTGAAGCTTAAGCTACTCTGAGTTCATGCATACTAGATCTCTGCGCACCATTTTGTCGTCGCTCATTCCCGACACTTTCGTTTCCTCCAATGCGATGTACAATAGATGATAAGGATGTAGGGTAAATTTTATTTTCAAAAAGGTAATCGCCATCTATTCCTAACCTTGAATGGAATCCGAATTATGTTCCTTTTCTGCGAGGCAGCCACAGTCATCATTGTCATCTTTTACAACGCTCTAGGACTAAGTTCCGTTCTTATTACTAGTCGGAACTATTCTACCAAAAATATAATTATCATTAGATATAATATATTGTATAATTTCATTTTATTCGACTTCAATAATGTTTCACTTTGACCTAAATGGATGAAGGGTATTTCAGCAGTGTAAATCCAAAACACGGTGTACTGGATTTTTAGTAGATACAGTGAGAAAGACAAGTTGCTAACATTGTATGAAAACTTGCCCGCGTTACCAGATTCTAATACGTCTTAGGATAGAAAGATTGATCATTTCAGCGCTATTGTCTTTTTTGTCAGGTACTTTGATTAATCTAGCAAAAAGTTAAGCTTCTCCAAACAATGTTACGCATACCAAATATAAGCGGCTGGTAGTTATAATATTTGTAACATAGGCAACACTAAATTTGTTTATTTCGTGAGGCTAATGATGTATGTACGTATAATTTGCCTCTTTATATCTAGAAAACGATTAAAGAAATTATATTAAAACTGCAATCTCACAGAAGTCTCATCAAAACATAAACAGCCCATAAAAATCATTCTCACGTTTTTCCAACACTTCACTGAAATCCTTTGACAAAGCACTTTCTACAATATGTAACGGGAAGAGCATCAACCAGAAATCCGGCGAAGCCGCACCCTTAACCACTCATCCGATTAAAACATCCGTACGAATCATAACATCGTCACTGGTTAATAAAACCGCGAAAAAAAATTTTAAAATGCAACGTGCTGCGCAAAGACCTGCGCGCGCGCAACTGAAACGAACCGTCGCGACTTTGAGTGTGCGTGTTGTCAGTGTAAAAGAGACGCTAGATCGTCATTCCATTCGAGTGAACGAGATAAATGTATCCATCCCTTGAGTTATAGAATTTTTATTCGCCCAGCTTAGCCGGTCAGAGAATGTTAATATTGTTAAGCCATGTGTGTAGAAAAGAATATGTCTTTGTTAAAAAGCTGTTAATATGCAAATGGTAATTTATGTTCTGACTATAAAAATAAACCCTAAAAGTTCAGAGGTCTGATATTAAAACTCTACAAGTATATGCCTCTCATGGCATGTATTCTGTTTCAAGATCACGTCGCTCTGTATTGGAAAAAGCATGTTATGTATATCAAGCATCGTTTTCTACGTGGTAGGGCCCCAAGCCCATCTGGATGGCGACCATCTTTGGTCTTAAGTATGTCGCCATAATAATCTAGCGTTGTGTTCCAGCGTTAGTGACCCAAGTTTCTGTACCATTATGGGACAGCAGCGTGTTCGCCATGCCACTGGCGTTGCAAACACCCATAGTCGACGGTAACTGCTAAATTCTAAGCGCGCCGTCAGCCTGTCTGCTGCCCTACAACATTAAAAAAAAGCAGAATCTTAACAGAATATTTTTACGGATGACTGCAAAACATTTCTTTGTATGAAAACTCCTTGCTTTATACTACGAACACAATTATTCATGGCCAACCTGATTCGACATTAAAATATTTAAAGATTAGAACTGAAGAACACGCGTCAAAAATGTCAGTTCGTTAAGGTAAATAATATTGAAATTTTTTCTATTTTAGTTAGATTTATTTTTTACTAAATATAATAACTGTTCTTTACTGTATCGCCCCAGATCTTTGAGTTTTAGAGACAATTCAAAACAAGTGCTTCCTGCGTTAAATTAACGGCACGAAATTCCATCTTAAAAATTTACAATGTATCATTACTCACAAAGCTAAACAAGCTATTCGCAGATTATACAATTTTATTTTGTTTTGGGACTTCAGTGATCATTGAATCATTTCGCTTGAGAGTTTCGTGATTAGAATTATACAAATAACTGGAATAGTACAAACTTATAAGTTGACGACCTCCCTGGCGTAGCGGCTAACGCATTTCGAAATGCTTGCGGAGGTCACGGGTTTGATTCCCGTCTCGCGCCTGGGCGTTTCTGTATCTTCTTAGTCGAATTCTTCATTGCTGAAGGTCGTGTCCTTGAAAATCAACCGTGGCCTATCTCACAAGCTGTTTCCACTGCGATCGGTCCTCAGCTTCTCAAATAGCGGGTGCTATTGGGAGTCCAGTGAGGGCGGTTACTTGGTCACACCAGCGGCCACGTGGTCGTTTTCCTTCCACTTTGCCCTTCTCACGATCAGCTTATCCAAGTTATCCGACTGTCATCGGACAATATGACCAAAGTACCCAAGAATCTTCCGAAAACAGATTGTTGAAAGCCTGACTTTAATGCTAGTCCAGAAAGGATTTATTTGTTCTTTTGGCTGTCCAAGGTATGCGAAGTATTCGTCTCCAATACTATATTTGTCGCGTTCCTGTATAATATGTATTTATTTAAAAAAAATGTTTATGTATATGTACCTACTATATTAGTTGTCTAGTACCCATAACACAAGTGCTATGCAACTTTGTTTAGATTAGAAGGCGCTGTGTAAATTGAAAATATTTATATTTATATTTTTAGAACTGTGTAAAATATATTATTCGTCTAACCGTAGGACCATACAGAACCAGAGTTGCAGAAGACCGATTTCAATGGAGAAAGCTGGAGGAGGCCTATGCCAATAGGCACGCCGAACTGCAAGATATATTAAAGAGAAATAAAATTCATAAAACCAAAAACGTAAAATTGCATGTAGTTCGGAATAAAAGGGCTTTATTATTATAAATATATATATTATTAAACTATTTTGCGATATAGGTATCTATAAAACTATACTTATTTATATTGTTTTTAGTTATTAGATGTATATGTGTCATATTTGTATGTCCTATACGCAATCTAGTGATGACAACTTGATCTTTCCTACAAGAGAAAGCTGATGGTGGTTTATCAAATATTGATTCTCTAATACTAAATAACTTCGTTGTATTTATAAATGCAAGTGTGGGGTAGATCTAACCGTTTCTCATCTATTAGTGGATTATACAGAGTTTGGAAATGAAAAACGACTTTGTAATGTACCTAATAATCTAAAAGACTGTTTGAATCAAGATGGATATAATAAAACCCTAAAGTTTCTGAAAATGATAAATATGTATGATCAAGTATAAATTCATAAGGACCAATGTATTGTTATTGTTATTAATTTTACACTGTGTATGTAAACGTGGTCGCTAATGACCTGAGTTGTTAAAAAGCAACTTTAAATAAATAAATTAAAAAAAAAACTATACTTAATTGGAAATTAGGTATGTATAAATTATGAATTATAAATAAATGATACAGGTTTCAGCTTACAGATTTTTCTAGTACCTAGAATCACATCAGTCCTTAAGTTTAAGAAGCACAACTAATTCCATTTTTCCGATACTTTTCATTCGTTCACGATTTTACTCGGTCGAAGCCTAAATATTTACAATACGATAAATTATGGTTTGTTTGGAAATGGGGAAATTGTTGTTTCTGTAACAGATATCGCGTCTAACCTAACAGCTAATCGGACTCAAAATTTCATTTTACGGTTCAATTGAACTTCCACTTCGGAACCTGGACTCGCTTTCCTTTTTCTCCACCACTTCACTAGGTCTGCAGCATCAGAAATGTACAGTGAGTTGCACATAACTCATTTTTTAAATGCCAGCCAGGCCAATTTGTAAAGAAGCCAGCAATATTAAATAAAAATATTTCTAAGAAATGTAAATTTCAATATATCTCCAGGGTAAGGACCTCGAGGCATGTCCCGGGAATGGCGCGGGAACGGGCGCACCTATCATTTGCTACCACGCAATCATCGTAATGACTACCAACCACATCACATGGACCTCTAACATTGGAACTCGACTAACATTCACTTTATTATCACACTCAAATTACATTCTTTTATTGTTATTATCATAGAGATAGATATTAAGATTTTATATTTTATGAATTATAAAACGACAATATCTTGGCGAAGTTTTTATTTTATATACTACTTTTTTTTAAATATATATTTAACGGACGCATACATGCAAATCAGAGCAAATTATTTGCTACATACAAATATTTTGCACTCTGCAGGTATCGATCCCATGGACATGACCGTACTAGACCACATTAGTAGCTATTTAGTCAGCCAATACGTCAAAAGAAAGTTAGAACTCGAATGCACGTTCTAAGTGCGAGTTCATTATCCGTAGTAATGTTGGCACTGAATACGGGCGCGCGCGCATTCTGCCCTTTATCGATCACATCTCAGTGAATTCCATCACAATACCATTTGATTTACAGCATAATTTTCCTTATCATTCACCATACAATTGTCTTACAATTTAAACATAATATGAAAATATACTTTAGTGCAAAATGATTATATTTCGATTTGCATTGCGCATTCTTTGTCAGTTTTTCTTTCTACCTAAATAAAATGTTCAAAATTATGTACTTATTAGAAAAAACTCATCGCGGCCAAGTCCGTTCTTGGTCAAAACTAAAAGCTAACATAATTCATTTCTTGTGGAGTCTTTGGCTAGATCACAAACATTTTTTTAGCGATTGGGAAGTCGGATGGCAATAGTCGCTGAAAAAAAAAATGCCTAACCTAGTTTGTAGTAGCATAATTATTGGTATATAGTAGATAACTAGGGGTATACTTATATATACTTGGCGACAAACTTAGAGGTTACGAGTTCCACGTCCACAGTAGCATGAACGTCTCAGACAGTTTCCTATTTTCTAACCTTAATGTTCATATCGTAACGTAAATGCAAAAATATATCGACGGAAAAGGAAAACTCACTGTCCGTTCCCTTTAGCAGAGGGACGTTATAAGTTATTATTATTTTACACAGCTAGAAGAAGTGTCAAGGAAACTTATGCATGATATCTGAATGTTACCAAAGAAACTTAGTAAAATAAAGTCTATATTGAAACGATTAATTTTGGTTTTTATAACCTGCAAAGTTTTCTTAAATATTTTATAGCGATTGACACGTAAAACTTTGCAGTAATAAAACCATAATATCAGATCATTTATTTAGTGCCGCAATTGTATTTATTCTTTAGAATACAACTATCATCAGTTTGATGATGAATTGAAAAAAACTTTTTACATCACTCAAAACATAAAACAGAATATCATCGAAATGTCATTGTTTACATTGCATGACCTTTATCACCAGGGTATAGAGTCTATATCGTAATTGTTCTGGCACATTCCACCATAATTACTTCCTACCCTGAGGGCATGAGTCGGAGTATGGGCGGCAACCTCCATTACGAAGCTAGTTTGTTGAAACAACAGGTGTTCTCTAACGCATAATTCGTGACAGAAGTTTAAGTGCACCGACTCTGTCTGTCTTTGTGTAATACAACAGAGAGAGTGGGATAGCGAATTATTATTTTCTCATCACGATGTGTTTGATAGAACAGACTTGTGATGTAAAGATAAAACATTTCATTCGTTGAGTATCGTATTATTATTAATGTTATTATAATAAACTAGCTGACCCGGCAAACGTTGTTCTGCCATATAAATAATAAAATGTCAAAAAATTAAAAGAAATTTTTTGGGGGTGGGTCACCCCTAACATTTAGGGGGATGAAAAATAGATGTTGGCCGATTCTCATAGATACCGGATAAGCACAAAAAATCACTAACTCAATTTAGTTATCTGCCTACTGCCTACCCCCTAAGAACGATGGCGTGATTATTTATAGCCTATGACCATTTCTAGGTTATCATCTATCACCATACCAAATTTCATCAAAATCCGTTCAGCCGTTTAGGCGTGAAAGAGGAACAGACAGACAGACAGACAGAGTTACTTTCGCATTTATAATATTAGTATGGATATAATATTATATAAGCCAAATTTAGTATTTGTCTAATACGAGTAAAATGCTCTCTAACTATAAAAATGATTCCTTCTTATAGTGACATGGCACTTATAGTGATTCGCTACAGATACTAAAGCGGACTGGCATTTACATTACAACAAGAGAAAGTGTGATGAGTGTATAAACATTGTCCAAGGACCCGGTGATTTTAGGGTCAGCGGGGGTTGTCATCTTAGGATGAATTGGACGCGCGAAACATCGACGCGATCACTCCGCGGTCATGCGGGCTGCGAGCCTTTCCCAGACTTAGTCCCGTCCTTCAGCCCCTAATGGCGCCGATCCGCTTTCGCTGGCCTTTTCAAATTATATACTCTGAGCCTGACCGACCGATTTGTTTTTATTAGGGTCTATTTGATATTTTTATACAATCTAAAATCTTTTATGAATTGAACTGTTTAATTTTAGTTTTATTGTGATAGTTTATTTTTAATCCTTATAAAACGAATCATCTATTTTAGCTGTAAGATACGCCATTAGCAATCTCTTAACAGATCGACATTTCCACTGTGTTTATGTGGAGAATTAGAATGAATGCGCAGAACTAATGGTGTTTTTAACCAAAGATTTATCTTGCCATTAAAATACGCATTAAATAGTCGAAGATTTATCTATAAAGGAGATTGTAAAGAAGTAAATTGCTGTCTTAGGCGGATCACTTAATCAATTTTTTTTTTAAACATAAAAGTCAATAAACATTATTAAAATATAATATTTAAAATTAGCATGATACTAAAAAGGTGAGTTATTGTGTAAGACGAACGAACTGTGAAAATGAAACCAAAGTACACTCAAAAACGTCATGACAAGAGATTCCCTAACTTAGTCATCACATCCCCGTTGATAGACACATAACCGGTTCTGCGATCTTCACAAAGTTGACGATCGGGGTTTTTAGAGGGATGTCGGCAGCCAACTGCGTGGCTGTAGTAGCAGGGTGGAGAAACCCACATACACACCTCGATTTCCCTCGAGTTCCGGTGACTCGCAGTATGGCCTGCCTCAAATGCAACTAAAGAAAGAAGAAGAAACTGGGATATTATACGGGGACCATACACTTATCGACTGACACTGCCCAGGCCTGTAGTAAATGCAGCTGTCCAATTCTAGGGCAAATAGTATATAATATATAGTATATAACGTATTATATACTTTTATCCGGACAGGGGCGAAGAAAGAATATTAACTTCTTATTTTATTATTATTAATTTCTGCGGCCGGGGTCGACCTGTCGTAAAAGGCGACAAAACAACTCATCCTAACTACGTGGTAGGGCCTCAAGCCCGTCTGGATGACGACCACCTTTGGTCTTAAGTATGCCGCCATAATAACCTTGTGTTGTGTTCCGGCATTAGTGACCCAAGTTCCTGTACTCTTATGGGACAGCAGCGTGTTTGCGATGCCACTGGCGTTGCAAACACCCATAGGCGACGATAACTGCTACAAATTCTAAGCGGGCCGTCAGCCTGTCTGCTGTCCTACAGCAGTAAAAAAACATTTAGTTCAGATTTCCGGCATGAACATTTCTCAGTAGTTGATTTAATTATGGGTTTGCTATAATTATTGAGAAAGTGTTGAAAAGTCATTTAATGTGAATAAATCACTTTCCCAATCAACAGACATCCGCAATTCCATGTGAAAATTTACTTCATTTTATTGAGCATTAAAAACAACAACAATTAATAATTAGTTAATTAGGTAGGTACATTAACAAGAATTTTATGTTATCATTTAGCACAAGCGTTAAATCCCATTTGCAATTCAACCTCTCGGTACAGTGCCCGGGGTCCGCTTTTTCTTTTCCACTTCACAAATCATCTAAATCATCACTGGTATTGAGTCCATTACCACGTATATCCAGCTCCACGATGTCAAGCCAGTAAATATCCTACAGTCTACCCATCCGTAGACCCAATTTCGGATAAATTACAAAAAAATCTTTTATAATTCTGGTCTTACAAGGCCAACTAACCTATGAAGTTATCGACAGAGTGATAGAAGAATAAGCAAAGTATTAGGGTCTTCTCTACTTGCCGATTGAAGAGTACTGGAGCCTCGAGAAAATATTTGCTTCGGCATTAACTTATGACTCTATGGTGAAATATACGTACCTATACAGTAAGGCTTCGTGGGAGCTCTCACAGAAAATAGTTTGGAATATAAAACCAAAAAAGGGCGTTTTAATTTAGGACGATGAAAAATATATTTATTTAAATATTGTTTAAGGAACAAAAACGATTCGTATACGAAAAAAGGACAGACCACCAGTCAATTGGTGTGAATGGTTACTTTTAGACTACCACAAAACTGAAACTGTGGTACGATAGCTTTATAGAACTCACAGATAACACACTAGCATGCACTCACATTAGCTCATTCATAGACACACTCAAATACAATCTTTTCGTCCCAAATACCGCAGTGTCTCAAGACGAAGGTTTTTAACCAATGTGTGTTGCCAGTGATGACATACGGAACGCAGACGTGGTCGCTAACTATGGGCCTTATGAGAAAGCTCATGGTCGCTCAGAGAGCAATGGAGAGGGCTATGCTCGGAGTTTCCCTGCGAGATCGAATCAGAAATGAGGAGATTCGCAGGAGAACCAAAGTAACCGACATAGCCCGGATGATTGCAAAACTGAAGTGGCAGTGGGCTGGGCACATAGCTCGAAGGACTGATGGCCGTTGGGGCAGAAAAGTCCTCGAATGGCGACCGCATACCGGAAGACGCAGTGTTGGTAGGCCCCCCACAAGATGGACCGATGATCTGGTCAAGATCGCCGGGATAGGTTGGATGAGGGCAGCGCAGGACCGATCATCGTGGAGATCTTTGGGGGAGGCCTTTGTCCAGCAGTGGGCGTCTTCCGGCTGAAATGATGATGATGAGACACACTCACTCACACACGTCTCGCACACAACCACATATGCACACGCACTCAAAATTTATGTTTATGTTCTTATAATTTTTGCAAAATATTTGGACAACTGTGGGCACTGGCATCTGTAACACAGACTTTGGTCTAACTCAGAAGCCAGGGTAAAAAAATTGTTGTATGTAGATTACTGTATAGTTTTGCAAATAAACTTATATTAACTTATTAATTTGATATAAAGTGTCTTTAGAATCAATTATTCTTAGGCGCATCGACGTCGGTGTCCAATTCCGTGTGATCTGAACAAAGCAGGCGTCGTAATGATGAGCAATTTGTGCCAACAATGCCAGAGTGTGGCCCAAATTACACTTAATGCCCTAATGACAGCCTCTGAGCTGTTTTGAATCTATTGAATGTCGTGTCACGGGTCACTGAACCGACTTTTGGAGGCAGTACTTGCACAATACCTCCGCAAATATATGACGCAGTAATTACTTTAAATGTCTTATAGCCATAAACGCCATCTTCTTCAAAGTTTACCTGAAACAAAATAAAAATAATTTATTATTAATTTTTTTAATTTATCTGCTAATCAATAATGTTAATTTGCATCCTAACTAACATAAATGCGAAAGTGAGTTTGTTTATTTGTTTGTTGCGATTTCACGCCTAAACCGTTAAACCAATTTTGATGAATTTCGGTATAATCATAGATTGGACCATGGAGAAGGACATACGTTACTTTTTTTTTTTAATTCATATGACATAACAACGTTTGCCGGGTCAACTAGTATTACATAATTATAATTTATTTATTAATAAAGGTAGCTCAGTGGAATTACACTTTGTGACTAATCAAGAGCTCTTGGGTTCGAATCCCACGTGCATGCACTGCTTAGGTAGTTTTTTTTTGCTTTATGTGCATATTATAACATAATTGCCATGCACTAACGGTGAATGGCGAGGATACTGTGATCGCCGGTATGTGGTACACGTCAATCCGCCTTGAACGAGCGTGGCATATAGTGGACGCTGTGGGCTGTTCTTTTTTATTAGCAAAGGAAAACAATTATTGCGAGTTATTACGCGCCAATCTGCAACACAAACGTGGCAAGCTTACTGCTCGTTCATCATCCTAACGGACGTGTCCAACAATGCGACGTTATGGGTTGCTATAAAATTAAACAGTCTATTTCCAAGTTCCAACGTCAATCGCAAGAATGCTTCTTAAATGGTACCAGCTGGATGACCGAGCTTTGCTCGGTATTTTTTTTTATAAATTGTCTTTTTTGGAAATTAACAATTGATTTTCTTAGTCTAACCTCAAAGCAAACACTCATTGACTTCGTGTTACTTAACAACGCCATCTGCTGGAATAGCTTTAGTGTTGTTGTGTCGTTAAAGCAATTTAAAAAAATAGTATTATTATTCGCCGATATATGTCAGGAAGAGTCATTTTTCAGTTTATATTGGGACTACTCAAACGCCACCTTTTTGTTATATTTCTTCCAATAAAAAAAAAGCGAATAAAATGACATTTTCTAGAAATGATTCCTAGCTAGATAGATTTATCGCCCCTGAAACCCCCCGTATACTAAATTTCATGAAAATTGTTGGAGCCGATTCCGAGATTCCAATTATATAGGTATATATATATACAAGAATTGCTCGTTTAAAGATATAGGATATAGTAAAAGGCGTGCTAGCCCGTTGTTCGTCTCTGTCACTCCGTACAGTTAGTCAATCGAAGGGTCGTGTCTGGAAAACTTCAAGTATTTTATTTACTTAATCCTCAATAAGTGGACATACTACATAAGTTACTTAATACATATAATCACGCCTCTTTCCCGTAGGGGTAGGCAGAGACCACTTCTTTCCACTTGCTACGATCTTTACATACTTGTTTCGCTTCATCCACTTTCATTATTCCCTTCATACATGCCCTTCGGTTTAGGGTACTCTTGACCTGGCCTTTTTTCAAGACGTCCCTGATCTGGTCTTGAAGAATCCGCCTAGGTATACCCCTTCCAACACTTCCATTCACACTCGCCTTATACACTTTTTTCGTCAATCGTTCTTCATTCATTCTCTCGACATGGCCAAACCATCTTAGCATCCTTTCTCAATTTTTGTCACTACATCTTCTTTCAGACCACAACGTAAGTTACTTACACAAAAATATATCGAGGTAAGACTTTATAGTGCGTGTTCTTAAAATTTGGACGAATGTTTTTGAAATATGCATTAAATTTCTAATTTTACATAAACGTAATACCGATACTACAAACTAAAATCAGAATTTCGGCCGCTTCTCACCATATACACCAACTAGTAGATAAATATGGTTGGAGCTGAAGGATTTTTTACAAAATAACGAATAAAAAGGTAGTAATGATGAAATCCGGATTTCGAAATCACCAGGCGCTGATGGTATGGTGGGAAATTTATTAGCTTCTTCCCGTGCGTCCAGTCACAACGCGGCCCTAAAAAACTCTTTAGCGTTTCGAAGTATTGTGTTTAAGTTATTTAAAATATATCGTTCAGAAATAAACTCATTTCAATAAATTATAAATTTTATATTGGTGTTTGACTCGGCCAAAAGTCATTCTCATTTTCGTTAGAACTCTCTAGCAACTTTTTGGTTTATTTTTCTATATATGTATGGCCTCTACATAGCCAATGAGTATTCGAAATTATTATTCGAAAAATTCTAAAATTGTTATGACGGAGCGCGTATACGTACAAGTCAAACGTCGGCTAGTTGCTAACTGCTTTAATATTACATATATAAGATGGTGGGCGCAGCCACCGCGTCGCTCTTTGGCGTACATACCTAACACTCCTCCCTCTTAAATCACACACGTTTAAAGTATTTCTTATAATCTACAATAGGACGGTCTCTCCGCGAGCGTTGTGGTTCATTTGGTTTGGTCTTATCCAGAGTACAGGGTTGAGGACTAGACGGATCTGTTACTCGGGCTGGTGAAGCAGAAGGTGTGGTTGGACTAGTACTCCGTTCATGACATTCAATCCCTTTTGGCACTCTTTGTGGTGATCTTAATTGACGTGGATCGGGCTCGAACTCCGCCGATTCTACTTGACCCTTTGAAGACGAGTAGTCTTTAAGTAAAACAGGCGTCTGGTTTTCACATACAGCTCTTCCCTCCTTGAAAATATAAAGTTGGTTCCTGTGTCTACTCAATATCTGGTCTTTGTTAAATACATAAACTTCGTACGTCACCTTGCCTGTCCTTCGAACAATCCTCCCTTTCGACCAAAACTGCTTCATTTTATCTACATATTCTTTTAACCACACTAAATCACCGACCGCAAAAGCTTTATTGTTTTTCCCCCCATAGCTGGCCGCCTGTAAGCACTGTTTTCGCAACACCCGTGAGCATAACTGCGATGACGTAGGCGATTTGTGGGGAATAATTAAATTTAACCTTGAACGTAATTTGTGGCCAAAAACTAGTTGAGCCGGTGAAGACTCTGTTGTAGTATTTACAGAATTTCTATAGTCAAAGAGAAATTTACACAGCCTAGTATTTATATCGACCGTCTTGCACCCAGATAGCATAATCGACTTAATACCCCTTTTTACAATTTTTACAAAGGATTCGGCTTGTCCGTTGCTAGATGGGTGATAGACGGGGGAAAACAACTGTTTAATTCCGTTCAATTTACAAAATTCTGAAAATTCTCGAGACGCGAACGAAGTTCCATTGTCACTGACTATGATTTCCGGCGTGCCAAACCGTGACATGAAGTCGCAAAGTTTATCTATAACAGCTTTAGTCGTTAAGTTTAATTTCATATCATAACATTCTACCCATTTCGAATAAGCATCTACGATTATTAAAAATGACTTATTATTAATCGGGCCGAAAAAGTCCAAGTGGATCCTATGGAATGCATACGCGGGATATGGCCAGGGGGCGAGTGCGGTGCGGGGCGGCGCGCGTTTCAGCTGTGCGCACACGTCACACGCTCCGCACAGCCGTTCCAGTTCTGAGTCAATTCCTGGGAACCAGAACTTAGATCGGGCTTCCGCCTTCATTTTCACCACTCCGAAATGAGAACTGTGAAGTTCCTCTAAAATTTTGTTCCGTAAACTAAGTGGAATCAAAACTTTATAACCACGCATAAGAACGCCATTTTCTAATGCTATTTCATTTTTACACAGATGAAACGGCTTAAGGGACTTGTCAGATATTTTACGCGGCCACCCCTTTATTACAAAATTTAAAACTTTCGCCAAAACAGGATCGCGAGCTGTTTCCTGCTGAATGTGCCGCAAGGTTACGGGCAAACAGCCTTCGACGGCGAAATTGACATAGGTGGCTACTTCCTCGCTAATCTCCCTAGTGGCCACGTCCCGCTTCGGCTCAAGATCTGGTATTGCCCGCGATAGAAAATCGGCTGTATTTGCCGCACACTGAGCACTTTCCATTCACCGGCACTTTTTTATTCGCGGGATGACCCTCACGAGACATTTTAAAAATGCCTTCCTGGCCAACTGAAGAGGACCCCGCGGTTACTGCGGCGCGTGCGCACCGAACTCCTTCCGCCAGATCCACTGCCTTCCCCAGCGTGAGGTCTTCAATCTCGTGTGCAAACAGTTTTTCTTTCTCTGGACCTGGTAGCATCCCCATCACGAATTTGTCCAGTAAGGTGTCTTCTATATTCCTGAAAGCGCAGTGAGCAGCAAGACCGCGCAGCCGGGCGGCCCATTGCATGTGTGACTCACCGCTTACTTGTACAGCTTCGTAGAATTTATGTCTTTCGGCGAACACGCATCTTTTGGGTGTGAAATGACTATCCAACATGTGGGTTATCTCTCCATAATTTATTGTAGTCAGATCCTCTGGTAATGCTAAATTGTTCGTTAGCTGATATGTACTTTCCGAGAAAGCACTGAGTAGCACCGCCTTCCTTTTGACTCCAGCTTTGTCCGTCTGTTCATTTAAATTATTTGCTATGAACCATTGCTCTAATCTACACTTATATGTTTTCCAATCTTGACCGTGATGATCAAAATTGAATAAAACACCTATCGTAAGCGACCCGAACATTTTATTGAGATTTGTGGGTACTCGTCGCCACTGTTATGACGGAATGCGTATACGTACAAGTCAAACGTCGGCTAGTTGCTAACTGCTTTAATATTACATATATAAGATGGTGGGCGCAGCCACCGCGTCGCTCTTTGGCGTACATACCTAACAAAAATAAAACAAATGACGACTCTATGGAATTTTCTATTTTTTAACGCGTCCATTTAATTTATAAAATCTTATTTTTGTAAGTACTTAAATGCAAAAGCTCTTGTAAATACGCTAAGCAAATATTAAAGTGTAATAATGTACAAGTGAAGTACCTAGTCAGGTCATAAATTCTGTCACATGTTTAATATAAAATAATTGTAACAAGTTTATTCATTATGTAACCATTTATATACCAAAATGAACTTAACAAAATATAGATTCTTATGACATTAAAGTTTATTCAAAATGACCTCCGTGATTTTGAATACAAGCCTTCAATCTGCGCGGCCAGTCCTCTATCGCAGCACGAACGAGGTCCATGTCAATATCGGCGGCTGCCTTAATCAAGGATGTCTTGAGTGACTCCAAATTGGGATGAGGCTTTGAACACGCCTTTTCCTCCAAGTGTTGCCATATCTTGTAATCTAACGGATTCAAATCTGGACTGGAGGAGGGCCAGTCTTCGTGCCGGATGAAGTCGATTTCACGCGACACCAGCCAGTCTTGTGTGCTCTTCGCTCTATGAGCTGGCGCCGAATCTTGTTGGAATACCCAGTGCCTGTTATTGAACATGGTATGAGAAACAGGTTCCACAAGGTTCGTCCGGACTGTATTTTGATACACAACAGCATTCGTTTTTACGCCTTTCTCACAAAAATGTACCTCTGTTAAGCCCCAATAAGAAACTCCCAACCATACCATGAGCGAGGATGGAAAATGACCTCGTTGGACACGCGGAATACGGTTGCTCGCTTCTTCACTACTGTGTGCGTACACCTTATCATTTTGTTTGTTGTAGCTCTCTTCTACGGTAAACATTTTTTCATCCGAAAAAAGAATTTCCCGATATTTTATTCCCGCGTACCGCTTCAACAAAGCGCGGCATCTCTTCAGTCTCAGGTCCATTAGACGAGCATTCAAACGATGTCCTGTTTTTCTTCGATATGCCCGAAGCCCTAAGTCTTCATTTAACACCCTTTTCACCGTGGTTCTGCTTAACCCCATCTGAAGGGCCAACAGTTTCTGCTTACGTTTGGGATTTTTTTGAATTCGTGCCTTCACAGCTTTTATCACTGCTGGAGTCCTAACAGACCGAGGGCGACCACTTCTTGACTTGTCATCTACACTAGAGTCTTCATTGTATCGTTTGATGGTACGATAAATGAATCTTTTGGTTATATTCAAATTTTTCAGTATGTTAAAAATTTGAATTGGCGCGTAACCGCAACGATGCAACGCAATAACTGCAACACGGTCTTCTTTAAGCGTCCACTCCATATTTAAAAAATGAGTAAAATTCTAAAAGTATACATTTTTATTTTCATGAACAATTCGAGATTCGAATTCAATAAACTTTTTTGTGGCCAGCATTCTAAAAGAAAAGTTTTTACTGTGTGACAATATTTATGACCTGACTAGGTATATATAGAAGTGTCTTATTTATTTTTCGATATTTGCACAACTATAAAATACACACACACCCACATACATGCATACACACACACGTAAACATATCAATCCTTTATTATTTATTTTGTAAATCATATCTTTGTTATTTGTAAAGTCTAGTGAAGAGCGGAACCTTTTGACACAGGTATTATATACTTACTAAAAGGTTCCCACCACCCATGTATTCTTATTGTAAACAAAGTTTAATAAAGATTTATTATTATTATTATTATTATTTGATACATCAACACACAACTAACAAATAGGGAATCGACTAAGTCAATTCCCTAAATTTCTAATACTTTGTTCAACTGTATATTTTTATCACGTGAGTAAACCATAATAGTAATAAATGCATGAAATGAACACGTTACGGCTGTATATCTTAGTGAAGGTGTGGACAGGTCGACGGGAGCCAATAAAGTATTGAATTGCAAACACCGGTGTCAGATTATAAATACGGCAGTCACGATGCGCGGTTAAAAATGCTGGATACATTTAATATTGAGTGTGGAAGCGGTCCATGTTATAAAAACATGGCAGTCTATAAGTGATTTAGATAAATAGTTATAAACGCAGAGTTTAATAAAATAATCAACGCCTAGTTACTGTTTATTTTTTTTATAAATTTAAAACATTTACGAAATAACTTTAATGGAACGTTATAACAATTATTATACAAAAATTATTATTAAAATTAGGCCCACAATATTACAATATTTTGGGTTAATTTAATTCAGAATTCACTGTGTACATATTTTTTTGTTATGAAAAAATATATTTTTGTACCAATTAGAATAAGGCTGAGCTGTTCGTTCACATTTACAAGAGGACGTAAATGTGAAGGAAGAGGACGTAGGAGTTTACTTTAGATTATTACAGCTTTATTCGTAAAAAATAACTGACAATTATTTTCATAATAATATTTTTTACAAATTGTCAGTTCGTCTATCACAAGCAAGAAAATAATCAAATTACTTAAGAACTATGAAAGAAGCAGTTTGATTATCTGAAATAAATAATAATGGAATTTTTAAATTATCATACTGGTAGCAAGTTTAAAAGAAAATACATATATATATATATATATATATATATATATATATATATATATATATATATATATATATATAATTTGTGCCTTACTTTAAAAGACAATAGCGTATTACGCTACTATCTTTTAAAGTAAGGCACAGAATTATTTTAAAATAAAATCCCACGTTTACAAGCTCGATTAAGTTTACAAATTCGGATTCCATCACCTCGTATATCAAGATGGACGTATACCTTATGTTCTCACACGACAATGGACACTAAACAAATGCATGTTATCTTCTATTTATAATCGTTTTCAAAAATATGTTCTGTATTCTAAAGGTAAAGTCCATGATAGCATGAGTGAAATTTTCTTCTTCGAAAAAATTTACTCGTATTGGAAAGGAAAACCTGTGCCTGAGAGCTTCATGTTCTGTTTATGCAAGTGCTACTGACAGGTGAGGTTGACGTAGGCCGTCCGTAGCTCTTGGTGGGACCCCTTATATCTTGGGAGTTTGAAGGATTCAAGAGAAATGCTGAAATCGTTTCCAAACTAATAATAAAGTACAGAATCAACATTAGGTGTATGAAGCGCCACTGTGATGTTTCAGGCAATATCGAACTTACCTGCTAGTGTTACTGGTTGACCTACTGAACAATGAAATAATTTAAAGTGCAGGAATTTACTTTGGAGTGGGTAGGATCATAAAAAAGTATACATTGCCATAAAAGTTGCCAGTGCTGCGTTTCAAGGATGGTATTTATAGGAGAAGTTGTGTATCGGAATCTCGGAATCAGCTCTAACAATTTTCATGAAATTTAGTATACGGGGGGTTTCAGGGGCGATAAATCGATCTAGCTAGGAATCATTTCTAGAAAATGTCAAAAGGTGGCGTTTGAGTAGTCCCAATTTAAACTGAAAAATGACTCTTCCTAACATCTATCGGCGAATAATAATACTATTTTTTTAAATTGCTCTAACGACACAACAATACTAAAGCTATTCCAGCAGATGGCGTTGTTAAGTAACACGAAGTCAATGAGTGTTTGCTTTGAGGTTAGACTAAAAAAATCAATTGTTAATTTCCAAAAAACACAATTTATAAAAAAAATAAAAATACCGAGCAAAGCTCGGTCATCCGGATATTGTATATTAAGCAAGAAAAGTGCCTAAAGAGTGCATGCCATCGTAGGATCCGAACCCGGGAACCCTAGATTGGTCTCCAAGTGTACCGCTGAGCTACTTTTTGTTATTAAATTACATATTTTCTTCTGACACTAGGTAATAAGGACTCGTTACTAACCATTTATTATACACAAACTTTATCTTACTTATTCTAATATTTTATTATTATTAACTTTTTGTTTACAATATGTTACATTTACATCACACTGAGCCACCTTACCACTAGGTACGTGCTACTAGGCTCTAAAACGGTATATTAAATAACCGCGAATATTCGATTTTTTTTAAAATTATGTTAATGGTCCTAGACCATAAATATAATTGTTATTTTTAAAGTCACTTCTACCTTCATTTTGTTGTACAATGCAACATCTCCAGGTTATACCTGTTTAAAGGAATGCGCAATGATTCTGCGTATTTTAATTATGATTTTTATCGAGCTGGGAGGTTTAAAATTGCATTTTTATCACCGTTGCCAAGACCTTTCGTCAGTCACGTGATAAAATATTGTGAACGCTAACAACTTCCATATTTATGTACCAAAAAAATCCAATTAAGCGGAGAAGTAGATAATGTATACAGTTTTACAACATTTGCCGCCATTTTGTAGTTATTTCTATTTCTATCCATACAGGGGCGGAGAATGAATACTGACCTCTGCAGGGGGAGTCGGCCTATCGTAAAAGGCGACAAAACAACTCACTTTAGCTACGTGGTAGAGCCCCAAGCCCGTCTGGATCGCGACCACCTTTAGTCTTAAGTATGCCGCCATAGTAAACTTGTGTTGAGTTGCGGCATTAGTGACTCTTAATCCTTAATCCTCTTAGTCCCTTATGGGACAGCAGCGTGTTCGCGATGGCACTGGCGTTACAAACACCCATAGGCGACGGTAACTGCTAAATTCTAAGCGGGCAAAAAAACGTTCACTAAGCGAATCGCTATTGGTATTGACATGACCGGTTCAGTAGCTACATAAGTGTTCCTAATGGAGCGTGTCTGTGGGTTCGGTCCTTAAGGAGGGTAAAATTTGTATGATCTGAAAATAGTTTGTTTTGCTTTTAAAGCTCGCCTAGCTTAATTTTTATGGATATTAGAAGAACTGGAAACGTCCAAATTTATTACCAGCCTTCTATAAAGATGTTGATGGCGCCTTTAAAAACTCCTCGACGCACATTCATACGGCGTTTAAAAAATTAAATTATTACCTAGAATTAAATTTATTTTTTATTGCCATTGTACACTATAACAATTATTTTGGTATGAGTAGGCCTCTTGCACTCATAAGTGACACTGCCTCTCACACTTTCATTCCAGCACAGTCATCACATTGGCCCGCGATGGTTATCTGCGGGCGGCGCCATATCTGGAAACCTTCCTATGTTAAAATAGTCGTTTATGAGGTCAATAAAAGTTCGTTGAGCGTGTATTAGCTGCGTAAATGACTTCGCATGTACAACCTTGTAGGTTTTTAAATGACTGTTTTATAGACGTAAGCAATAAGTATTTCGACCTTTCGTTTGGTTAATTTATTGTTTTATTTATTATTTTTATGAATATTAGCTAATAAAGATATTTATTATTATTATTATACAAATTTGCTATGTTTTATTAATTTCTCTCAATAACATGGACGACCCGGCTAGTTCAGGGGCTACCCTAATTATCTAAGATAAGAATAGAAAGTTATTCTTTTGGTTTTCAAATAGTGCCGGAAAATGTCATAAAAAATATGCTCTTTCTTGCAATTAATCTACCAAACAGTATTTATATATTATATTTCTTTCCGGTTTAAAGGCCAGACAAGAAATGATGTTTAGAAGCTAAAATAAAGTTTAATTAAGTATTCGCAAGGAAGCACGATAACATACCTACGTTGCAGCCAAGTGATTTCACAGATGACGCCCTGCAAAGAGGTCGCGTGTTCGATTTCCTAATGTGCATGTTATAACATAATTGCAACGTACTTATGGTGTACACAAACATTGTTTGCAGGTTGCACACCAAAATTATAGGTGTGTGTAACCCGCCTATCAGCAAAGCGTGGCAGTAATACTGCGTATACTGTCTACGGAATTTTGAGCCCAGTAGTGGGACAGTGAGACAATTACTGCTTACGGTTATAGATGTATAATGTATAAAAGTGAATATAGCGTTTTTTTATTGCACAGACGAAACTTTAATTTCAGGAAGAAAGCTGGACTGTAGCTTGCATATTGTCCACCGAGGTCACGAGCCGAGAAAGTCAAGTTGATCTTCGTAACAATATTGATATTTGAACTTATTGATGTGAGACAGCAGACTGACTGACTGCCCACTTAACGGAAAGCAGTTATCATCGCCTATAGGTGTTTCCGACATCAAGAGCACCGCTACACGTTGCTTGCGGAGCACAAGGAGGCTTGGAGGAGAACATTGCTCACTTATGCGGGAACTCAATAGAAAGTTATTATGGCTTTAAACCTTTATGGTGTTTGGAGCCCTCCACGTAGCTAGGGTTATTTTGTCAGCTTTAATGACATGTCGCTCCCGGCCGTAGGGGTTAGTATTCTCCCTCCATCCGTGCACGGAAAAAAGACTCATGGTATTGTATATACAATGTTTGAAAATGATGAAAATTGGGGTAAATATGAAATTATAATTAAATATTAAAAGGATTGTGGCCTAAGTCGTAAAAGACTAGGAAACCATAGGTCTGTGATACCCTTTCTTTCTTTGTACTCAAGCTATGGCGTAGGAATAAAAAAATGTTGACTTAATTTTTTCGTAGGCTAGGACTTTATTATAGATTATAAAATCCATTTTCTTTACTTATTATAATTAGTTATATAACAAGATGGATTAAAAAAAGTAATTATATTTGCAATCATGCGGCAAAACGAACTGATGGTCTGGAAATTGCACAAATTATAAGTTTACAACGTTTTGCATAATGCGCCATCTTGGCTAATAGAAAACTTTATGTTTGTAATTTATCTTCTGTCTCATGAATTTAATTGGCTTTCTGATGAGGGCGGCTTAATGCTGAGTTTATTGAAAAATTGAACATAGTAGTCTGTTAATTTTAAAATAACTGTAGTCAGGTTTTACTGACTCCGACGACTGAAATGCGAGCTTATGTTTTCAACATGCAAAATGCATTGTGTATATGTATACATCTTTTGTCTACCTTGGACAAAAACCAGTTGGTCAGGAACTATTTTGAAGGGCAAGCTAATAAGAAGATTTAATTAGGTTGGGCGACTTTCAGCAAGCTTTGCTAGGTCTCTTCGTCGACCATCCCCCAGTGCTTGAAGACGAAAACCTTCGAGCAAAGCGTCCTACCAATATTGATCTACGGCGCCGAGAAGTGAACACTGATAGCGGGACTGGTTCACAAATTTCAAGTCGCTCAACTGGCTATGGAGCGGACTATGTCGGGTGTTTCTCTTATGGACAAAATCTAAAACGAGAAAATCCGTAAGAGAACCAAAGTAACCGACATATCCCGCAAAATATGCAAGCTGAAATGACAATAGGCTGGTCAAGTTTGTCTCAGGATCGGTGGGCGTTGGAGCAAATGTGTCCTGGAGTAGAAACCGCGTCTAGGCTAACAGAGCGTAGGAAGCCTCCCAGTTGCAGATAGCCGGTCGGGGCTGAATGGGAAAAGCAAGGAACCGGAATTTCTGGCGCCAACTTGGATCAAATCAACTGATTGGATGATAAATAGCTATATACATCTTATCACCACTAGGCAAAACGATTTGATGCTAATCTCCAAAGTAGGTACTAGAAGATTAACAGCAGAAATGATACTAGGCATATTTTAGTGGGACCCTTGTCGCTCGTTAGCAATGCTTCTGGTATTTTATTAAGTCTGTTTCAAATGCTTTCGTTTTAAATCCGTAATTTATACATTTATAAGAATTAATAGTTGCAGAATTTCATAACACCAATAAAGTCTAATTATAGAGCACATTTTTCTTTACGAGCTAATAATTGCACAATTTGCTTGAAGTTAAAACTATTTACCCAAGATGAAATTTTATTTTCCCATAAAAGAAGAACGAATGCTGTCGTTAAAAGGATAAGCCTTTAAGGCTTTTAATGTTCTCTAAATTGCACAACACACACTCCTCTTCATTATAATGCCGTGGATAAATAAATACTGTGACAGTTCATATAGCGCCACCTAGTTCGATGGTAAGCAGCTGAGTGTATGTGTTATGGCTATTTTCCCGTGATTGCGAACGTTCCAACGTTCGAAGGCCATTCTGAGGAGGTCGTCAAATAGGAGGACGTGTGCCTACTACTTATGTTGACTAATATAATACACATAATTCCTAATAACATCTTTAATCATTAATTGTATCGACATTATTACATAGTTTATAGTTGATTCTCGTTTATCATACAATACAACCTAGACATAGATAATAACCTAGACAATACGACCAGAACATAAAATCATCTCAAAAACATTCCACAGAGCAGAGGTTCAATTTAACCAAATTCGAATGGTAACCGAGAACTGGTTTAGGCCAATTTGGCCCCGGGTCCCACAGAACCCCAAATTACGCGCCATTATAAAACTGTATCTATAAAAGATTTATGTCCGTTTGTCCGTTTACTCCGGATGGGTTATTTGTGTAATCTTAGAAAACATCGCATAAATAATTATTATAATCACTTATGAGTTGCATTCATTTGAATATAAGATTGTGGTAGTCACGGAGCAAGGAAAGTTTAATTTGAAAAAGAGGTATTTTGTCATTTATTAATAAGAAACTTAATGAATCTCTAAAACTGTTTCTTCGTGCAGGGGCGGAGTTGAATACTGATCCCTGCGGCAAGGGTCGGCCTGTCGTAAAAGGCGACATAACAACTCTAGCTAGTTGGTAGGGCCCCAAGGCCGACTGGATTTCAACCACCCCTGGTCGATAGGTATGCCGCCATAATATCTTGTGTTCTGGCATGAGTGACCCAAGTTCCTGGACCCCTATGCGATCATCATCGAAGAACAGGAATTTTATGAATTACTTTTTTACCTTTACCATTATGTCCGTTGTTACCGATAAGTATTGGTAAAATGCTTCCTGAAATTAGCCAATAACAGTAAATATTCCAAGTGGCACAATGTTCACTAGGGATTCTTAAAGTGGTCGATATCGACCCATAGAGAATGGACCCCTATACGAGTATAATTGTTGCATTATGTAAACTCATTGCTCAATAGTTTTATTAATAAAAGTATTTTTTTTTTTCTATCTTCCAAATTGGTCGACATAAACAAAAACTGATTTTTGTTTATTCTTCGTCTTCTTCAAGCGTCCCTTCGAATTTTTAGACCACTAGGTCTAAAAATAGACTCCTATTAATTAACACAACTATCAAGATACTGTATTGAAAATTGTGTTACCAACTTGTTATAAGAATTACTAATATTTTAGTAGGAAAATGAACATTTTAAAAAATCTCATCAAGTCGATAAGTATAAATTGTTCAATGTTTTATTTTAAAATAGGAAAAAATAATGGAGATAAGATTTTATAGTAATTTCGCCATGGGGTTTGAGGTATCACTTTAATTTGGAAAAGAGGCCTCCTCTTGTCCAAAATAGTTTGAGAATCCCTGGTTTACACAATAAGCTTGAGATAATTTTGTTTCTAAAAATATGATTACGCGTGTCCGGTCGTGATGACACGTGAACTGTTGAAGACAGACCGTTGTGAATCGGTGATTTATGATGACAGTCTTCTTGTTGCTTCGATTTTTATAGAAATTTTTCATTTAAGTTAATCACGGTTACATTCAAAACTTAAAATAAAATTGTGCGCTTCCTTAGTGTCGGTATGTTGTGGCTCTTCTTTTCTCGTGATAACAACAATTTTGGTTTTACAGGAATGATTGCGATCTAACTCTGAAAAGGAATGCATTTCTGTAAGACATATTTCTACCTCATGGAAGAATGAAGGAGCGTGACATTCACAATTAAATTAACAGAAGTACCACAGAAGCTAGTAATCTTTTTATTATAATGCTTAGAACTACAATAAATTTGTTAAAAATACATTACATACACATATTTATACAAACATTCTATCCGTGCAGGGGCGGAGAAAGAATACTGGCCGCTACGGCCGGAGTCGGCCTGTCTTAACAGGCGACAAAACAGCCCACCCTAGTTACGTGGTAGGGCCCCAAGCCCGTCTGGATGGTGACCATCTTTGTTCTTAAGTATGCCGCCATAGTAACTTTGTGTTGTGTTCCGACATTAGTGACCCAAGTTCCTGTACCCTTATGGGACAGCAGCGTGTTCGCGATGCCACTGGCGTTGCAAACACCCTTAGGCGACGGTAACTGTTAAATTCTTAGAGGGCCGTCAGCCTGTCTGCTGTCCTACAACAATAAAAAAAATACAATATTTATATTATCAACTTTATTTATCATTTGGCCAAACAGAGAAGAGAATAATTTTTCTGTATTATTAATTATGGTGGAATAACCCTTTTTATACGATAGTGATATTGGGGCCGCTGTCTCACGAGTTAATTACCTACGTAACAAGCAAACGCCTCGGTGCCTTTAAAGAGAATACTCGGGAAGGAGTCTTCACATTATTTAAGATCATCCTTATTTAATTGCTCATTGCGTCCCACTGCATGGCTCGGGGGTCTTCCCTAAAGGAACGGATACTATATCCGCCACACTCGTCGAAGGCGGATTGGCGGGTTACACATATCTGTGATCAAGGTATACATGTTTCCTCGCGTTATCTTTCACCGTCTTGTCGGAACATGGCAATTACGATATAAGGTACATTAGGCGAGAAAACATGCCTAAATGGTGCTTGCAGCCGTGGGATTCGAACCCATGACCTCTAGAATGCTCTCTGAGTGCAATACCACTGAGCTACCTGGTAATTCTTATTTTTGATTAATTATTGTGGATGATTGCAAAACTGAAGTGGCAATGGGCTGACCACATAGCGAGAAGGACAGATGGCCTTTGGGGCAGAAAAGTCCTCGAATAGCGACCACGTACTGGAAGACGCAATGTTGGTAGGCCCCCCCACAAGATGGACCGATGATCTGGTCAAGATCGCCGGAATAGGTTGGATGAGGGCAGCTCAGGACCGATCGTCGTGGAGATCTTTGGGGGAGGCCTTTGTCCAGCAGTGGGCGTCTTCCGGCTGAAATGATGATGATGATGATTGTGGCATTATTACGAGCAGGAGTGTAATCCAAAGTAAAATAATGTGTTAAACATAGCAATAGTTGTAAATAACAACTATATTTTGGTTTTAAACAACTTTACGCGGAGCCCCAACACATTCTGTTACCAAGCACTATAAAATAAAAACTCTGAGAAAATAATTTGGTGCAAAATAAAAGGCAGGTAGCTGCGCCTGGGGCCGTTAATTAGCAGGACCCTGGTTCGATTCTCGTCTGCGATGCTATCTGACCATTGCGTGTTGGTCGCGATTATGTCGCCCCCTTTCGGGCTGACGGTAGTATGTTTGCGTGTTAGCGTATTCTGTGGGAAGATTTGAGAGCGTTAAGAAGTATGTAGGAGTCAAACTGAGTGACAGGATAAGAAATAGTGAGATAAGGAAACGTTGCGGTCTGAAAGAAGATGTAGTGACGAAAATTGAGAAAGGTATGCTGAGATGGTTTGGCCATGTCGAGAGAATGAATGAAGAACGATTGACGAAAAAAGTGTATAAGGCGAATGTGAATGGAAGTGTTGGAAGGGGTAGACCTAGGCGGACGCTTCAAGACCAGATCAGGGACGTCTTGGAAAAAGGCCAGGTCAAGAGTACCCTAAACCGAAGGGCATGTATGAAGGGAATAATGAAAGTGGACGAAGCGAAACAAGTATGTAAGGATCGTAGCAAGTGGAAAGAAGTGATCTCTGCCTACCCCTACGGGAAAGAGGCGTGATTATATGTATGTAAGATTTTACATCTCAAATACTAGCGTTAAAAGGTCATGAGAATTATCTATGTGTCTGAAAATCCCGTCAAAAATGCGTTAAATCAGTGTGGCGCCAATAAAATCAATAAAAATTTATAGTAATACATTAAAAGTTATTACAGCAGGATCGAGAAATGAAGAAGGTAAGAGATAGTTCTCTTCTTTTACCCCCTATTCTCTGGCGGGTTTTTGAACTGTGGCTTACAACGTGTCGGTGGACACTTTTTCACTTTATTCCCCAAACGGGATCGTTCTTAAAACATTTATATGTTTATGTCAGGAGATCAGAAGACCAGATTACAACTGAAAAATGATGATCAAACACATCATATTGGTTTGTATACTTGCCACATGTATCTAAACAAAGGGGTTTTGGTCTGTACCTTCCTTACATCCTAAATCCATTGCCATAAAAACCTACATTATTTACTTCACAGGTTATAAACTTTTTGCATTCGGTCACATCAAGATATTTTTCGACATAGGAAAAGGTATTTATGTATCACATTATTTTGACGACCTCTATTCTGGCGTAACGTCGGTACGCTAGCGAAGTTCAAGTATGTAGTATATCAGTTGTCTAGTACCCACAACACAAGTGCAATGCCACTTAGTCTGGGACTAGATGGTGTTGTGTGAAATGTTCGAATATATTAATTTATTTATATTTATTTATTAAGCATAATATAATATTTGTTGCTAAAATATATGTGTAGAAATAACAGCGACCCTATATAGCGGAGAAGCGAACCGCTACTTTGGTATTAATTACGTGCATTCTAGATTATCTTTTTTTCAGAGTATTTCATAACATTTGCCTTTGCATCATAATGTCACAAAATTGAAACTCATAGTTGAAATCCTGGATTTGTTAGAATGAAAGAAAAACAATTTAAGTATGTTATTCTATGTATAAATGTAGCAAACATCAATTATTTTTTAACGAAACTCATTCAAATTCCTCCAATTCGACAAAATCCATATAAGCTGGAACATGTCGAAGTTCTAATTAGAGCGTGTTCGCCTTTTAAGGACCTCAGTGATGTATTTATATTAGATCTGAATAAGGACCGCGTGGTATGCGATGTGTGCAAAACGTTTCATTAAAACACAGTCTACAAAGTCATTAGAAAAGTTTCTTACATATTCCTTTTATAAAATAGGGTCGTAAGAAATCGGCTAACTAAAAATATGGCCCAAGTTACACTATGAAATTACAAATTTTTGAAGTAATTCTTTAGCACTGTTGTGATTAAAAAAATTCGAAACGAAAAAGCGACACCAAAAAGAGACACTCATATTCATAAATAGATTAACCTTCGTGAGAATGGGATAGAATACAAGTTTAATGTGTTTCCTATAATCTTCGTCTCCTCTATGTTCGAGCTTTCGTAGCTTTTATACACTAATAATACATATATGACAGGGGTGGCCAAGCTCCTTGATGGTCCGAGCCATTTTTACCAATTAGAAATTTTCGCAAGACGCAATGTATGCAAAAAAGTTATTAAAATTTTGTTTACAGAAATTAAATTTATCGAAAACATAAATAAAAGCACAAAATATGTGTATTGAATTTTAATATTAAAAATTAAATGTTTACGCCACTGTTTAGGTTCGTTCGCATAGTTTTTGATGAGTCATATTTTTGACGGAAATGAAATTTGTTACAACGTTGCATTTAGTCTTTCAAATTTTTGTCAGTAATTTAAAAGACATTTTCAAACACATACGGAATGATAATATTTGTTTAATATAACAACATAAAAATGAAACGGAAACTCCGGTACATTGCGCAGATTGCCCTAAGATATATGAAATGTTATTTAATTTTCTAAGTTTCACTTCTGCCGTATGTGAATTACACAGACACACTTTTTTCTCTCTTTATAAGCGTGAAACCAGATTGTACTAATAATACTACTGTAAAATACATTAAACATATAAATGAATATTGTATTAGGTAAGCAGATTAAATAAAATTCTACTTGTATATCCTGCCCTTATCCCAAACTATATGGGGTCAGCACAACATGTCCTTTCCCTCCACTCTCCTCTATCATCTGAACATTCACACCTTTTTTTAACCATTCTTCCACATCTTTTACACAATCCATCAATATTTTCTTTGGTCTATCAAGCTAACCTATTACTTTTTAGCTTCTCAATCACTGACGCTACTTATACGAGTATATTAGCTGATTAAAAACAAGTTTCAAAAGAATTCTATACTTACTCAAAGTGTTTTAAATTTATATTACCTCAATAACTATTTAAATAATAAAATTAACATTCGTATGGGCAATAAAATGCATTTATTAATTTGCATACTTTAAAGCGACTGTAACATTTTACGATACTAGCGCTATAACGCAAATAGTAGAACTAAAACGAATAAAATGTTCAAACATTTTACAGAAAAGCTTCTAGATGGCGCTGTTTTAATATAATTCATACAAACACATATAATTCATGAGTAACATCACGAAATTGTGAATCATAAGGATGAACTTATAAGTATGCCTTTTTAAAATAAAGAAAAGCCTTTTTCCGTGCAGAGGTGAAGTAAGAATACCAACATCTGCGTCGAGGTCAGCCTGTCGTAAAAGGCGACAAAACAAACCTAGCTAGGTAGGCAGGGCCCCGAGCCTGTCTGAATGGCACTCACATACACACCTTTTGTTGTGTTCCAGAATTAGTGACTCAAGTGCTAGAATCTATGCAAACAGCAACGTGTTCGCGGTGCCCCTAGCGGCGCGGCGCAAACGGCTCACTATTAACTGGACCGTCAGCCTGTCTGCTGTTCTCATTAATAAAAAAGGAGCAAGGAAAGAACGTAGATAATTTTAAAATACCATCAAAAGGCAAAGTACTCTTATATCTGTGAGACCTGATCAGGATAGACGTTAGATGGCTGTTTAATTTCTGTCAGAAATAAAAAAGTCATAGTAAGGACTCGAGCGAAGAGATATTATTTTTAGTTTATAGACACCATAGAAAAGTAATTTGTTTGTACCCTTTGAGCTAGGACCCTCCAGACTGTAGCCGTCCCTGTAAAAACCAAATTTGGTCACATCTCTTCCTCGGCACATCTATCAATATTTCCTTACGTCTCTTAAGAAAATGATATGTCACAAAACTACAGGGTCCATAGTGAAAACTGTGAATGCAATTGGAATTAAACACCTGGACGATAACATAACGATGGTGATAAATGAGTGAGTTAACAAAAATTTAAATACAAATAATAGGATTGAAACATTTTTGAAGTTGGTTGAAAAGGATAATGCAAAGCGTCAGTGCATTGCTTCAGGGGCTTTTATGCAATGAAACGCAATAACATTTCATTTTATTGTAATAGGCCATTGCGTTTTGGCTTTGTTAATTACTTTATGGATATTGGACATTTGGGGCATGGTTAGGCTTAAATAGGCTTTCCAATGTAAATTATTCAAAACCAAATACACTTTGCGATTGTTCAAGTTGAGTTTGATAGATCAATATTTGCATCCGAAGTATTTGTGTAATTTTTCTTTTATATTCTATTTCTTTATTTTGCATATATTTACAAGTCCAGTTCAGTCCAGATGATAAGTGTTTCCAACCGAGCAGGTATATGAAAAAACAAGGAATTGCGTGGCAACATTCTGTAATGTAGCTTAACAGAAAGAAAATGATAAAATATCAATTTGGAATTATTAGAATAAACTAATAACGTAATTTAATGGTGAAATTAGAAAACGGAGTGAATTATTTAATAACAACGGAAATGGGTTTCGACGCGGAAAAAGGTTTGTGTCCGTAATTTACGAAATCATAGCTCACAGCCTTCGCAGCATCCTGTCACGGTATTCAGTTATTATAAGTACTATTTTTTTTATTTACTAAAGTATAGTAATCAGTCATGTTATACGGTGCTGAATGACAAGAATGGATTAATGATACTAACTGAGAGGGAGGAGACTGGCATGGCACGGGCGTGTTTGAGAAGGAAGGCCGACCACATTATTAGAAGAATGTTGAACCTCAAAACAGATGGGTACAATGGTGTGGTCCCCCGATCGCACAATTTTTTTAAATTTTTTTTTAAGACAGTAGTTAGCGGTTAATGTCGTCTACGGGTGTTTGCAACGCCAGGGGCACCGATAACACGCTGCCAGCCGCATAGTATTAATGGAATCTAGTCACTAATGCCAGAATACAACAAAAGAATGTGTTAAACACGTTCATTTACACAGAACGACGCATAGGTTTGCAACATGAAAATTACCCTAAAATTGGCTTCAATACGAAGATTCTACGTTCAAATGGAAATCATGGCAAGACATTATTCAAGTCAAGACATTATTATAATAGATATAATTTAACAGAGTGCAAATCTCTCATCGGCTTAGAAATGTTCCAACAAATAGGCCGCGGTTCAATCCAATAATGGTTGCCACGTGTGGCATATCGATCGTTTAATTTCATTGCTTTGAATAATGTATGTTTTGTACATGCTTCAGAAATGAACAGGTTTATATAATATGAAAGCCTTCAAGAAAGTGGACAACACTGGTGGCGGGACTAGTTCACAATATTTAAGTCATTCAACATTGTTAAGATCTTAAATGAGAATATAGTTAAGGCACCAAAATGACCTGGATTGAGAAACACGTAGAACTGCAAACCAGGTTTGGAGTGAAGAGCACGTCTCGGCAAGTTGGAAAGTAGGATGGTTGATGTAAAGTTGACTCACGGCAGACGCAAAGTTCAAGATCAAGACTAAATAGGGAAGAGATTGAAAAATGTGGCGCAAACATGGGGAAGTCTAAATTCAGAGTTTGGCGATATTAAGAATATAAAATATTAATAAAGATTTCATATTTGGTACCTGTATCTTAATACCACTACGATTAAGGCTTTAGGTTTCTAATACATAGAGCATAATAAGTTTTTAGTGATATTGCTCATACAATTTTGTTAGGCACCTGTTAGTAAATTAGTTAGTTGTATTTTATGTGAGCTGTTAGTAGGTAGAATGTGGCGCAAAATATGTCACTCGATTATTTTTGTTGGTTAAAGGATACTTCACTTTTGGATTATGTTTATTTTGACATATATTGAATCGTTAAAACAAATATTAGTTAGTAAGCAGTTACCATCAAAGACACCTACAACGTGATGCGGACTTTAAAAAAGGGGGTATACGATGGTAAGATAAGACTAAGAAAAGGTACGCGGATTAAAGAATATAACAGGCATGGGCAGTTAGTTGAAAAATTGTAGGATAGGGCTGTCCTTAAAGAAATGTATATAGCTTGTTAGGAAACTGACCATAACATAGGAATGTCATTGAATGAACTACCGAAATTTGTATCACCCAGTATTATTTGTAAGAAATATGGCTAGTCACATTAATTGAGCAAACCAGACATACATATTAACATTTCTAATTTTGATCCAAAGATCAACGTAAAAAACACGTAGCGAAAAGCCTACCTTAGAAAGAAAGCCAATATTATAAAATAAATATGTGATGCAGACACCAAACTACAAAGACTCTTTACACTTTGAAATCGCCTTTGAAATAAAACCATTTCGAATGCAAATCCATCGTAGTGCAAAACAAACTAAGGAATCTTGGAAGTGTGCTAACAATAAACAATGTAAGTAAACAATAAATTCTTTTTAACAGAAACAATCGCTACATTTCGTGACGAATCTTTCAGTAACCGAGACGTGTCAAGTCTATATCAAGCTTACATTCTATAAACGAGTACAAGTAACGTTCTTCTAAATCTGTTTACAATAACAGTTAATTTAGTAAGATTAATTAAGTAGAAACTTTTAAAAATACTTAAAATATAAATGTGAATAAAAATAATTAAAAAATTAAAATGAGTTAAAGAATATAGTGAAATGTTGAAGAATATGATAGATGACAGCAAAATCATGCAATGAGTAACGCTACAGACGATCTCTGTAAGATATGTGACGGCCGAATAGAGTGCGCTCCCACTGCAATCCTTCTGATATCCTTAGTCCATACGCTTTACGGTCACATAGGTTCCGAGCCTGATTATTTTGGAAAGAACAAAGACCTAATTATGCAACCTGATCCAGAACGAGATGAAAGGGTAGATGAAATTAATTATAGAAACTTTGAATATCACAATAAGTTTCCCGAAAGAGAAAGAAGTGAGACGTGGGATAGTGAATATGATTTTATAGTTATTGGAGGTGGTACAGCTGGTTGCGTGGTAGCCAGCAGGTTATCTGAAAATAGGAAATGGAAGGTAGGCAAAGAATGATATGAATACAAATGGTGAATTTTATACTAAGTTTAGTTAGAACCTAAGTACAGTTTCCCTACAATAATTAAAATAAGTTTTAGAAACAAAAGATATTGATTAAAAGCTTAGAATTATAACTTGAACTAAAATTTATTGTTAAAATGGTACCGTTTTCCTAGATTAACTCAGAAATGCAAGGTGCTACTTAAAACATTCTGAGCTGATCTTTTGTTAGGATCCTAGGAGTTCTTTCACTCTAGGGAGTCGTGAGACATGATTAACTTTACAGACTACTTTAGGTTTACTTTGCGTTACTATCTTAAAAGCAACAGAGGAAGACCGCTTCGCTTTTCCTTTTGATGTTGGAAGTCAGATGTCAATAGTCACTGTAAAAACAGCTATTCTATCAACTTCCTTGCACAAGTAATGTTCTGTAAAAATACACTTTTGAAGTTTGATCTTGTAAGACACTACCTTAGTCTCTGAAATCAGATTCAGAAGCAACCGGAATCAGATACTTAAAACATGAAAACTGTCACTTGAACTTCCTATTCTGAAAAGAAAGTAGTAGCCAGATCATCATTCGTGGTTTAACTAGGTGTATCAACTGGCAGGTGTATGTGATTTCTTTGTAAGACCACTTATACCTGAATTGTTTTATTTACTTTTACTAGGGTCCTCACTTAAATTGTAACAATTCATAATCATCAGTTGCGTTGCCAGGTGCTGCTAATTGAAGCAGGCCTTGAAGAACCACAAATAGCTTTAATACCAGGCTTGACGAGCGAATTCAAGGGATCTGCTTTAGACTGGCAATATACTATGAGGCCGAAAAAGGGGTGAGGTCTTTTACAAATAATTTACTTATTGACCATATCGAGCATTACATGCAATGATAAAATATTTGTTCAACTACTATCTGGATACTATGGGCAGGGTTCTTCCAATAAAAATGTCTACACGTGTACTCATTATTATGTTTTTGTGTCAATTAGTATGATTGTAATCTGTTTTGAAATTTTCACCAAAGGATAGCAGCTTTTGTCCAACTTTCGAATACGTCATTCGACATACCGTTATACTCGTATCTGGAAAATAACAAATTTTTTATTTATCTTATTTCAGCTTCTGTCAGAATCGCCTAGCAAAAGGGTGTGAAATAGTTCAAGGTAGAGTGCTCGGAGGAACGTCCTCTATAAATGATATGGCTTACATGAGAGGTAGTCCGGCAGACTACGATGAATGGGCTTTAGTTGGCAACGAAGGTTGGAGCTTCAACCAGGTGCTACCATATTTCAAATACTCGGAAGGAAATTACGACAAAGATATTTCTAAAAATAAATTCTACCATTCCAATCAAGGCCCTCTAGACGTCGGAAGGTATCCGTATGTTGATGACAACGTGGATATATTACTCAGCGCTTTAAATGAACTTGGTTTCAACTATACAGATATTAACGGAAGAAATCAGCTTGGATTTATGAGGATACAAACAATGTCATATTACGGAGAAAGAGTAAGTTCTTACACAGCGTTCATTGAACCTATTAAAAATGTACGAAATAATCTACAAATTATAACCAAAGCTCTAGTTACTAAGCTGATTTTAGAAGATTCTAGAGACATTGTAAAGGCAGTTGGAGTAGAATATATCAAAAATGGTACAAAAATTATAGTCAAAGCCCGTAACGAAGTTATATTAAGTGCTGGTGCAATAAATTCACCGAAAATTTTAATGCAGTCTGGGATCGGGCCGAAGGATTATTTAGAATATTTAGGGATTCAAGTTCATAACGATTTAGCCGTTGGCGGTAATTTTCATGATCATCTATCAGTTTGTTTGCCTGTTATAAAACTAGTAAAGACTGCAACAGTGTCCAAATTTGTAGAAAAGTTAAAAGATATAACAAATTATTATACTAAAGGCTTGGGACCTTTGTCGGCCAACTTTCAAGTAGTTGCTTTTATTGAATCTAGTATATCTGATATTTTGGAAACACCAGATATAGAAATACGATTTAAAGGACATGATTCCAATATGTATTACGATAAAATAGATATGTGTATTACTTTATTAACTCCTAAAAGCCGTGGTCAAGTGGTTCTCAATGCAACTGATCCCATATTTGGCCAACCGTTGATTTATCCTAATTTTCTCAAACATCCCACAGATGAAAAGAAGTTAATGGAAGGCATTCAACAAATCGTAAAAATTTTTGATACAGAAGTATTCAAAACTGCGGTATTTGAATTTGATCCCAGACCATTACTACATAATGAATGTAAAGAGCATGAGCAAGTTACTGAAGATTTTTGGTCATGCATCATAAAATATTTTTCTGAACCATTACACAACTACGTAGGTACATGTAAAATGGGACCAATAAATGATCCTGAATCAGTAGTGGATGCCAATCTCAAGGTGTATGGCGTCAGTAATTTAAGGGTTGTAGACGCGTCTATTATTCCCAAAATCACAAGGGGGTCAACGGCAGCTCCTATTATTATGATAGCTGAAAAAGCAAGTGATTTAATTAAAACTAGTTGGTATTGATTTATATTTTTATACAAAAAATACTACAGATAGATGAACATAAAATATTTTTCATAAAAACAAAATATGTTTTTTATTCATCATCTCGCATAATAATGACCTTTAGTTTCTTTCCAGTCTTTCAAGATCATTCTAGCTCCTTTCTCGGCGATCATCAAAGTGACTGCAAAATTGCTACCTCTCACATGACTAGGCAAAACTGAAGCATCCACTATTCTGAGCCCTTCAATTCCATGAACTCTAAGCTGATAGTCTACAACAGCTATTGTACTATTCTCGCCCATTCTACAAGTTCCTATAGGATTACTAACAGCTTTTGTATAATGTCTAACAACACAATTCCACTGATCTCTGTTTCTTAATCTGTCACACGGAAAAAGATCTATCGGTGCGAATTTTACATCAGCCTTTTTCAACTCTTTAGTATTCAGCAATTGCAGAGCTATATCTATGCTATCTACAAGAGTATCCAAATCTTCTATATCTTTGAAAAAATTAGCTTGTATTATTGGCCTTCCATATTTTGGATTTCTTTTATTAAGTAAAACTTTTCCTGTGCTCTTCGGTTTTAACAAAATTGGATGTATATTGACTAGATTGTAGTATGAAAGGGGCAAATTTGTCTCTTCCGCGACATGTACACTTATATTTGTAAGCATAAATTTGTCACTTCTTATATAATTTCCTTCTAACGCAATTTCTACATCAGGAGCATTGAAATTTTCATAGAGTTGAATAAATGCCGATACTTGATTAATTCCTCTAGACGCCAACGGGCCATTTCTGTTTTCAAACCAAGTCTTAAAGTCATTTATAATCTGAGCTTCTGTAGTGTGTGGTACTTCATTTAGAGCAAATGAGAGACCCCCTGTTGATACCTGGTCTTGATAATTTTGACCAACAGGGAGATTAGCTACTGGTGAAATATTATATTTCTTCAAATCACCTTCTGGACCTATCCCTGATAAATGAAGAAGTCTTACATTGTTTATAGCGCCTGTCGTAAGGATGATTTCTCTCTTTACATAAGCTGGTATTTCTTTACCTTTATCAATTTCATATAAAACACCCTCTACGTTTTTTTCTGTTTTATCAATTACAATTTTAGTAACTGTTGCACCAGTTTTAACAATCAAATTCTTCCTGTGTCTAACTGGTTTGAGAAAAGCAGTATTCGTACTAAGTCTCGTATTGTTTGATATGGTGAACTGGTTATTTACAACTGCTTCCTGCACATTGGTGTTTATATCAAGATTACGAAGGCCCATCTCAGCGAACGCTCCTAAAAATGCTTCGATATATTTGTCGGCATATTTGAATCTCTTTACATGCATTTCTCCACCCCGTGAATGATAATGTGAATTCATAAGAATATCATAATCACCTGAAAACATTCACATTGAGTAAATGGACTGCTTGATGTTTGTTTACGGTTTATAAATTTCAAAATCATCTCTTTGTAAGTAATGTGTACGAAAATGTATAGTTGTGTGCAAAATTATCAAAGCAAGGAAAATATTTTTTGAAAATGCCAATCTATTTTCAACTAGCAGATTTATGTATTATTTTTAACATGAATCAGGCTTAGGTTATGGATGATAACTCACCATTATCCTCAGAAATCTTAAAATATTCCAATATATTCTCAAACTTCCAATCGAGGGATCCCACCACTCCTGCGCTGTGCCATCCATCATAATCTAACTTAGACCCTCGCGTATATTTCATATCATTCGTCACACTGGATCCTCCTAACACCTTGCCAGTTTTGACCTCGCAACTTCCACTCGGTCTGGATAAGCAGGAGTAGCCATTCCTCTCGGTTCTGAAATTCCAGAGGATAGGCCGAAAGTCCTTAGTCGGAACTCCTGGGATATCGTAATCTATATTTTCTTCTTCGCCTGCTTCCAGTAGCAAAACCTTCAAAAATTTTACTAGTTAAAGATACAATATTTTTTAGGGCATTTAATAAACCTCTCTGAAGTAAGTTTTCTTTATCACTCTGTTTTTATTATTTTATTAGTTACGAGGGCTGTTTGATAACTCCGTGACTATTTGAATAAAAAAATTTGTTTGGCGAATGACTGTTTTATTTTTCTATATAATCTCCTTTTAGATATCAGATATAATACATTTTAGTTCAGGGTTTTTTAATTTTTTATTCCTTCCAAATAATAGGTTTTCTCAAGGCCCTCAAAATAAGCGTTTGTTTCGGTTATGACCTCTTCATTCGACCCAAATCTCTTACGACCCAGCCATTTCTTCAGGTTTGGAAAAAGAAGGGGGCTAAATCTGGAGAATATGCTGGATGGGGTAGCAGTTTGTAGCCCAATTTATGAATTTTTGCCGTGACTACACACTTGTGCACTCGTGCATTGTTTTGATGGAATAGCACTTTTTCTTTTGCCGAATGTGGTCATTTTTGCTTTAAATCAATATCGAATTTGTCTAAAAGCTCTGAATAATATTCGCCGGTGATCGTTCTACCGTTCTCTAGGTATGTGAATGACACCGCGTGCATCCCAAAAAACTGTGGCCATGACCTTGTTGGCTGACAAACCTATCATGGCCTTCTTTGGTGCACGTTCACGAGATGAAACGCACTGTTTTGATTGTTCCTTGATCTCTGGGGTATTGTGATGGATCCATGTTTCGTTTACGGTTTTAGCACGGCGTAAAAACTCGTCCGGATTGCGGTTGAACATCGTAAAACACTCCTTTCACCGTGTGACCACTTTGGTCATATGGTTATCGACGCTTTATGGTCGAGTATGAGCAATCGCGGCACCCATCTTGCGAATGGCTTTTCCATGTCCAAATATTCATGTAAAATGTGATGTACTCGCTAAGTTGAGATTTTCACAACCTCGACCACCATTTTTTCAAATCACTCTCCGATCGTCGAATATTATTCCATGAATTTTATCGGCGATTCCTGGCGTGATGTCCTCCTTTGGCCGACCTAAACGTAAGGCATCACTTGTGCTGATACGACCACAACGGAACTCAGTAAACCACTTCTTAACCATTGAAATTGATGGTACAGAGTTCCCATAGTATTTATCAAGTCTTTGCTTGGTTTCAGTGATGGTTTTTTACGCAAAAACTAATGCACAAATTTTTCCATTTTTGTTAAAATTCACTATGTTGTCTGCTTTTAATGGCTGTTAAACACAAACTAAATGACGCAGCTTGCTCAAAATTTGACAATAATCTATTAAAAGATGGTGATTGGCGGCAGCAGTGTTACATTTAAAGTTATTGCGCGGGAAATTGAAAAAGTCACGGAGTTATCAAACAGCCCTCGTAATTTATAATTATATTACATACTATCATCACATTTACAAGCTTAACGGCTTTAAATTATATAGGTAATATTTGAGTAATTTATGAAAAATAAACTCAAAATTAATCACTTGAATTATTTTCATACGACTGCAAAAGTTTTGGAAGATTCTTAATTGAGAATTAATTCCGTGCAGGGGCGGAGAAAGAATATTAACCTCTACGGCCGGGGTCGGCCTGTCGTAAAAGGCGACAAAACAACCCACCCTAGCTACGTTGTAGGGCCCCAAGCCCGTCTGGATGGTAACCATCTTTGGTCTTAAGTATGCCGCCATAATAACCTTGTGTTGTGTTCCGGCATTAGTAACCCAAGTTCCTATACCCTTATGGGACAGCAGCGTGTTCGCGATGCCACTGGCGTTGCAAACACTCATAGGCGAGGGTAACTGCTAAATTCTAAGCGGGCCGTCAGCCTGTCTGCTGTCCTACAGCAATAAAAAAACATTTAAATCGGACCAAAATAACTACTCTTTTCAAAATATTTAAAAGAAATTGCTCATTTCGTATTGGCCGAATATTAAAAGTTATATAAAAGTACATGTATAATCCAACCTTCCAGTCTGACACGGCAGACAGTCTGTTAGCTAGCACACATCCCGCGGTTCCGCCTCCGATGATGATGAAGTCGAAGACGCTGTTCCTGACATCGCGTTCGTCCGCTCTCGTCTTCGTTGCCTTTGAGAACAAATCCGCTCCAACATCGCACGTGATCAGTAGATATGTAAACAATCTGGAGATTAAACGTTATGACGAATGCAATAAAGATATTTTTGCATTATAATATTAATTCACAAAAAGTATTTTATGATTATAATATTTTACACATGATTAGTTTGTTGTGAATTATTATAAAATATTTCCTTTTAGTCATATTTTTGAGGTTAACTATTTTATTTAAGTGTAATATATTAAATTACATATTATGTGATTCATGTTATGTATATACGCTTTGTTAATACAAAGCATATATACATAACATGAATCACTTTAACTCCCGACTACATTATATAAATTACATGTTAAGCTTACTATGGAGTCCGAGCTTCACGGGTGAAGACTGTTAGAGACCTACCCATACCGCGCCACGGTCACGAATCCGTTGCATCCCGTGGCCTCGGCACTAAAGGCGTTTGAAGGAATATAAGGGTGGTATTAGTGGGTATATCAGCGACGTGCTCCCCCGGCCTAGAGCAGAGGTCGTACGGGTACGGGCGCATTGCACGGGGAGTCCCACACTACGCCTCCGCTCGTTCCCACGCGGCGGGGTGTGCATAATGCATTTCCACCTCCCAACAAAAAATATACCCATATCACGTCACTCATTTTTGGCAATATTTTACCCCCCTCTTTCCTCTTAGTGACCATCCGTAGTATATAAGACCCCCTCCCCCTGCCCCTCTAGTTCCACGTAGTAATTCATAAATACGGTTTTCAATATGTTTTTTCAAAAAGAAATCTTAAAAACATGTAATCCTTATGAACGTAATATCACATTGTTTTGCGTCACGTGTTTTTTCGTATACTGCAATTTTATTGGTATTGTTGGCGAAATTAGCAAAGGTAATAGAAGACAGTGGTCTATCTCTTAACGCCTAAAGGAAAACCCTGCGTCTGGGGCAATAAACTCCAGCTTTCTTTTATTATTATTACAAAATGGTAAAAATCCTATAGATATATGCAGGATATTTAATCTAATTAACTTTATAGGTTGAAAGATATACATGTGCGCAATGATGTATAACATCAATCCGCATAGCACTGTGTAACTGATGCTCACACCGCTGCTTCCCCCATAAAAATTCGAACCCGAATCAGTTGGTAACAAAATTACCTAATTAGCACTTTCCATGTCATTTTGAACAATATCACTGCCACTGATAACACCTGGTCCTTCGTCGATTAAAAGTGAACTGGATGAGTTGCTCAATGATGAATGGAAACGGAGCCACGCAACGCCGGTACAGCGTCCTGGGTTGCAAGGAAGCATCTTCGCAATACCGTTGGAGGGCGTACATTTAGTACCGTCAGAACAAATTGGTAACGTTCGTAGGTCTTTCGATTAATTTCTTAACTATACAGTTTAACAGTTCCTAATAAATTTATTATCATATATTTTTATATGTAACATATTAAAATATGTGCCTCTGGTGCTGCAAACGTCTATAGGCGACGGTGACCACCTGCCAGGGTGGGCCGTCTGCCTGACTGCTGAACTCTAGCTATAAAGAAAAATAGGCAATAAACTTCAAACGTTATATTAATTTAATACTTAACTAATTACATACGGAATCTATTTATTGTTTATTAGTAACAACCCGGTCTAGCATCACTCGGTAAAGTAATAAATGCTAATATCTAATTGAATGTCTATTGAAGTCAAACATAATTTCGGTAGTTTTCGAGTATATCCGGAACCATATTTTTATTTTTTTGTTATTGATACATCAGATAAATATTTATTTTTTCAATAGAACTCACTACAAATAATTAAAAATAACAACTACTTTTATTTTATTGAATATAATTATATGTACATAAAATATTTATTCATTGCATAACTACCTAATTTTTAAGACGATATCTGTATGTACTATTGTTTTCTTTTGTATATTTTTTCTATTGTTTGTTATCTTTTATTAATGCGATTAATATTATTCTATTCATTAATGTACAGTATAATCTGAAATTCAGACTTTCATCAGAAATAAAAAAGGTTAAACTGAGTGTCACATTAAAGTAATATAACTGTGATTACGATTAGTATGTTTTAAAGAAAATTATCAATTGAGTTAAATGTTATTCGATGTGCTAACTGTACCCACGTTGAAATCAATTAACAATAAACTGATAGGCGGAAGTTAATAGGTTTAAAATGGAAGTGAGTTGTTAAACCGTCAAGTTTAATGGTTTGGTTTTCTTTAAACGCGAGATTCTACGTTCAATTCCTGGTAAAGGATATTGAATTATCATAAAAACTATTACCGTTATTTTTTCATGATCTAGATTTTTAGTACGGCGTTATTGGAACCGTCATTTCAAATTAAAATATTGGGTTTGGGTTAAGAGTAGGCCAGTCTTGAAGGGAACGCACTGTCTTAAGCATGGCACTAGAAATACCTAAAAATGTATATATTATTATATATTTATATTATTATGTATATATATTATCTTATGATATACGAAATATTTTGTCTTTGGATTGATAAAGGGTATTTCAGGGAAATTAAAAAATGTTGCATTTTTTATCATGTCGTAGTTGATAGTATAATTTCAATGAATAAAATAAAATAATAAGTTATACATTACGCTCAGCCTCGATACGTAGATCTCATTCATAACTCATACATTGCTTCCGCAAAATTTTCCTATAAAAAACAGTTTACAGCCTCCTTGATCCGAAGCAGTATCTCCATATCTTATCAGTATACTATATTTACACGTAGCCTTTGCCTTATCTACGAGGAACTGCACGGTGACTCACGATGCGGTTGTACTCTATCGATTTTATTAACATTTGTTATTTTCTTGTACATATATAAAGATACTGGCACAATTCACACAACTTCATTTAGTCCCAAAGTAGCACCTGGTTATGGGGACTGATAAGCTACTCGTACATATATACTTTTCTTTTGTAAATAAAAACATTTAACACTCAGACGCGAAACGGGAATCGAACCCGTGACCTTCGCAAGCGTACTGAAATGCGTCAGCCTGTAGCCTAGGAGGGCGTAACCTATATATTCTAGGATCGACTATGATATATAAGCCCATAATCAAATAACTAGAAGGTACGGTGTTGAGTGATACACTCAAGAAAATAGGACAGGCGCTCAAAGGAACATCTAATAGTGCGTTTTTCAACGTGACAACGTGGCAACCATCCTTGGTCTATAAGTATGCCGCTATAATAGCCACACGGCTATTATAGTGGCAAGGCTAAGGTCAGGCAAGGCCCGAACAAGTGGGCCATAGGCCTATCCTCCTTTTCCTCAGCAATAAAAAAAAGAAATATAGCTGCAGTGTTTGAATCTCTCTGCAAAATATAAATCTACTTTTAATATAAATTTATAGATTTGTTTTGTGAATTTAGTTATCTATCGAGTATAATATTAGTCGATTTGTTCAATCTTCGTAACTATAATTACTGTCAAACTGCACGATTAGTGAGCAGGAGTAGTTTTTTACAAATAAAGAGTAATTTCATAGGCGATTATTTTATATCCCTATATGATATTAGAACTATCAAAACATAGATGGCGCTCTACCTATCTACCAATATAAAAAAAAAACAATAAATTTCATGCATGTATAAAAATACTTTATTTACGAGTATCCCATAAATTCAGCCGTGCTTGTTTCAATTAATTATATAAAATTTATAAAACACAATTAAAATATATCAACAAACACAATTTTACAAATATCAGACAAATAATTTCAATGATATTTCGAGCATTTATTTTGCAAGCGAGACAAGCAATTTTTTTCAAATTTTTATTCAAATTACTTCATATAATTAATTTTAACTTAAAACTTAATAAACGTGAGTGAGAGAGAGAACGCCTTATATATCAAGAATGAGTTTTCTATAAATAAAATAAGCATTTAGTACAAAATTCGGTTCTTGACGTCACCACTAGAGGCGCTGTTCAATATTGTTATACAAATGATTAAGAAAAACTCATGATTTACTTATTTCTTTTGCTTTTATGTCATATAAATTTAAAAATGTAGCCTATGTCCAAGGTCCAATCTGTCTCTATATACATACCGTCACGAGTTTTGAACGCTCGGCGAAAGTAGTGAGGAGACTTGCGCATGTGTTCACTAGCGCTCATAATTATTACGACGCAGACGTGCGGACGGTACGCGGGAGCGGCAAGCGACTGATAAACCAATACGGCGCTGGCGCTGGCCATCTCACCCCGCTAAACACCTAAAAAATGACAACTGCGCATTCAAGGCCAGCGCTCAAAACTCGTGACGGTATGTATACCAAAATTCATTAGTTGGTTCACCGGTTTAGGCGAGAAGACGTAACAGAGTTACTTTCACACATTTTATAATATTAGTATGAGTCGCCAGTGTCAACAGCAGAGCGCTTGTTTTATGAATATTAGGCAACTTATTTATATAGTTCTCTCTTGTAACTAACTAACATAACACTCAGGCTAGGCTTGGAAATCGAACTTGTTACAGTTGCAAGCATTCCGACGAGCGAAACTCGTGTCACGTCAGGTCAAGTTAATATTTGTTTTACAATAATACCTAGTCAGGTCATAAATTCTGTCACATGTTTAATGTAAAATAATTGTAACAAGTTTATTCATTATGTAACCATTCATATACCAAAATGAACTTAACAAAACATAGATTCTTATGACATTAAAGTTTATTCAAAATGACCTCCGTGATTTTGAATACAAGCCTTCAATCTGCGCGGCCAGTCGTCTATCGCAGCACGAACGAGGTCCATGTCAATATCGGCGGCTGCCTTAATCAAGGATGTCTTGAGTGACTCCAAATTGGGATGAGGCTTTGAGCACGCCTTTTCCTCCAAGTGTTGCCATATCTTGTAATCTAACGGATTGAAATCTGGACTGGAGGAGGGCCAGTCTTCGTGCCGGATGAAGTCGATTTCACGCGCCGCCAGCCAGTCTTGTGTGCTCTTCGCTCTATGAGCTGGCGCCGAATCTTGTTGGAATACCCAGTGCCTGTTATTGAACATGGTATGAGAAACAGGTTCCACAAGGTTCGTCAGGACTGTATTTTGATACACAACAGCATTCGTTTTTACACCTTTCTCACAAAAATGTACCTCTGTTAAGCCCCAATAAGAAACTCCCAACCATACCATGAGCGAGGATGGAAAATGACCTCGTTGGACACGCGGAATACGGTTGCTCGCTTCTTCACTACTGTGTGCGTACACCTTATCATTTTGTTTGTTGTAGCTCTCTTCTACGGTAAACATTTTTTCATCCGAAAAAAGAATTTCCCGATATTTTTTTCCCGCGTACCGCTTCAACAAAGCGCGGCATCTCTTCAGTCTCAGGTCCATTAGACGAGCATTCAAACGATGTCCTGTTTTTCTTCGATATGCCCGAAGCCCTAAGTCTTCATTTAACACCCTTTTCACCGTGGTTCTGCTTAACCCCATCTGAAGGGCCAACAGTTTCTGCTTACGTTTGGGATTTCTTTGAATTCGTGCCTTCACAGCTTTTATCACTGCTGGAGTCCTAACAGACCGAGGGCGACCACTTCTTGACCTGTCATCTACACTAGAGTCTTCATTGTATCGTTTGATGGTACGATAAACGAATCTTTTGGTTATATTCAAATTTTTCAGTATGTTAAAAATTTGAATTGGCGCGTAACCGCAACGATGCAACGCAATAACTGCAACACGGTCTTCTTTAAGCGTCCACTCCATATTTAAAAATGAGTAAAATTCTAAAAGTTATACATTTTTATTTTCATGAACAATTCGAAATTCGAATTCAATAAACTTTTTTGTGGCCAGCATTCTAAAAGAAAAGTTTTTACTGTGTGACAATACTTATGACCTGACTAGGTAGAAGGGAAATTATTTATTGGATACCATATGACTCATGTAAACCATAAGTAACATTTTTACTTTATTGAATTGATAAAGATCTTTTGACGACCTTCATGGTGTACTGGCTAAGCACTTTGGAAGCGAGGTCAAGTGTTCCATTCCCGTCTTGCGTCTGGTTGTTTATGTATATATTTACAAAAGAAATGTCATCATCATTATCCCATCGTCAAATCCCGGTTGCAACCTAGACTTTCGCCACCTTTCGCTTCGGTGCCCGGGGTCGACTTTCCAACTTTTCTTCTCCACTTCGGACGGTCTACAGCATCCCTGGTAGTCAATCCATTTTTTTTTGTTTGGCACACATATCACCCCGTACAACGTCAAGCCAGCACTTTTTGAGTTTACCCCTCCTGCTGGGGCCCGATGGAAGCGGCATGGCCAGACATTTGTTGCCCACGTAATTAGCCGGATGCCGTGAAACGCGGGAATGTCACGGACATGAAGACTGCCGCGAATCCGGGAGTTCCTGACGCGGTCCTTCCGCATCACTCCACACATCCACCACAGCATATTCATGTCCGTGACACGCAGTCCCTGCTTGTGTCGCTCTAGCACCGGCCACGCTTCACAGCTATATAAAAGGACAGGCCTAATGATGGTTTTATAAGCCTGTCCCTTCAACTTAACCGGCATCTTAGGGTCACAAATGACATCAGTCACGCCATTTACAAAAGAAAGGTATTATACCTAGTCAGGTCATAAATTCTGTCACATGTTTAATGTAAAATAATTGTAACAAGTTTATTCATTATGTAACCATTCATATACCAAAATGAACTTAACAAAACATAGATTCTTATGACATTAAAGTTTATTCAAAATGACCTCCGTGATTTTGAATACAAGCCTTCAATCTGCGCGGCCAGTCGTCTATCGCAGCACGAACGAGGTCCATGTCAATATCGGCGGCTGCCTTAATCAAGGATGTCTTGAATGACTCCAAATTGGGATGAGGCTTTGAGCACGCCTTTTCCTCCAAGTGTTGCCATATCTTGTAATCTAACGTATTCAAATCTGGACTGGAGGAGGGCCAGTCTTCGTGCCGGTTGAAGTCGATTTCACGCGCCGCCAGCCAGTCTTGTGTGCTCTTCGCTCTATGAGCTGGCGCCGAATCTTGTTGGAATACCCAGTGCCTGTTATTGAACATGGTATGAGAAACAGGTTCCACAAGGTTCGTCAGGACTGTATTTTGATACACAACAGCATTCGTTTTTACACCTTTCTCACAAAAATGTACCTCTGTTAAGCCCCAATAAGAAACTCCCAACCATACCATGAGCGAGGATGGAAAATGACCTCGTTGGACACGCGGAATACGGTTGCTCGCTTCTTCACTACTGTGTGCGTACACCTTATCATTTTGTTTGTTGTAGCTCTCTTCTACGGTAAACATTTTTTCATCCGAAAAAAGAATTTCCCGATATTTTTTTTAGCGTACTGCTTCAACAAAGCGCGGCATCTCTTCAGTCTCAGGTCCATTAGATGAGCATTCAAACGATGTCCTGTTTTTCTTCGATATGCCCGAAGTCCTAAGTCTTCATTTAACACCCTTTTCACCGTGGTTCTGCTTAACCCCATCTGAAGGGCCAACAGTTTCTACTTACGTTTGGGATTTCTTTGAATTCGTGCCTTCACAGCTTTTATCACTGCTGGAGTCCTAACAGACCGAGGGCGACCACTTCTTGACCTGTCATCTACACTAGAGTCTTCATTGTATCGTTTGATGGTACGATAAACGAATCTTTTGGTTACATTAAAATTTTTCAGTATGTTAAAAATTTGAATTGGCGCGTAACCGCAACGATGCAACGCAATAACTGCAACACGGTCTTCTTTAAGCGTCCACTCCATATTTAAAAATGAGTAAAATTCTAAAAGTATACATTTTTATTTTCATGAACAATTCGAAATTCGAATTCAATAAACTTTTTTGTGGCTAGCATTCTAAAAGAAAAGTTTTTACTGTGTGACAATACTTATGACCTGACTAGGTATATATGTAGTTTATCGGTTGTCTAAAACCCATAACACAAGTGCTATGCTACTTAGTTTGGGGCTAGATGTTGCTATGTGAATTGTTCCAGTATATTTATTTATTTATATAAAAGTTTTTATATGTTAGGGTTGCCAACCCCAAATTTAAAAAAAAAACTAGGATATGATGTTGGAAAAACTAGGACAATTTAGTTTAAAAACAGGACGCAGTAATAGAGTTGCAATACTTATATATATATTCATATGAATTGGTAGTGAAAGTAGGTTTAGTTAGAATTAGTTTTTTTTTCTGTTGCGGAACAGCAGACGGCCCACTTAATAGCAAGCAGTTACTATCGTCTATGTATGTTTGCGACGCTAGGGGCACCGCGAACACGCTGCTGTCCCATAGACATACACAAGATTATTATGGCGGCATAATTATAAACCAAGGATAGTAGCCATCCAGAGGAGCTTGTGACCTTTCCACGTAGCCAGAGTGGTTATGTCGCCTTTTACGATAGGTCGACCCACAGAGGTTATTCTTACTCCGCCTCTGCACGGAGAGTACAACAAGTTAGTTATAAATATTATTTAATAATAAGTATTTGAATATTAAAAAACAGGATGCTACTTAAAAACTATCCAGAAAAACTAGGACATACCCTGGGAAAACAGGACGGTTGGCAACCCTAATATATGTATACATTTGTATTTTCCGTGTTCACATTATTGCTCTATTGATGGCACATATAACATTTAACCCTTGCACACACAATTGTGTTTATCTTATCAGGGAATTATGTATGTATCTAAACACTTAAAATTATGTGATAAAGTGAATGTTTGATAAGTTATGCAAGTTACATAATTTAATGGAGTTACCTCTGCCACGCAAGATATAGCTGTAATACTAGAATAAGGGGAAAAGTTCTCGGTCTGACAATGAAAGACTGCAATTTTCAATTGAAAAATTATTTTAGTTTTCTACATATTCTCCCTTGACTTCAACACACTTGGTTCAGCGTTTCCCCAACATCAGTATTCCTTCCCGGAAGTGAGAATCTGGAAGGCTGTGAAAATATCCATCTACGGTCCTCTCAACTTCTTCATTGGATGCAAAGCGCTTTCCAGAAAGAAATTTCTTCAAATTTGGAAACAGATAGGAGTCTAAGGGTGTCAAATCAGGAGAATAAGGGGGATAGCCGAGCAAATCATACCCCAAATCCTGCAGTTTTCCCATAGCCTCGTCCTGGTGAACAATGATATTTTTCTTCTTCAAGCCAGGCCTCTTTTAGCGAATTTTGGCATCCAGCTGGTTAAAAAGATTAGAGTAATATTCGCCTGTAATTGTTTTGCCTTTTTCAAGATAATCAATTTACAGGATCCCTTTCGTATCCCAAAACACACTGGTCATGACCTTTTCGGCAGATGCGATCGACTTTACTTTCTTTGGCGTTGAACCACCGGCTTCTACCCACTGCTTCGACTGCTATTTCGTTTCTGGCGTGTAATGGTGGACCCATGTCTCGTCCATGGTAACAAATCACCGCAAAATCGGTCGCATCCCTATTTAATCGGTCTAAACATTGCTGCGAATATCGTTGGCGCATCTGCTTATGTTCGGCATTCAGCAAATGCGGCACCCACCTTGAGTAGAGCTTTCGCATCCCTAATTATTTAAACAAGATGTTTCGCACTCTTTCTTCCGATATTCCCACGGCCTCAGCTATCTCACTCACCTTAACACGTCTATCATCCAACACGATATCGTGCACCTTTTCTATGGTTTCCGGTGTGATTGCGGTTTTTGGCCGTCCTTCACGTGGGTCATCTCCGAGAGACGTGCGACCGCGTTTAAATTCAAATGTCCACTTTTTAACGGTTGACATTGAAGGAGCAAGAGTCCCCGTAAACTTTTGTCAACTTTGGGTAAATTTCCTTAGGGGTTAAACCATCCAAAACGAAGAATTTTATGACCGCATGATATTCAAGTTTATCCATTTCAACGAAAAACACGCAAGACGTCTACTGCGGAAATTCGTGTAAACAAACTACTTGAGAGAATAAGTTGAAACTTGTCATACGAACTAGTGATACATGCACCCAGACAGGAATAATAAATTTTCGCTTATTGGAACGCAATTTCTGTATTAGGCCGAGAACTTTTTACCTTAATCTCGTAGCTTTAAGTATACAAATTATTTTAATTTAAAGATTTGATTTAGTATGTAAGGGTAGTAGCAAGTGGAAAGAAGTGGTCTCTGCCTACCCCTACGGGAAAGAGGCGTGATTATATGTATGTATGTAAGATTTGATTTTTCTGACATTATATTCGTGCAGGAGCGGAGAAAGAATACTGACCTCTGTGGCTGGGGTCGGCCTGTCATAAAAGGCGACAAAACAACCTACCCTAGCTCCGTGGTACGGCCCCAAGCCCGTCTGGATGGCTGCCACCTTTGGTCTTAAGTATGTCGCCATATAACTTTGTGTTGTGTTCCAGCATTCTGCTAAATTCTAAATGGGCCATCAGCTTGTCAGTTATCCTACAGCAATAAAAAAGGCAATATTATGGTATATTACAATAATTCACTTAACATTAGGAGATTTTCCTCGTGAATGCCATTAAAATGTATTTTGAATAAAAACATATAGAACACTATAATATTATATACATATACACTATAACATAAGAAATTATTCCAAATAATAAAATTATTCATAACATCTGAGAAAAAAACATAATTTCTCTCCATTATTATTTTTAAACCTAGAACTACAAACCAGGGTAAAAATCTACCACACATAAACTTATAACTGTTTCGATGTTATTTACATTATAAACCTTTTTTTTTTTTATTTTTTTTTTTACGGGGTGGGGAAATCCTCATGGACTACCTCCGCCTGGGGAAAGGCGGAGGGGCATGCCGGACTCCTACCGGCTAAAACCACCACCCCGGTGTCTCCTCACACGTGCGCGCGGGGCCGCGGGAATCCAGATTCTTCCGCAGCCCCACACTAGTGCTGGCCCGGTTTGTCCGGGCCTCGTCTCCTGCACGGGGTAGTGAGGTGTTTAACTACCCCGTGCATCGCCTCAGAGGCGCGCGCCGACACCCGCACGCGCCTCCGCCTCGGGTCCATCGAATAGGAGGCGGGGACTTCCCCAAGTCCCTCGCCCCTGGACCCATTCATGGGGGCCGGAAAAGGGCGTTATCCGCCCTTCCCCTGCGCCCGGTGCGTTACCCGGTTACAGGTTAAAAAAAAGAGTTTGTTATTCTAGGGTTAAAATTATCATTGCTTTAACCATGCAGTTTAATATCTGTTTTACAATTACTGGTACAAATTAAAAACACACATACATTGTGCTTGAAAATATCAAACATTTTATCAAATATCAGTTTGATCATTGTTTAAATTTTATTACTACATAAATATCATCAGCAAATTCATGAGTAAAATTTGTTGACGGACAAAACTCTATATATTAACAAATGAATGGTTCCTAAATAACAAGAATAATAATCCTTTTAATCTAATTATATAATCAATTTCACGATAAAAAAAATTTAATTTAGTTTTCTAAAGAGATTCCTTAATAATTTCATTAATTTAGATTATAATTTCATTTAATAGAGAGCTAAGCACCGATATCTAATATATAATATAATTAGGAGTGACTAAATATGTATATATATTTTTAATATACTTTGGGGGGCATTTTTTATTATTAATTATCTCTTCTTTCAAAGGCCTCCATAATAAAGCCTTTAATTTATTTACCTATTAAATTGTAATAAAATATTACTCAGCTTACTCACTCACGTGGGCAATATCTCAGACAACGCCATCTATGTGACTCTGTTCTAATCTCTACATGCTCTAAAAAACACATGATCGTAAAAAAAATCAAAAATGATAGAGAATAAAGGATATTCGAATAGTTAACAATAAAAATAAATTATTGTGTTCAAATTCATCATTAATTGATTAAAAGATCTAAACGGGTAACTGTAATTGGTACATTAAGTACTTAAGATTTCTCGTCTTATTGCAAACGACACATAATATCACACTTTCCTTCTTTGTAACAATTCATTACATAAACTACATAATGAGTAAGTTTTGTTTGTACGGAATGAGGTTATTTTTGGCTCCCGTAAACATTTGCTAAATTTGCTACGTATACAATCGTTACTTGTTTCAATCACATATTTATTAGATAACGCCCCAGTCTTTGGAAGGAGATTCCCGCCTCCGTACACCAATATTCCATCATATTCACTTATCGGCAAAAAACCACGATTGTTCGTCAGGAAACAGTGTCCGCAATGCCGACTCCCGAACACCTCGGTCCCCTCCACGTCCGTGAAAACCGGCGCCTTCGGGGCGACGAGGAATAATAACACATATTTGTCACCGATTCTGATATCGTCACTCACAAACGTAACAGTCGCTTCGGGCGTTAACAAGTACGATATAAAAAGGTAAATCGATAGATACGTTATCACAATAAACACAGTTCTATGCAATTTGGTTAGTTTACGCCAAAACATCGCGTTTGATAACAGAGCACGTCTTGCATTTTTCTATTCCGCCGAGCGTGCGTCGACAGCGTACGCAAGCTCGTCGGCGTCTGGGAGAGCGAGCGAGAGAGCACGCGGTCGATACCGTTTGCCTCTCTTTTTTAAATATTTGGACAATTCAAAGTAAACTTTATGTCTATCAACATACTTTATATTTTGTTATACACAGAATATATTTTATAATTCAACCGGTTTTAAGTGGCAAATTTAAATAATAATTTTATATTTAAATGACTCCTCGACAAGGTTAAAATTGTGCAAAATTTGTGAAAATTGAAAGAAAGAGAGAAAGAAAATATTTATTTGCAAAAATAGCGACGTACTAACATTACTCACAAGAAAATATAAATAATAACATGATTAGAGAATTTGTGCGCCGCATTTTCAACAAACAAGGATTGCACTCAGCTTATTGCTGTGCCGGAATTATATCCGACACAACGCTGATTTTCCATGCAACCCTTCCTTTAGACGACCCAAAGTATTTTTAAAGACATACACACACAGATTTGAAGATTGACATTAAACTTCCGAAGTTGAAAATTGGAAATAATAACAAAATAATATCGGAATTTAGTAACTTTACAAGCCTTTTTTTGACTTTTTATTAGTTTCACATGTTTGTTTGTTTTAAACGCACTTATATTAGCTTGGTGTGTATCTATGAATATACATATATTTATGTAATGGAATCTTTGAATGTAATTTTCATCTCTTTCAAAACGATAGATTGATTTGAAACTGCACACTTATCAAGGACCGATGACAATGCAATAATCTGTATAGTTTGTATCATTATCCTTATCAGGATCCCCAGAATTAATGAATTTTTCTTTGACTGGTTCTCGTCCGATCACCGAAGTTATGCACCGTCGGTCGCGGTCAGTACTTGGTGACCGCCAGAGAAACCGCGTGACGGTGACTTTTTGCTCTTTTTGAAGATATACTTATTACGTCCTTACATATGAAATTGGCGTTTTGTACGGGAGGAATATAAAGTCAATTTTTTTTTGGTAAATATATTTAATTACTAATCAAAGTATTCACAGTTGTTATCTATGCACTTTTGCCATCTCATAGGTAGTTCATTGATCCCTTTACTAAAAAAACCATGTGGGCGAGAATCAATAAACTCTTTGAAGGCGGTTTGGACTGCCGCATCGGAGTTGAATTTTTTTCCTTGTAAGAAGTTGTCCAAATTCCGGAAAAAATGGTAATCTGTTGGAGCAAGGTCCGGGGAGTATGGTGGATGTCGCAGACATTCCAATTGTAGCTCATCTAACTTAGTGGTTGTTTGTTGTGCAGTGTGTGGTCTTGCGTTGTCGTGAAGCAGCAGTGGTCTAGAGCGATTGACCAATCTCGGTTGTTTAGCAGCTAGTTCATAATAAGGTAAGTTTTCGCCAAATTTCTTTAAAAAAAAATTTTTTTTAAAGTTAAAAATAAAAAGCCAAAAACATGGTTATTTGAATTTTTCACATAAATTCTGAGATTGATACAAAAGTTGTAGATTTTTTTATTACCTACAACTTTGCCATTTAACTTTTTCCATAGGACTTGTAGTTTTGCCGGAAATCGAGATAAACCATTTTTTACCCTTAAAAACTCACCCCCTCGCACTTCCCGAACTCGGATCGCCCGTAATTTATTTTTCCTTTCATTTTTATCATATTCCCCTCCTTTTCTAATGGGTTTCATTCTACTATTTTTTTTTTTTCACTTTTTACCATTTTTGAAGGCTACGGCCCTGGTCTATAGGCCCAATTTAAAAATATCACAAGTCGATCTAGTCACGGTCTTGTGGGTCGAATCCTCATAGAAATATTTTTAAGGCGTAATAAGTGATTTCTATCTGGACGCATATGTCACTTCTGTTTGTATAAAATACATGTAATACATATTTTCATACAGTACAGGTCTACAAGAGTTAACACAACCGAGATTTAATTCTTCTTCTTCTTAGTCGTTTCACTCTTTACAGAGCGGTCGTGATCAACTGGTAGTAAGTACTATTAGAGGCAGATATTGTTCGCTGTATGATTTAATTCTATAAACTCATAAATTTACGTTTCTCCGTGCAGGGGCGGAGTAAGAATACTAACCCCCTAGCTACGTGGTATATCCCCAAGCCGCCTGTCTGGCTGGCAGCCACCCTTGGTATTAAATATGCCGCCATAATAACCTTGTGTTGCGTTCCGGCACAAGTGACCTAGGTTCCTGTACCCGTATGGGACAGCTGCGTGTTCGTGGTGCCTCTGGCTTCGCAAACTGCCTGCCTGTCTGCTGTTCCTGAGCAGTAAAAAAAAGTATTTCAGAAAAAGGATTAAGCCGGATTGCCATAAACTAAATCATACTACGAGTTGGCTGCCATTGAAATCTAGGGGGTTGATTATCTATGGACGGTTCGGTTCGTCCGGAAATTAAATCGGACACAGTATATCCTGGTTTATGACTACTAAATGTTTTACAGTCTTAATAACAAGAAAACCGTGGAGAGATATTTCCTTCTAAACTGTGATAGATTTACTCGAGGCTTAGTTTAAACCTCGCTTTTTAATAATAATATTATCTCAATATTGTCCAAAGTTAATAAGATTTAGAGGCAATAATGATCATTGCAACGAAAAATGCTTCAGTAAAAGCGAAAAGCAATTAACACCCTAACTATAATAGTAAAATAATAGTAAAAGGCGAAAAAGCAAATCACCCTGTATTTATAAATACGCCGCCAGAACCTTGTGTTGTGTTCCAGCATTAGTGAGCCTGGTTGGAGTAACCCTGTGCGGACAGAAATGTGCTCGCCGTGACGTGACCCTAGCGTCGGAAACATCCACAGGCAACAGTAACTACTTAGGTACTATTAGTTATACTTTTGACGACCTCTGTGCCGTGAATGTTTATGTATAATATGTATTTATTTACAAAAAAAAAGTATATAAGTAGTATATCAGTTGTCACTACTCATAGCACAAGTGCTATAAGCTACTTAGTTTGGGACTAGATGGCGCTGTGTGAATTGTCAAAAAAATATTTATTAAGTAAGCTATCAGCCTGTCTGCTGCTCCATTACATTATCATAACAAAATCAAGTTTTACAGAACACCAAGATTGATGCATGGATTTAGTTAAATTTGCTTGGCAATTAAGGTGAAATCACGAGATTCGTGTTACATGTTGGTATTATGATTAAATAATATAAACTAACATTGGATTAACACTTACAGAAGGTGTTAATGTAAATAAAGTTATCTGAAAAGCCTTATCTTTGAGTGTCAGTAAACAATTGCAAACACTCTTAATAAAGTAAATAAATTCAATTTCTTCGAGGCAGGCAGCTTGTGTGTAATGCCTCTGGGTGTTGCAAACGCCCATAGGCGACGGTGACCACCTGTTCAGGTGGACCGTTTGCCTGTCTGCTGAACTCTAGCTATAAAAAAGTGGTATAATATTTTAAACATTATACAATAATAACACGACATTTTATTTTTGACATTACTATTTTGACATGACTATGACATATAAGCGCAGTAGATATAGTTATATATCCTAATTAAATAAGGAGATGGCTCTAGGAGCCAAGGTCGTAAAGAAAGAAGATGGGATGACCTGAAAACGACCCTAGGACCCCTGTGGATAAGAGTAGCAGTTGACAGAAAACAGTGGAAAGAGTTGGAGGAGGTCTTTCCCGAAAGTCACACCGAACTATGAGACATATTGTATATTTTGATTAGTTTATATTATGTTTTCTTTATTTTAATTTGTATTTTGCTTATAAATTTAAGATCCAAAATTCAAAAATAAATGCATAATCATAATAGAGTAATAAAGTTAATAGATGTTTCGATATTTTTCGATTATTTACAGACGATAATATTAATTCGTGTTATATATTATTAATGCTCCTGGGCATTTTGTCTGAGCAATACGTTTAAAAGAGTAAAGAAAATAAATATGTCTGGCACTTGTTCAGTTTATTCAATATGAAATATTGTCCACTTTGGAGTATTGAGACGAAAAAGTACTTTACCATAAAGAACAATCGACTTATGAAATTCGAAATCTTTCTGGCTTGGCAGGTTTTGTTCGATAATTTTAAAATCTTATAGGTGGCAGTGCCGAATCATTTCGACCGGCTTCTAATTGAAAAGTCGTAAGTTTTTAACCTAAATGCTGTAATGCTGAAGAGAACATAATGAAAGCTTGTAGACCTGAATGGAATGTTAAGTATAATAATATGATAAGGAATTATGTCATTAATGCCTTTAAAATGAGAAACAAATTTATTATTACTATTTTAATAGATAATAATAATATGCAATTTGATTAGTACAATTACTATAAGTATTATCATTATCCAAGTGTTTAATCCCGGTTGTATGTACATTTTTTTGGGCGACTGCCGTCTAATTGTCAGTCAGTTGTGTCAAAGCCCCGAAATCAACCGGCACGTTTAAGGTCTTAATGGGATGGGCCCTTATAATTACTATGAGTATATAAATTAAAAATAAAATTAAATCATTTAAAATAGTTAAGCCCTGGGTCATAAATGTGAGCCATTAAGTGGCCATCACCTGCGCGGGATTATTTCCCTAATCCTGAATCCCGTTGCGTGGGATTGCGGGCCAGCTGCTATCGCAATCGCCTGCGATTTGTCTCGCTGACCCGTTGCCTTTTGATCACGTAGATTTAAATACGCACTAGAAGTGTTACTTTGTACTCAATATATTTAGTACTCTTTCTTGCACTACGCTAGTAAGCAGTATTCTCCATAGTCTAAGGGTTTACTTAGACCCCGTAGCCTTGCCTAGTCTGTCTTAGGACTTACGTATAATTGTTGAGTCATTTTCAATTCAATTATTTTTTACCTTAAATTAATTTAAAAAAATATATTAGTTCAATATAAAATTGATTTCCAATAAATAATTTTTCAACTAATTAATTGTAACAGAAGAAGTCTCTTCCAGTAGTCCAATATCTTGAAAGTAAATCTATATTTTACTGAACAACACTATAAGAGGCCTCAAGGCGCTTCTTATCTCAACCGGGTGGACATTACCGGAGCCCGGGTCCGGTGAAATCGGACCTAGCAAGATTAGTGTTATGAGGGTCCTTGTTTAAGACGAGCTTACAACCTTAAGTTATTCGATTACAGGTCTTATGAAGAGGCACGATTATTGATGCATGATTTACTTAGGGTTCGCCCTTTGGAGGAGGCGCAATGACACGTACAGCATCTCAATGTTCAATCTTGATGCTAGGACTAAGATAACGTTTGCTGTTTGGCCTAGCGGTTTTTGTATACAACACAATCAGTGATCAGATTATTTGTATTCAAAATTTTCTTCCTTGGAGCCTAGGGTCCACTGTGTCGATCGAAACTACGACGTATCTCTTGCGTCAAACGCAATTTTTGTCATTTCCTTTTCTTCTGTCGAGATGAATAAATGGATACGTTTAGACTTCCGCTTGAACTCCCAACTTCTAACAGAAGATCAAATAACCTCGATGTCTATGTATTAGTAAATGGAAATCCATATGCCGCTTTTTACGACTCACTAAGAAAATGAGAGAGCGGCTTTAGTCTAACTTCTTACCTATTCAAACTTGGGGCTTTTTAGATATATACTATTTGCAGTACCTGGAACAAAAAAATACAATTTTAGTAACATTTTTTATTTTCAGCCGATGTTTCATTTCACGCCTCACATCGGACACAAGATAAAAGATGATATGTCGTAAAAAAGTTTAATGTTAAGATGATTATTGATAGAGAAGAGTGAAACGAGAGAACATGTACTGCCGACCCCATACAGCTTGGTACAAAAGTAGACAGAAGACTCCACGTCGGACACAGAACCCGTTTTTGAGTATTGCTAAAGTAACGCTTAGAAGTTTAGCATAAAATAAGTCATAAACTTGTATGTTTTAATGAACACAAGTTGACGTTAGCAGAGTTTCTAAAATATAACGAAATAAACGTTTTCCTCAAATGCCTAGTTTAGGCGCAAATACGGAACATAAATCAGTCTGGGGCATCAATCGCTTTGGACCGTTGGCGGGGTACCGCATTGGCCGGGGGCCAACCGAAACCGCAGTGGGCTTTTCTATTTCAATAACCACTTCCAATTTATGTCGTCTACGATCAAAAAACTTCTCACATCTAAAAAGGGACTGAATTTACTAAAAATGCCCTTCTATTCTTTAATATCAATAATTATTTTACTAATTATCTCCTTACCTATTGATTTATGTTTAATGTGTTTAATGTAATTTTTTTTACTATAAAATTCCACTACTAGTAACCTTCAACACGATTCACACATAAATAACATAAAGCACATTTTATATATTTTTATATAAAGAAAGTAATAAATTATTTGCTAGGACAGTTCATACATCGACGACCTCGGTGGCGTAACGGATAACGCACTTCGGTACGCTTGCGGAGGTCATGGGTTCGATTCCCGTCTCGCGTCTGGGTGTTTATGTATAATATGTATTTATTTACAAAAAAAAAAGTATATAAGTAGTATATCAGTTGTCTAGGGCCCATAATACAAGTGCTACTTAGTTTGGGACTAGATGACGCTGTGTGAATTGTCACAAAATATTATTATTATTATTATACAGTAAATGTACATAGAAATTGTACCACAAATTACAGTTGTATTGTCCTAAATAGGACCTAACTCAGCATGGTGCTGGTTTTTAAAAACCAACGCTGATCTTCCGTTAAGCCCTTGGAATAAAGTTAGGGAATTTAACATAAATATGTAAAAACTTACGTATATGCGAATAATAATTTAAAAAAAAATATAAAACAGCTTTAAAGTAAATTATTGCATCATTAATAAAAGCGGACTATTGGTGGTTCATAGGTATATGGAATAGCTTCACAATATTATGTAAAAAGATAGGTAAAAGTCCGAAATAATTGACATTAGCTATTCTTATTCGATTAAGAGAAGCCGCGGAGAGAGCTAGTGCCGTGATCCAGCTTCATATTACGAATTAGGACACATTATCTCGAATATATGTTGACGTTGACGAAGACAACCGTTTTTATCCGTGCATGGGCGGAGTAAAGAATACTAACCTCTGCGGCCGGGGTGGGCCTGTCGTAAAAGGCGACAAAACAACCCGCCCTACGTGGTAGGGCCTCAAGCCCGTCTGGATGGCGACCACCTTTGGTCTTAAGTATGCCGCTATAATAACCTTGTGTTGTGTTCCGGCATTAGTGACCCATGTTCCTGTACCCTTATGGGACAGCAGCGTGTTCGCGATGCCATGGCGTTGCAAACACCTATAGGCGACGGTAACTGCTAAATCCTAAGCGGGCCGTCAGCCTGTCTGCTGTCCAACAGCAATAAAAAAATCAATAAGATCTAAATCTTCTAAGTAGTAAGGAGTAGGCGACAGCCCGGATTTTGACATTCGCTTGCCATTTATGTAAAAAAAAGAGAAACAAAGAGACGTGTAACTTTTGTCTGGTCATAATATCCCATAGCAGTCCAATGGCTCGAATATCAAAGTTTGAGTTGAAACAGGGACGAATTTGAATTACTACTTCTAAAAGAAAAAATAAGTTGAATAGCTTTATCTTCTTTGAAAAAATAAATTTTATTACAGATCTATAAAGCTCAAAATTTGGCGAACTTATAACATTTTTCGCCGTGCAGAGGCGGGGTAAGAACACAGATCCAAACGGCCGGAGTCCGCCAGTCGTAAAAAGTTACAATGTAAGGTTCTGGATGGCAACCACCCTTAGTTTCGAAATATATTGCCATAACAACTTTGTGTTGTGTTAACTTGTGTTCTGTCATAAGTGATCAGCTTTCACGGCACGGCAACGTGTTAGCGGTGCTCCTGGCGTCGTAAATACTTATCAGCGACGGCAACTGCTAACTACATGAGCCATCAGTCTATCTGTTGTTTGACAGCAATAAAAACTAAGTGTCAGAGTTTTGACATAAGTGAGTATAAAGAACGCACCAAAAATGAGCGTTAGTTGGAGTGATAATAATAAATTGTCTGGCGAATAAATCTGCCACATTACGCGTAATAAAGTCTCTCGGAGCCAATCTGGACGGGTTGAGTTATGCCCCTAATCGCTGTTAATTATTCCCTCTGCATCCAACACGACTATGTGTTTAGACCGGCATTAGCTTAAATAGCTTAGAGTTCAACTCCGTTACGGACGTGCGTCTCCATTGTACACGATTATATTCACGTATGTATTGTAACTAAGGTCTATAATAATATAATTCGTGTTATATGAAGTCTTGTAACGACGAAGGTTTTATATTAGTCAAACTTCTGCTCGCCTTTTTCCAATACTACTCTTCCGTGACTCGGCCTTATCCTATCCTATTATATATAAAATAAGACAAGAAAATAAATGTGGTCATTGAGGCGACTTCCCTCTGCTTTTCCAACTTATTAAATTATATTATTAAATTATAGTAATGTTATTAAAAATTTAATAATGTTATTAATAATTAAGTAATAAGTGTTATTTATTATAATATTAAATATATATATATATATATATATATATATATATATATATATATATATATATATATATATATATATATATATATATATATATATATATATATATATATATATATATATATATATATATATTTCATAACACTGTCTTATGTATTCAATTAATCCAATATATAGCAATAGTTTTTTTGTATTCTAAGTGGGGCGTCAGATAGCAGTTAACTTTGCAAAACCAGATTGGCTTATTTAAACATTTTAATTATCACACATTTGTCCCCTTAAATCTGTTAAATATAGACAAGACCTGTCGTATTGTATGGATCAGAATGTGAAGCTACAAATGGAAAGAACGAAAGGATTCTACAACTCACAGAAATGCGAATGCTAATATAGCTGTGTAGAGTTTTGTAAATTGATTAAATTGGGAATTAATGTATCGGGAGAGTTTCAAAGTAGTGGTAGATAGATAAACTAGGTGACAATGAGAATGTTCAAATTTAAAATGGATCGATAAAGAATATAATACATGATGAATAGGATAAATTAGTAGATACAGGGTTAGAATCAAGGGTACAACAGGGTAAAGATGGAAGGATTGTGTGAAAAATAATATAGCGAGTAAATAAATATTGTGCCGACCCCACTTTAAGTCACAACACACACTAATTCATACTATTTTCTACTTTAGACAGAACTGTACTAAGAAATGTTATAAGTTCTTGGTTCCTGGTGATATCTACAATACTTAAATAATAATAGGACAGTAGACCGGCTAACGGCCCACTTAGAATTTAGCAGTCACCCTCGCCTATGGGTGATTGCAACGTCAGTAACATCGCGAACACGCTGCTGTCCCATAAGGGTACAGGAACTTGGGTCACTAATGCCGGAACACAACACAAAGTTATTATAGCGGCATACTTAAGACCAAAGGTGGTCGCCAACCAGCCGGGCTTGGGGCCCGACCACGTAGGCAATAATACTGCTTAACAATGGACACGGCGTCACACAAGTGAGTTGTGCATACGCTAATCCGGCGTCGTGAAGGGCTTATTACTATTAATTATTATGAATAGCACGCATGTCGTATGTCACTTTGTACGGCGGCTTGCACTAAAAACGCATAGTTTATTAAATTTTTCTATATTTGAAATATTTTATTTTTGAAAGAGAACTTCACTATTATTTTATTTTATAAAAAGTCATTTACAGCTACTGCTGTTAGGCTGTGGAATGCACTTCCTACTGATATACGCCAAGCGAAGTCTATACTTTCTTTTAAAAAACTAGTCCATGAACACTTTTTAGAACTTGCAAATAAATAATGTTTTATACCACACAGAATCTCTTTTAAAGTTATTATTATTTCCATTATTTGTATGTATTATATAGATTTAAAATTTGAATAGAATATTTATATTAAATTTATTTACTTTTGAATATTTTGTTAACTTATTATTTTATCCTTCTTCATAGTATTGTATAACTAGACCACAGTAAAATTCTGTATATGTTGTCCATCCAAAGGTTGTCTGGAAGAAATCGCTTTCAGCAATAAGACCGCCAATTGCCATACACATTATATTTCTTTTTCCGATTTCATTATTTTCTGATCACTAAGGCACAGTCTTAGGACCACTTATAAAGGATTTTTCATCATACTTTAAACTGATTGAAAAAATATTTCTGAAGCTATTACATATTTAAATATTATTATTATTTCGAAAGGTGGCTATGCTAGTCTGTTCTAACCTAGTATCACTGCGTCCAATTTAATGAACTATTGTGATCGCCACATTTACTATAGCTCATTGGCAAGGCCTGCCTCGTTGATGTAACGGAGCAGTTTTTTCCTAATATGAGATTACCTTTATGCATCAGGGAACAGCAGTGGCACAGCAGGCGCAGAGGCGTTTCATCCGCCTCGTTACAGAATCTGCAGGCTTTGCTATCCCTGATCCTTATGATACTGAGGTGCTTGTTTAGAAAACAGTGTCCGATAAGCGCCCTCGTTAGGGTGCATAGCTGATTCCTGTTTAGTGCTAGTGCTTCAGACGCAAGTTTGCGGTTGTAGGCTTTTACTAGCACCTTGGAGTGATTTAGGCCTGGAATTGTATTCCAGCGCTTAAGGGATTCACTGCTACATTGATCCCTAAGGGTGAGCCGGATCAGGCTTTTGGGTATGCCGCAGCACGGTTCAGGTCCATTAAATATTACAATCAATGTCACGATTACTGTCAAATACATCAAAATAGTTATTAAATACTTCAAATATGCATACAATAATGTTTGTTAGGAATGGATTCATGTCGTCGATTAATCAGAGGTTGAATCCATGATCTCTTCTTCTGGACTACCGATTCCCAGAACCAGATAAACTTTAACATTTAATTGTTTCAAAATAAAATTCGACGATGTCTAAGAAATAACACAAAATATATAATGTATCTTTACTATTAATAAACTTTAGCTTTTGCTGTAAATTAAATCACATTTTAAAAGTTCAATATTTCCCTTAATGAATCAGCTGCTTACTGTATTAGTCGATTCTAGGCACTATTTCATCTTTAAAATTAAAATACTACTAACATAGATGTAACATTAAGGTAAATGAATCGAAAAATTCTAAGCAATAAAGAAAATTTTTGCTTCTCAAATCAGCTGTTGAAATTCACTGTTCGAAAGTTGCATGCGTAGCCATTGCCAACCACCCTTGACAATTTTTTACGAGTGCAAATAGATCGATTGTACATAGCCTCTACACTACTGAAAGGAATACTGAGTCATTTTCCCTTATTACCAGTGAATTAAAAAAAATCATTATCTAGGAAAGTGATTATCAAGAAATCCTATAATTAACTTAATCAATGCATGACTATGACCCAACTTGTACATTTCCGCAGATATTCTTAAGCACTCATTAAATCAAGTTAATTAGGTATTTAATTTTCATTAATTATTTGCCATTTTTCTCTATAAAACAAAGAACACCATGTTGATATCTCATTCGATAAAATGGCGGTGCTTACAAAATGGCGCATTTTTATTATTGTTGCGATCATCCATTGTAATAATGTAGAAAGTTCTCAAGACATAATGAAGAGTATGACTGGTGGTTTTGCTAAAGTTGTAAAGAAATGCCAAAGCGAAGTAAGTAAATGGTTCAGATTGTTAAACATCAATTTGTTGTTACTTTTTGTTCATCCATCTCATCGCAATGTCTAAAAAAGAATAAACCGTGGAAATGAACTCCAGTTTCATTGAAGTTTGGATAGAGCCGAACCTCAAGCTTTATTGGAACAATTCACCAATTTCTAGCATTCAAAGGAGCGACATTAGATTCTCTTGCATTAGACTCTCCTGTATTTACGTAGTAACTATTTATTAATCTGTGCCTGTATAATGCACCAACTAATCAGTGAGTTGCGTTTGGGTTTCTAATTTAAAATCATTAGTTTCTTATTTTGAACCACGATAAATATCTATAGAAATAAATAAAATTGGAGGGTCTGTTTGTAATATTAAAATAACCACTTTTTACTAAGTGCATCAGGACATATACACGGTACATATACCAAAACAACATTTTTTACAATTTTTGTCTCTCTGTCTGTTTGTTCCGGCTAATCTCTGAAATGGCTGCACCTATTTTGACGGGACTTTCACTGGCAGATAGCTGATATATCAAGGAGTAACTTAGGCTATTTTTATTTTAGAAAAAAAAAATAGATTTTGTTAAAAATTTCGGAAATTTTATATTCCAATTTAAGTTGACCTCAGCTTTATATCATCAATCATATGAAATAAGGTTCAGCTTAGGCTGGGCATTGTAGGTTGAATTTCAAATTTAAGTTAACTTCAGATTTATGTCATCAATCATATGAAATAGCGTTTAGCTTAGGCTGGACTTTGTAGGTTCAAACGCACGTATTCCGGAGGCGCATGGCGTAACAGTTGCATTCGATAATACTGAGTGTTTGCATATTTTATTTATATTTTATTATAGGGTTTGTAATCCAAAATAAACCATAAGATATATCCAAAAAAATTCTGCCCTAAGTCACTATTCCCCGCGGACGGAGTCGCGGGTACAGCTAGTATTTATAATAAAATATACTACTTCAAAAAAGAAATGATTGTTGGTGCAATGAAGTAAGAAATAAGTAACAAAATTATGCCTACTCGTATGTAATGTATGATTTAAAAAATGAAGATGAAAATGTTATTATTCACAGCTCAACCTTGGTGACGAGGTAATTCAAGAGTTCTACAGTTATTGGCGCGAGGACTACCAAATGGTGAACCGGGACATGGGCTGCATGATCCTCTGCATGGGTGCCAAGTTAGAGCTGATTAATGTCGGTGATATGTCACTTCACCATGGAAATGTACATGAATTTGCTAAAACCCATGGCGCGGGTAATATTCCATAACTCTTAGATAGCTCTATTTTATCTCTTGCCAATCCCTCGTTATATTTTGCATCCCGATATTAGTAGCACGTTGTCAATGCATCTAGTCTCGCAAGTAGCCGCATGAACCCAGCTGTATCCATGAAGAATATAAACATACTTATAATTTCAAAGAAAATATTACTGAAGCAGTTTTAGAGCGATTTTTCCGCTACATCTTTTAACTCTAAAAGTTTTAGTGATTTAAATAGATAAACATATTTTCCTTATATTTTTAACTGCATGTAGTTGTTGAGCAAAATCGGACTACATAGTTCTACTTCTCAGATAAGAAGACCCAATCGATTACATGTTTCTTACACGACTTGCAGTATTAGAAAAAAAACTTTTTATTTTCTTCTTATTTTCAAGTCTTCAAATATCCTATGTTCTATTTATATTCTATTTGTGTATACATTGACTTGGACTTAGCGTAAAACTTGGCTGCTTTTCTAAAATAAAATAAAAAAATATCATGAATATTTTTAATTTCCCGCACATTATGGCAGTCATAACAAACAGAGAGACGACTGACTAATTTTAATACAGCCACTGTTGTGTGGATATTTATGTACGCATGACCATCTCAATCCTTAGCCACGTTATTTAGACATCTTTAAAAAAGTATAATATTTAACATTTGAAATTTTTTCAGGGGATGATGTTGCAAGACAATTGGTATCTATACTCCAGGACTGCGACAAGTCTGGCGCCAGTGAAAGCGACGATTGCACCAGGGTTTTGGTCATAGCGCAATGTTTCAAGACAAAAATGCATGATTTGAAATGGGCACCACCGATCGAAGTTATCTTGGAAGAAGTCATGATTTTTGTGTAAAATTATGTAATTAATGCAGAATATACACATTAAAATTATATGCAATTAAAAGTGTTTATTAATTCCTAAAACGTGTTTTCTTTTGTTTCAATATTTATGCCGTAGAAGAACGTATGCCTAGTAGACATCTGGAATCCGTAACAGGCGCTTAGGATATAAGTTTGACCACCTTAAGGCGATTATGTACCTTTGTCGCCTTATTAATTTTTGAAGTGAAAACTTCTTTAGCATCGTTGTGATCTGAAACTTAACGAAACGGAAACACAAAGATCCCATTGGGTCGACGTGTCCGAGATATCTCTCGGCCCTGAAACAAGATAAGATAATGAAACGGAAAAGTCACAGTAAAAAGGGACACCCTATATCTATACATCTTTATAACTAAGTCATTTGATTGCTATTCCATATGCATTAGATCTTAGGCTTTTAGATCTACTTACAATTGATAAGACTTGCATTTACCGCATTTAAGCATCGGGCGGGAGGGATGCCCTCATACTCGAGCCTTGTGTAAAATCCAGACGATGTTGCACTAACAGGTCATATACATGCCTAAAGTTCATCATCAACCAAGTGTCTAATCCCAGTTGCGTCAAAAGCTCGAACCCAGGGTCTACTGTTGAGTATGTTTATGTAAAAGATTTTTCGTGACTCATTTTTAAAAATTAAAAATATAAAGTCTGAGCGGAGAAACAAAGAATGATCTTTCTTTACTGCATATAACAGGGAAATAATAAATAGAGTGATTGCCTTTTATAACTTCCTAGATATCCCTAATACTTGATTAAACGTATCAGATAAAATTATATTTTTTGCATTTTTACATAGTACGTATTAATATGTAAGTATACGCGAAAAAGCTGAGCTAAAACAGTAGAGAGTTAACCCATTGAATCTTATTTATATCCATGTAGGTACACCTGAGAACTGCAAATACTCATTTCATCGCCTCAGGGGGGAATACTTTAGTGAGAGGGCGCTAGTTTCCTTACATATTGCAAATATATACGAAAATCTGTTGTCACAGACGCAGGTGCGTGTTATTGCAAATTTCTATTTTGTTTTTACGCGATTTGAGAACAAAACAGATTCGTGTTTTTTTCTGAGCAATGTAAATGTAAAAATTTAAAAGAGTGGATGTTTGTTAGTGGCGTCATCACGGCTTAATGACTGAATAATATTTGGGCTTTATTACTTAAAAATACACCAGCAGTTTTCACTCGAGGGCAGTTGCGTGTACACTTAGTTCAGTCTACGCTTTGTTTATCTATACAAAATAAAATTGGAGTGTCTGTTTGTAATATTAAAATAATCGCTTTTTACGCATACGTATATACGGTACATATACCAAAACAACATTTTTTACAATTTTTGTCTGTCCGTCTGTTTGTTCCGGCTAATCTCTGAAATAGCTGCACCGATTTTGACGGGACTTTCACTGGCAGATAGCTGATGTAACAAGGAGTAACTTAGGCTATTTTTATTTTAGAAAAAAAATAGTTTTTGTTAAAAATGATAAGTTTCGGAAATTTAATATTCCAATTTAAGTTAACCTCAGATTTATATTATCAATCATATGAAATTGGGTTCAGCTTAGGCTGGACTTTCTAGGTTCGAACGCACGTATTCCGGAGGCGCATGGCGTAACAGTTACATTCGATAACACTGTTTGCATACATATTTCATTTATTTTTATTTTAGTGTTTATAGGGTTTGTAATCCAAAATAAACCATAAGATTTATCCAAAAATGCGATCCAAAGTCACTAATCCACGCGAACGGAGTCGCGGGCACATCTAGTTTATTTATAAACCCTGAATTTACATGTTTTTGTGTGATTCCAACCGATTGCTGGATAGGGCCACTAATCGTCTCTGGGGTGTAAAATACAACGAATGGGTTACTGTTTCACATTCACATGGGACTAAGGAATTCGGCTTTTTCTTTCGGTGATTTAGGGTATAACTTTCAGCCATGTCATGTCTTTTCATATTCCTTTTTTTTTTTAACAAAAAAACAAGAAATATCGCGACGGAAATAGGCACACATCAATGTTACCAAGTGACGAAACAGCTGCACTCGGTCTCTGAGGTTGACTTCCAATGCAAATGGGATGAAGGGTTGCAAAGAAGGAACTGAATGACAAAAATTTACTCACTTACTTGTGCCACTACCCATTTGATTTCATTTCACAAAATTAATCAACGAAGTTAAAATTTACATATTCTCTTTTATCTATACTACTTATACTTAATATTATAAAGCTGAAGAGTTTGTTTGTTTGGTTGAACGCACTAATCTCAGGAACTACAGGTCTGTTTTGAAAAATTCTTTCAGTTTTAGATAGCCCATTTATCGAGGAAGGTTATAGACTATATAACATCACGCTAAGACTAATACGAGTGGAGCACCAATAAAGAATGTTTTAATATCGGGATTTTTTTCCTTTTGAGAGCTTCCGTTGCGTGCACTGCGTAAACGGTTAGTTTCGCTAAATTAATGTATGACAAAATTGTTCCCCTTTAAAAGTTCTAAAAAAAAAACTCCGTGACAGCATATATATATATATATCTTTTAAGGTTGGCTCACTATAACCTTTTTTATGCTAACCAAAATTGTTCTAAAATAAAGCATTATTTGTGAAGGTGTTTTTATAAAGATGATATTAATCCCTATCGAAATAAATACGTTATTCATTTATTTAATTTAAAAGAAATTTGCCGTTTACATCATTTGATTTCAATTAGTATCTTAGAAGATATCGCAGTTTTAAAATAACATTGCAGCAAAATATGATCACGCGCGCAATAATTATGTACATCATACAAGGCGCCGGCCGGTTGGTGCGCGGCGGCACAGAATAATACATAGATAATTAACAAAAAAATTAAACCGCCGAAAAAACTGAAAAGCAAAAAATAATAATCATTTTTTATTAGCCTTAATAACTAAGTTCTTAAACTAATGTAAGTATACCTAAGTAACTTTGAAACGAGATAGGTTTTCCACTCAAAAGAGTATGCAATGGCCCTGGTGCATACGTTTACAACAACAATAACTGGTAACCGATTTCGTTATCTTACTGCCAGTGCACTGCTCACCATCGGCTGGGCGTTCATCCCCATTTCCTGGAGCTTCTTCTCTCTTGTACGTACAGTAGTACAATCCAGATCTGGCACCGAACTTATTTTTTCTGTTTTCCTAATTGAAGAAGGACTTACGGGGCCGGAGATTTTTGAATGACAACGAAATGAAAGCTCCCGTAGATCGTCATTTTGAGGACAAAGAATATTTTTTTGAGTAACTTGAAATTTAGAACGGTTACTTATTTAACGATGTGGACGGTCAGCAAGGACGGATTTTATCGAAATCCTACCCAAAATGTATTTATACATCTATAAGTGAAATACCACATTCCTCACTCCAAAATCCCGGCCAAAACGTAATTTTTAATCTATATGGCAAAACGACGTTTGCCGGGTCAGCTAGTTAGCTTACAATTATCCGTGCAGGGGCGGAGTAAGAATACTGAACTCTGTGGCCGGGGTCGGATCCCGGCGGAGCCCGTCTAGATGGCGACCACCTTTGGTCTTAAGTATGCGGCCATAATGATTTTGTGTTGTGTTCCGGCATTAGTGACCCAAGTTCCTGTATTCTTATGGGACAGCAGTGTGTTCGTGATTCCACTGGCGTTGCAAACACCCATTGGCGACGGTAACTGCTAAATTCTAAAGTATCAAATATCTTCCTATACATGTACTGTGCCAGTGTCAATCCGGTCAACAACTGATAAGCGGTAAAGCAATAGTCAATGTGAGGCTTCTGGCATCGTCAAGTTCCTTCGTTATATCCTATTCTCACTCTAAATTTACTATTTTTACGAGTTGAACCCTACGCAAGGTATAAATATTTACATAATCTAAGTACCATTGTAAAATGTTATTACAATACAAAATGAAGAGGTAACTCGTAATACTTAATTTACTAATAGTTTCATTTTCGCTTAATACGAGTAGAGCGCAAACAACCAACCTAGCAACCACTCCCAAGAATAATATAAAACAATTAAGTAAATACCAAAGTTTTCCGTTGCACATTTATGTCATGTCTCACTGCGCCATGCAAACAGCATACGTGAATAATAATATAATTACCAACAAATAGAAAACGTGTACGAAAAACCATGAAATAGCTGTTTGACCAGGTGTTTATGAAGTCTGTTTCCTAGATAGGTATAGGTACAGCTATATCGCCATTATCTCGGCATTAAATCCCAGATACGTCCAGTTACCATTTAAACCTGGAAGTCTATTTCCTAAATTGTCTTCTCTTCGCCGTAGGTTTATGCCCCATCCATTTCAGTCCATAGTTTCGAAGACCGCACTATCGCGGTGGAGAACATTAACGGAATAACCTGTCGGAGGTTAAATAAACAGGATACACCTGTAGGCTCAATTTAGAATTTAAAGGGGGACTGCCGACCCGATTGACTCAACCTTGAAAGAAGAAGCTCCCATTATTTTGTCGAAATTATTATGATGATGTACGAGGCCTTGATAGAACCTATCATCGTGTACGACGCGGGCTCCTGGCCAAGGCCGCGGAAAGATTTCAGCGTACGAAAACTGAACGTTGAAGACGAAAGACTCGCTAGAGATGCAGGGGCCTAAGGCCTTTTAGAAGGCTCACCCCGTAAGTGAATATATTACTGTATTCACTTACTTTCTAACTAATATTATAAATGCGAAAGTGAGTTTGTTTGTTTGTTACGATTTAACGCCTAAGCCGCTGAACCAATTATGATGAATTTCGGCGTTGTCATAGATTGGACCTTGAAGAAGGACATAGGCTACTTTTTTATAAATTCATAGGGCAGAACAACGTTTGCCGGATCCACTAGTAAATAATAAAATAATGAAATGAGGAATCAGTTAAAATAAAAGTAAATAGAAAAGTCGAATAAATCAAATGTCAAAATGGCCTGCTAATAAATGTAATAATTAATGATTAAATACATAAATAAATATGTAAAGGAATGAAAATTGCGAATAAGTAAAAATGACATAAGCAATGTAACTAGAAATAAGAATAACAAAAACTGAATGACCTAAATAAAAAAGTAATAGTCGAAAAATGCACTGTAGTACTAGATTCGGGGGACACCAGAAGCCGTAGCGGTCTGATTCTAATTTAACATGCAACATGAAAATAAATTAATTGAACTAAAAAAGAGTAGCGAATGAACGCAGCCGAAACATACTCCCTGCCAACAGAATAGGTGAATATAATATTTATTAATTTGCCATAACGTAAGTATTTACTTTGTGTATTAAATAAAACATACTTGCAGTTTTCGCCAATATTTGTTGTCAAATATTGATCAGGAAGTCGAACCCTGCACCTGTGTAATGTTACTCCATTCACTCAGTTTTGGATATAAAAGCACCGCCGGGAGGAGGTTCGATATCCACAACGGTGACAGCAACAAGATGAAGCTGATCTTCCCATTGACCCTCGCAGCGTGCCTTTTGGCGCCCCTTTTAGGTAAATGACTATTTTCTACTCTCTTTCTCTTCACGTCGATTCATCGGAATACCGGTATCTCGTTTTGCCAATATGTCATTGCAATTTTCAGCTTTTGATGTATAAAATACGCATCATTTTTTTTATTGCTGTAGGACAGCAGAGAGGCTGACGGCCCGCTTAGAATTTAGCAGTTACTGTCGCTTAAAGGTGTTTGCAACGCCAGTGGTATCGCGAACACGCTGCTGTCCCATAAGGGTATAGGGACTTCGGTCACTAATGCCAGAACACAACACAAGGTTAGTATGGAGGCATACTTAAGACCAAAGGTAGTCGCCATCCAGACGGGCTTAGGCCCTACCACGTAGCTAGGGTTGGTTGTTTTGTCGCCTTTTACGACAGGCCGACCTCGGCCATAAAGGTTAGTATTCTTTCCCCGCCCCTGCACGGATAGATCATGTCACAGATGTAGCACAGTACTAGGGATCCCGCTGCCCCTGCGAATGAGCTGAGAGGCAAGCGTCGGGAGTGGGTTCACTGTTCACTTGTGATGGCCATTGGTCGCACTCATATACGTGTAGTCACAAGACTATAGCTGTTGACAGGGAGGACGATTGTATGGCGGCCAACCACAAAAAAAACCGAACTGTTCCCTTTCAATGCGGTCTGTGAATTAGCAAAGAGAGTGGTTGATTTGTCGTCTTTTGCGACCCACTATCATGTAATGGAGCCCTGCTTTTGTCCCTGGCTGAGGCCACACGGGCAATCGCTTTCCACAGTGCTTATAAAGAGGCTTATATTAAACTGGAATATTGTCCCGTAGATTAGTGCAAAAACCTATTTTGACGATGGCTTCTATTCCATTTCGTCCTCCTGCGAAATATATCCATGTGAAATAACTTTGTACGTTTGATTGGTTCCAGCGTATAGCACTGCTACCCTGTCGGCTGACGTCCAAGAAGTCTTCAAGCGAAATGCAAATTTGACTTTCCTGCTTGGCAAGGTAACTGGCAACTGTAATAGATATGGACTATTTACATTATTCATTGTAATTTATTAATGTAATATTAATTCCCTGCGGCGAGTTCAATAACAAAAGAATGGTGTTAAATATGAGTTATTATTTATTCACAGGAACTACTCAAGGGCTACGATGGTAACATCGCTACCACGGCTGCCGGTGCCATTCATGCGATAGCAGAGTTGGGGCTTATTTCTACCGGAGACGTCCAGGCGTACTGGAGAGGCGAAATAGGAAATATTAATTTGTCGGAGGTTTGTCCTGTTTATATCGGTTTGCTTTTTGTCGCACCAACGTTGTTGCATTTGCAAATTTAAGGAGCGAGTCGCGAATCCGTGAGATACTATATATATCTCTTAAATACATATTTTATTTCAATGTGAACAAAACTAAACGAGGCAGTCTTATGACAAGGCGAATCCAAATAATTTCTATGGAAATTATGTATGTTTAACACTTTGCATGTAATTTAATTAGCACTGCTTGAGATACATGCATATAGCCGTAGTATATATTTACAGGTGGATTTCGGCATCGGCCGTATGCTTAAGATATTTATTATATAATAAACAAGTATGGTTACTAATTGCAGTATGGAAAAACATTCCCGACAATTGAATCACTTTTGAGCGGGTACCCACACTTGACGATAAAAGAACGAGTTTGGTTTAGCAGCAGTGAAGTTTTCAACTCCGACGTGGCTAGTTCAATAAAGCAGTACTTCGGTGGTGACACGGAATCCGTAGATTTCAGCAATCCCGCAGCAGCCGCCGAAGCTATAAACGATTGGGTGGGTAAATTTAATTTTCAACCGTCTTTAGAAATAAGGGCGTTTGTAATTCGGCTGTATGTTCTTTAACGCCAGAACTCAATCACTGATAGATCCATAAGCGCTATAATTATTATTATTATACTCTTTATTTATTTTCTTTTCTAGTTATTTACATTTTTTAATATAATTACATATCATTTTATAAAATATGAATATTAAAAAATACTTTATTTTATAAAACGATACTTACAAATAAATTAAATTAAATAATATATAAAACTGTCCGCCGCTGGGAGCGAGCCCAAGGGTCCAAGCTACCGGCGGTTAAAGCTCCAGAGACAGGAATCTCCTAACTATGTGTGCTGTGCTCAGGAGAACCGCCTTTACCTAGCGAAACCCTCTCTAGGTGTTTGTCGAGGCTCTTCGCGATAAGCCCGTTCACTGAGACCACCATCGGTACGATGCTTGTTGATGCCATGCTCCACCTGGCGTAACCTCGTGAGCGACATCTAAATACTTTGTAATCTTGTCAGTTTCTGCTTTCACGAGGTTACCATCATGCGGGACACTAATATCAATGATCATCGTATATCTCGCAGATCAGTCTATTATCACAATATCGCGCTTATTGGCAACAATAGTCCTGTCTGTGATAATATATCGATGGCAGTAGAACGTGATATGGCCAATATCAAGAACTGGCTCAGACAAGTATTTATAATAGGGCACCTCTGAAGATATAAGCTTGTATCGAAGAGCAAGTTGCTGATGGATGATTTATTTATTTAAGTTTTAGAGAGACTTACGACTAATAATAACATTTAATAACTTAAAAATAAATACAGAGAAAGTCTTTACAAGTCTCCACTGATAGTATAAATACAGAGAAAGTCTTTACAAGTTCTGACCACTAAGTTGTGTCTGTGCAAATACTCAGAGTTAGCAAAACGAGAACAACCAGAAGTAACATGCCTAATCGACTCACCAGGACAGTGACAGCCTCTACGTGAGTCGATCGTGCCGTCTTTTAGGATGTACTTCCGGTAGTTGTTCGTCTTAAGGGAGCGTTCAAGTATTACGTAACGCAATTTTTGGAGAATTTTGACCAAAAATTCGTTACATAATATTGAACGCTCTCTAATAACCTCGTCCATAATTGCACAGACAAAACCTTCGGTTTCCCCAAAAAAGTTATTATTATTACTGATAGACCGAGCAGTGATATACATTACTGCAGTTGGAAAAGAAGGAGGGGGAATACTCTACTCATCGTTCAGGCCCCGTTTCCACGCATCTGACTTGTATCATGAGTCCCGTTAGGACGGAGTTTGACATTGCTCAAAGAGACTAACTTCGTCTATGACGATTAGTTACGATTGCCGCACTCGCATCAGGTAGATGCTAAACTGAAGGCTCTATAGCCTCGCGATTGCAAGAGTAAACATTAACGTTTCACGGTCTCGTTTCAGGCGAATACAGTCTTAGTGACCAATGAGGACATCCCGACTTCAACGAAGGCGCTTTTAGTAACTGTGGGCGTTGACTATAAAGTGAGTATTCTGTTGATGTGTCTCACGTTCTGAACTTCTTGACCCTATTGGACGTACGTGTTTATTCTTTTTTTTTATAGAACGACTGGTTGTGCACGCCCGAAGATACGACGGTGAATTTTACTTCCCAAAGCGGATCCCAACAAACGCTTCCCGCTATGACGATAACTTCTCAAATAGACTACGTCAAAAGCAAGGACTCGCAGGTCTGTATTCCTCAGTCACCTAATGTATTTTTTATTAGTGAAATTTTGTTTTTCTTCACCCCTATTAAATAGAACGTCATAGTTTTTATTTTAAACTATCTTCTAATGACCATTTCGCCCTGGTATTTTACGGTACTCGAGTCCATGCCACCTGCCAAGATCCAGTGGCGACGGTATGGCTAGACCCCCCCCCCCCCCACGTGAATATTCACTTATCGTGTCATGTGGCCATACCAGCAAAAGCTAAATAACTTGCCATCGGTCTTATCCAACGGCAGCCTATAGAAGCTATAGAAAAAGGCCTAATGATGGTCTAATTTCAGATTCAACGAATGTACTTTGGTAGAGCTCTATGTATTAGGGCCTTGGATGATGACGTCTTGACAATCAATCTCGACGTCACAATTGATATCGCGGCATGCGAGAATCACATATCGCAGATTCTTAACTTTATCAGTTGGATCAGGAGGAGCCACCGCCTATACGCGCGGGTATGGGGTCTGTAGGGCTGCAGGCCAGGTAGGTACAGGCTAATGGCACCTCTGCCACGCCTAGCTTCACCCACCGTCCTCCAGCGAACCCTCCGCATGTAGCCCCAACTTGCACTTGGCCGCGTCTGCGAGCGCGGTTTCTCCATTGTCATACTGTGATTGAACGACTATTATTAATCATTATTGACAGTCATGGCCCTAATATTTAAGATAATTGACATATATATTTCCTAATCGTCTGACCATAAAGCAGAGCTGCCAGAATTGTGTCCAATGAGCATGTGTTTTAAGTGTGCATTCATGGTGCACCTGAAGAATGTAGTGAATACATGTGGGTTTGTTCCTCATTAATGCCAATTTGCAGGTATTATTAATGAACACGAACAAGGACGACTACCGCATAATGATAGGCGTACCTACAGACTCCAGTAATGAAGGATTCGCTGCAATTTTCTACAACTTGGTGAAACAGGAGAATTTGAACGACCTCTTGGGCTCTGCGGTTACCACCGACGTGTCTGTTACGATCCCCACGTACGAAGTAGAAGAGGTTTACTCTATCTGTGATCTTTATTGGAAGGTAATATAATTTTATATAGTGTAATGGATGAATACGCCTTAGCAATAAGGCTTAGGGTTAAGCAAAAATAACACTGTAATATCAGGATTCGTTCGCGAGGTCACGTATCGATGGAGGATCTTGGTGCAGTGAAAAGTTCACTCGGCCACCAGTGCTTTGTGAGATGTTTTACTGATACCTACATTTCAGCAGGGGATACCAAAATGTTCATGAAAATTAATAGTGTAATTAATAATTTTGCACTTTTGCGAAATGGCACAAACATTATCTTCGCATGCTGTTGAGTTAATTTTATTGCTTTTAATACTTCCCGGGAATTCCACTAATTGAATTATGGCTTCATTTATGGTGAACGCACACTTGTCCGAGCCGAACGCGCCGTACGAATTGAAGTCAAGGAGGCCTCGCACACATATCCGCACCAGAAGAATCGACCGCGCCGAAAGAATCGACTGCGTCGAAGAAATCGTTTCTATTTCCTTTATGCCTGCAGTGCAGAAATAGTACTCGCTCGTTGCTCTGTATAGAATGTGAGCGCATCGGTCGAGTCGACCGCATAAGCTGCGCCGAATCTGATGACGTCATCCGAATTCATGTAGGATTTCTGGGATTCTTCCAGATTCGGACGATTCGACGCGGGCAAGTGTGTGAGGTTTCATGAGATTTCATATACAGAATTCTAAAATTCGTTTCGTTCGACTCGTTAGGCGCGTTCGGCTCGGACAAGTGTGCGTTCACCATTAGACGGCATTATTAAAAGTCACTCGACTTTCAACTTGAATTTAGGTAGAGTGACACAATGACAGACTGATTATCCTCGTAGTCTACGCCGTTCACTATTGCAACCATACGTCGGTGCCACCCTGAACACTAGTCGCTGAGCCCAGTCCTCCTTACCAAGAGCTGCCACATCGGCAGCTTGTGACAGACAGCCCTTTGTCATCACAACAAAGCATCCGAGAGAAAGATGAGGACCTTTTGACAACATCCACAACTTGAATGAAATGTTATTTTCAGATGAACACCGATGCCGCAGCAGAGTATGAAAATTATGCCTATCCTGGATTATTGGAAAACTCGAATGCGACCTTGGAAATCAAACAGGTTAGCAAAGTTGTGTTCGACAAGGATACCACGAGTGATGGTTCAGGTAAATGCATTGTCATTATTGATTTATCAACCGTCGACAGAAGTTCATAGAGCTCGTTGAGTGTCGGTGTTGAGCATTGCCAGGGTCACCTGCCACTGCCCCTGTCCCTAGACAGGAGCATTCCTCGAGTTCCCGATATTCCGCAATTAGTGAATTTACACGCTTTTTAAATTGCAGATGCGAAGTGCTCGGTGAACGCCGCCATTGATCTGGAAGTGGATACACCGTTTTACGTGGCGTTATTGTACAAAAACTGGGTCATCGGAATTACCACCTTCAAGGGCAATGGTGAATATTACTTAAGCAAATAAAACCCCTTTAACTTCAGTTACTTTAATCCAATTGGAAAAGCCCTTTTTTTTAAAGGGCGGCGCAAATTCGCAACTCGATCGTACTTCAAGTGCGAAGCGCGGATCTGGAACACTCTCGTAATCCGGGTTCCCAGAGCCTTTAGGATTTAACCAGGATTTACCACTGTCATGGAGGACGACCTGCATGGCACAACTGGTTTTGCATGGTTTTATTGCGGGTACATATCAATTATCCATAATACAAGCCATTCGCTGCTTACTATGAGACTTGATAGCACCTTGTGAATTGTGCCTGTATATAGTTGTGTTCATTTAATGTGAGCTAATGCGTGTGAATTGTTACAGAATCGAAATGAGAAGTGTAGGGGGAGCCACCAGAGCAACGTTACAAGCAACTACCACACGAACCCATGGATTTTCCAAATTGACAACAGTGTTTTCCTTAACATTTTATAGGCTTTTAACTAATAAATTGTGCATCTAAAACTGTATTTCATTTTACTCCCATACTACCCCATGCCTTTGATTACAAGAGGGCAACCTAAGAAAAGAACATACTGATTTTGTGTGTGTAGAGGAATGAGTTTTAGCTTTTTAAGGTGGGAAAAGAATGCCTAAATGTAGGCAATTCGTTGTCTCCTCTGGATTACCAAAAAGAGCAACTCTTTTTTACCCTCTGCGCCTCCTGGACTTAGAGGGAGATCTTCACCTTCCATTTCAAACTTTTATTTTTCGCGTTCATTATTATATACGAGTAATTTGGAGGTGATTTTATGTAATCTAAAATGGCCGGTGTTCAAAATCTATTTCTTCAAAAGGTTGCCTTTCTCTTGTTTGCACAAAAAGGAGTTCACCAAAGTATCAGATTTAATCTATACAAATAAATAAAATTGGAGTGTCTGTATGTAATAGTAAAATATACCAAAACAACGTTTTATACAATTTTTGTCTGTCTGTCTGTCTGTCTGTTTGTTCCGGCTAATCTCTGAAATGGCTGCACCAATTTTGACGGGACTTTCACTGGCAGATAGCTGATGTAACAAGGAATAACTTAGGCTATTTTTATTTTAGAAAAAAAAAATAGTTTTTGCTACAAATGATAAGTTTCGGAAATTTTATTTTCCAATTTAAGTTGACTCCAGATTTATATCATCAATCATATGAAATAGGGTTCAGCTTAGGCTGGACTAGTTAATTTCGAACGCACGTATTCCGGAAGCGCATGGCGTAGTTGCATTCGATAACACTGACTGTTTGCGTATTTCATTTATTTATATTTAAGGGTTTATAGGTTTCCAAAATAAACCATAAGATATATCCACAAGAAATGCTGCTCAAATTCACTATTCCACGCGGACGGAGTCGCGGGCACAGCTAGTGGTAAATACGTAAGTGTCTAATTACAAACGAATATTCTGATCCACGTAAAATGCAAGTGAATAGACAACGCAATAGACAAAAGGACACAGTACTCAGTAAATAAAACACTCTTGAGCGATTGTGTTTGAAACTTTTTACTCGTATGTGATCAAAAGATAGCTCATATAAATACAATATATGTGTGATTGTTTACGTTCATTAGTATTTTTCCATAACCGCTTCGATCATAGCGACTTCGGGCGCTATGCCCTCTTTCTTGGCGTCCATCTTGAAGCAGGCTGCCACCTTCACGACTCGTTCGCAGTCATCCTCCATCGTATCGTACTGTTTCTCACAATTATGGATCAGTTCCACCAGCTTGGCCGATAGGACCTGACCTGTGAATTGTTTCAAATCAATTTTTACGGCTACAGTCAGCGATATAAACATGAGCATCAGTTACTCTCTTATACGTGCAGGGGCGGAGAAAGAAGACCTCTGCGGACGAGGTCGGCCCGAGATTGCGACCACCTTTGGTCTTAAGTATGTCGCCATAATAACCTTGTGTCGTGTACCGACAACAAAAGATGCAGTCAAAGACAAAAGCTCCACTTAAAAGTGGTGATAAGTACGTTAACAATCCTAGTTGTGACATCAGGTTCACTATGCCAAGGAGGAGTTTTTGTCATCTAATTTAAAAAATATCCGGATGACCGAGCTTTGCTCGGTATTTTTTTTTATAAAAATGTGTTTTTTGGAAATTAACAATTGATTTTCTTAGTCTAACCTCAAAGTCAAACACTCATTGACTTCTTGTTACTTAACAACGCCATCTGCTGGAATAGCTTTAGTGTTGTGTCGTTAAAACAATTTAAAAAAAAGTATTATTATTCGCCGATAGATGTCAGGAAGAGTCACATTTTTGTTATTTTTCTTCCAATAAAAAAAAGCGAATAAAATGACATTTTCTAGAAATGATTCCTAGCTACATCGATTTATCGCCCCCAAAACCCCTCGTATACTAAATTTCATGAAAATTGTTGGAGCCGATTCCGAGATTCCAATTATATAAGTATATATATACAAGAATTGCTCGTTTAAAGATATAGGATTTCTGCTCGTTAAACGTTTATTTAAATTAAAGAAGGCCTAAAAAATGATATACTAGTAAATCTCTAAAAGGTGAGAACATGGAAATAGACTTGTCTAGCTCTCTAGCGAATAGTCTAGCTCTATCTCTAGCTTCATGGAGTTGCCTTGAGGAAGAGCACTCCACGGTAAATGAGGTGGATCAAAAAAGCTGACAACAATTCAATTTCCAAGAATGACATTAAGAAGACCAACCATTGGGGAAGCTCTTGACGTAGTCATGCATGTTGATGTGGTGCATACGTGAATCCTCCTGCAGAAGGGAGAACTTGTTGGACATGCACATGATCGCGCAGCCCAACTCGCGATGCACAACCTCGAAGTCTTCACTCCAGAAGTGCTGGAATTCCTCCAGGATTTCGGGTGATAAACCTGACTGGAGTTATAATTTACTATTAATGTAATTAATATATATGTAAACATGTATCATACATACCTTACAACCAAGTTCGCATGAAAATATTCTAGCGTTAAATCCTCTATATAAAATATATATATATATATATATATATATATATATATATATATATATATATATATATATATATATATATATATATATATATATATATATATATATATATATATATATATATATATATATATATATATATATATATATATATATACATAATTTTAATATCAAACTACTAGTCTGTCTTCAGTTAATAATTATCCTCCTGGACGCTGGACCATCCAGCTCCGACCGACAAAGTTGCGCAGGTCTCGGTCCATCGGGCTGAGGGACAGCCTACGCTACATCTCCACAGGACACGTTTGCTCCGACGCCCGTCACGGCAACTAACTACTACAGTTACAGTGTAATCTATTTGTTATTGAGTGAACTAATAATCCAAGTCCTTTGGAGTGGAATGTTCTAAACTTTTAAAATATTTTGCATAAGTTTTATTAATGCTTACTTCCTCGCGACACTCGGCGAGCGCTTGCCCGAAATGGGCGGTGACATGGCTCATCACCTCCGCAGTCCCCGTCACCGGCTCCAGCACCAGCCCAAGTACCAAGGGGATGACCAACACCAACATGTCGACTTATTATTTAATGATGCGAGTATTAAGGCGATGACGGTTTATATGTTAGTAAATTTTTTATATTTGCCAATTGTAATTTGTAAATAATGGCAGTATATTAATTTAATATTACCGTAGTGATGTGAACGAAATTTTTAACAGAAATAATTACGAATTCTTCGGCAACAGTTTCAAAGGTTAATCATTTATATAATATTTATAGTACCGCCGATATAAATATTTGCTTAATGTGGGGCGTTACGAACTTGTTTTGTAAATATGCAGGGTACGCGGGAATAGTTGTGGAAAGTACATAGTAATTATATTCAATAGAAAATATTGCAAATAAATGTATCTAGTGGTCAAACAGTAACTAATAGGTACTTGGCATGGTGATGGTAATTTTCTTTCTCTCTCGTGTAAGAACACATGCAAACGAGCGCGCGTACCTAACTAAAAGATTTGATAACACTTTTCCTGCATAACTTTCAAAAATTTCGTGCCTAATAAACATACTATATGGCCATCGACTGACAAATAAGAGAAATATCGCAAAAGGAACCCAAAATATCGATATCACAGGCACAAATCCGCCATTGACAAACGTGAATTGGAACGTGAATGGAGGTCCAAAGTTGTACGAGTATTCTGATGTAATACAAAATTTTGATTGCAGGAACGCCCCTTGTGAGGGTCCTGTGTGTACCATGCCGCCTCCACCGGGCTCTGCAGGAGGGGGAAAGCGGACTCTGGGCACCGAAGCAAAAGTTTGGGTTGCAACCGAAATTTAACGCTAGGTTGATGATGATTATTATAGAATCTTTCTTCTCGTAAATTTATGTCATAGGAAATGTATAACTTTTATAAATGAAGTTAAATCTATTGAAGAAGTAATCAGAAATGTAGCTATTTCAAATTGGGGCTCGTTCAGAGGAGAACAAAGGCGATTTGGTTTAAAGGAAGGAGGAGTGGGAGTAGGAGAAGAAGGATGTCACGAAAATACGCTGAAGCAACATATGTGCAGTTGTTTTCGCCCAGTGACCCTACACAAGAACAACAAGTTTAATGACAAAGATAAGAAACGCGCAAAGAGTTGATGTAAATAATCTAAAAGAGGACAAAGTTCTAGTTACAATAAACTGATGACGAAACTCAATTGCCGCAGGGCAAGATTATGTTAAAAATTGTATTATTGCTTTTGATAGTCAAAAGAAACCATCATACCTTACATTAAGGTTTATTTTCTGTTCAACACAAAATCATTAATGCGTAATAAGACTGGTAATGAATAGTTTCGAGTAATGATTGGTTGTCCGTTTGTACGGTGAACGTGTGTTTATGAAAATGGCCGGTTAAGGGAATAATGACATGACCTTCGACGATAGAAGTCTGTGCTGGTCTGTGAGGATTGTAATGTCTCATAATGATGGTAAATATTTCCCCTTTCTTGTTCTTGGTGTTATTTATTTTGATCATCTATTGAGAATGATTTCTTAAATAAAAGAATTATAGTCATCTAAAAATGACTGACGACCGCTCTGAATGGTTCGATTACCTCCATGTATTAAGTTTTCAATTATATAATTGCATTAAAATTGTATTTACGATGTGATGTTATTGAGTAATAATTATTGATTACTACTGCGCATTGTACCTTAACGAAGACTCATCTCACGTAGGAGTAAATCGAACTAAATTCAATATATGCTAGCATTGTATCGTAGAAAAGCACGACCGAATAGATTTGTGCTGATCAGTATTAGTGGCACGTATCCGATCCCACGGTCCACTGGACACGAGAGCTTATTACATACATGCGATATGCTTTCGCGCGGGTTCATATATTGGCTAACGAATCAACATCTAAAAACCAAATTCACTTTCGATTAGTCTGTATTAACACTAATTCATGCGTTAACCAAACCTGCTAGTTTAGAAGTTGTAACTTTTATGCAAAATGAAATACATAAACCCCGAATAAGCATTGAGTCCTCAGACAATATCATTGTTTGCGGCTAAAACGCTATCATCTATACAAAATGTCAACAACGTCAATTCAAAGCGTCAATTTCACTGTGACGCGCGGGGAGAGCGACGTGCGGACGCTCCTCGTCGCCCAAGACGCTTCCTGTTCCGGACCAGCCACCGAGGAGGTATACACGTCGTGACCCCAAGAATCCAAAATTCTGTCCAGGGCTATAAAGCGGATAGTCATTGCTAAATATATGTAATATATCAGTTGTCTAGTATCCATAACACAAGCGCTCTGCTACTTGATTTGGCTGCATCAACTGCCTGAGTAGGATGTGTATATTCATTTATTTACATCCGTTCTTCACCGCGGTTTATATAAAAATATCCGGACGACCGAGCTTTGCTCGTTATTTTTTTTTATAAATTGTGTTTTTTGGAAATTAACAATTGATTTTCTTAGTCTAACCTCAAAGCAAACACTTATTGAATTCGTGTTACTTAACACCGCCATCTGATGGAATAGCTTTAGTGTTGTTGTGTCGTCAAAGCAATTAAAAAAAATAGTACTATTATTCGCCGATAGATGTCAGGAAGAGTCATTTTTCAGTTTAAAATGGGACTACTCAAACGCCACCTTTTGACATTTTCTAGAAATAATTCCTAGCTAGATCGATTTATCGCCCCCGAAACCCCCCGTATACTAAATTTCATGAAAATTATTGGAGCCGATTCCGAGATTCCAATTATATATATATATATATATATATATATATATATATATATATATATATATATATATATATATATATATATATATATATATATATATATATATATATATATACATACAAGAATTGCTCTTTCAAAGATATAGGATACAGTATACAAAATAATCTGTTTCACTAGATTGAAATCTCAATGAAAAATGGTTCCCACCTTCCCTAAGGCGTCCAGGGGGTGATAAATATACAAAAGAAAATCACATGTTGTGTATATGTAAATGTTATTTTCGTTTCCCGTCGCTTCCAACTGATTTTATTGTTTGCTGAAATAGGAGCACAGGTGTTCCTACAATACACTCAGCATATGGTACATTTGTAAGAGAGAAGAGATGACACATGGAAATTCTTCAAAGAAACTAAATCTGTTATAGAAAAATAAATGTCCTGTAAAGTATTCTATCGGCAACTGCTCCATAGGTCCATACTACAGTTCTTTTTTATAGCTGTAGGCCAGCAGAGAGGCTGACGGCCCATTTAGAAATTAGCAGTTAATATCGCCTAAGGGTGTTACAACGCCAGTGGTATTGCGATAACGCTGCTGTCCCAGAAGGGTACAGGAACTTGGTTCATTAACAAAACACAAAGTTATTATGGCGCATACTGAAGACCAAAGGTGGTCGCCATCCAGACGGTCTTGGGGCCCTACGACGTAGCTATGGTGGGTTGTTTTGTCGCCTTTTACAACAGGCTGACCCCGGCCGCAGAAGTCAGTATTCTTTCTCAGCCCCTGCACGGATGATTGATAGTTGTGGTGAAGATGTTGAAACCTTTCGCTACCAAATAATTCGCGACACATGTTTCAGAAGCATGATCTTGCTACCCAACTCGTGAGCGAGACACGCTGCTTTTGCATCTCCTTTATTCCCACGTTGCTCTTGGACTCTTATTTTCTTGACAATCAAAACTGGTATTAAGACATTAACTTTGACAGCGGCGTCAGTTCTCAAATAACATAATGATATGAATAAAAATTTATATCAAAACATCCCCTTTCTTTCAAGCGATTATCCGTGCAGAGGCGGAGAAAGAATACTAACCTCTGCGGCCGGGGTCGGTCTGTCGTAAAAGGCGACAAAACAACCCACCCAAGCTACGTGGTAAGGCCTCAAGCCCGTCTGGATAGCGACCACCTTTGGTCTTAAGTATGCCGCCATAATAACCTTGTGTTGTGTTCCGGCATTAGTGATCCAAGTTCCTGTACCCTTATGCGACAGCAACGTGTTCGCGATGCCACTGGCGTTGCAAACACCTATAGGCGACGGTAACTGCTAAATTCTAAGCAGGCCGTCAGCCTGTCTGCTATCCTACAGCAATAAAAAAGGCGAGGTAAGCACCTTAATTAGAGTCTGGTAACCACGTAGAAACATCCCAAGAAAAAAATTGTACGATGGAAATTGGGCAATCCATCAAAATGTACTAAAAGTACAATAATTGTTGAAAAAACCTTAAGGTGCTGTCACGGAGTGAAGAAGTTGTTCGGAAATTAATGGTTTCTGGTTGCTAATGTTACTCGTACCATGCATGGAAACGTCACTAGATTTTCCTTTAATATTATAAAAAAGAAAAATCAACCTTAAAGCGATTTCTAAAAGATTCACTTTGAAACGTTGAGAAATAATTTAAGTCAAGAAAACGCCTTGGAAATTTGTACAAATTTCAAACTCATTATTTTATGAATATCGTTCTTATGACCTAAACCATAAAGGTCATATTGATATTATTTGACGAAATCCCGACGAAAAAGGTGCATTTGTGCTGAAGGCGACGCTTTCCTTGGGGAGTTAGACCATTTTTCACGAAAACAATGTCGTGAATACTAATGTAAAGAGAACATATTCGGTTAATAAAGTGTATTGAGGTGTATTATGAGGCGGCCTCCGTAGCGCAACTGCTTTCGCAAGTCCGAACGCCTGCAGGTGCCACAGAATCAAGACCCGTCCCGAGTCTGTTGTGTACCCGTGTATAAGTTATCTAATACCCAGCTATAAACACAAACGTACGCTATTTTTTTGAAGTGAAAACTTCTTTAGGGGTGTTGTGCACTTTTTTATGATGGGTAAAAAATGTTAAACTCGCGTCAGAATACGTGACCTGATCGAAAATTCGTAAGACGTAAGACGGAGTTTTTCTCCAGTAATACCAACCTTATTACTAATGACTTAAGGTTTATTTTAAAATGTAACTTTAAAATGATTACATTGCACTACTTGCATTACATATTTAGTTTAGTTATTTAAATTAATGATTTTGTGACTATGTATGGAAATTTGTACCCGAAATAAATGATTATTATAATTATTATTACTTCTACATATCTATTCGAAATGCGACTGTATTACAATGAAATACAGTTGAATTTTTTTGAAGTGAAAATTCTTTAGGCGCGTTGAGCACGTTTTGGGTAAACAATTTTTGGTTTGTAAAGAAGTGTTAATGACCAATTTAAACTTTAATCCTTGATTATAAACACTTCTTTATAAACCGAAAATAATAATCGAGCTCGACGATACAATTCTCAAGTTACTTAGTTTTCACTTCTATCGGCACTCTCCAAAGACTGCCCCGCATGTTTTTTTTTATTGCTGCAGGACTGCAGACAGGCTGAAGGCCCACTCAGAATTTAGCAGTTACCGTCGCCTATGGGTGTTTGCAACGCCAGTGGCACCGCGAACACTCTACTGTCCCATAAGGGCCGAGTCACGCCGGAATGGCAGCGGCGCGGCGAGCACTTTCAGTGTGAAATAATTTTAAATTGTATCTACATACTTAAAAGATCAGTAAAAGAGGTACCTGGCAATAGTGTGGAGATGTGCGCTGGTTGCCACCTTGACCAGCGGCCGATGCGGAGGCCTGCTGGGCCTGCTCGGGGGGCTGTAGGTGTACTCGGCCGTCTCCGCACCGGTCAGCCACGACCAGTGTTCCGTCATTTTCACCACAACAAGAGCACACGCAAAAGAACAACTGTCATACACCTCTAAACATTAATTCTATAATTTTGATGTAAATGAGCGTAAACAGAAATGCAACTTAATTGTGACGAAATCACAAAGAAAGAAAAAAAAATTACTCCACTCTACGAAATTAGCACAGGATTAAATAAATCATCGCTCCATCCACTCACATTGTTTTAATTCTGTTATTGGATTTGTAGATTTTTATGTTATTATTAATATGCATGTTTGTAGGAATTGTTTTGTTACGTAGACTTCGGTTTTACATACTATATGAAGGTATTCGGTACATATTATATGAAGGCATCGAAAGCTATCAAACTGAAAAACCTTATAAATTGCTTTTCGTCTATCATAGTTCGTAGGCTTATAAACTAGTTCGATTATAACGTAGATTACCTTTTTAATAATTATTTATCTCTACATACATACATGTGCGTATAAATTGCTTCAATAAATGTCTCACTAACAAGAATAAATCAACATTTTGTATTAGATCAATATTTCAACATGAAAAGTTTCGCATCCTCTCAACGGGGCCATTCTTCAAATCTTATTAGATTCAACAACAATGATTGATAACGCTTCGGTGTTATCAATCCTGTTCAAACGCAATTCGAAATAACCCTTAACACCATACAATAAGAACCTTACCAGTTGCTTATAGCAATATTAAAAAAACAAGCTATAGCAAAGTAAGCTATATCATTTTAGACTCTAAAATAATGTAGATAAAGACTTGTTTGTTGGTACAATGTTGCAAGATGTTTAGGTTTTCACCCTTCGCGAGATAAGCTTTATTAAAGTTTCCCCTTGTTAATCTAATAATGTATTAAACGATCAAGAAAATGTACAGATAGGGCGTGATCAGACGCAAACTTAGTTCTACGCGTTACCGCTGCGAGCGCTATTTCATAATGTCAAACAACTATCACGTCCCCAAGTCCATACGGGTACAAGTTCTATTTATTTATTTAATTTCTACATATCGTTATCAGAATGCGTAACTCCACAAAATATCGAAATTAGTCTTTTAAATTTAACTAGACGGTTAGTGGAGTATTCTGAAGCCTATCTAGTATTACTTAGTATGTTCTACAAAAATATGGCTCATTTGTTATGAGTGACGGTGTTATAAGTAAAATAATTCCCATACATAGCAAAAACAAAGTTTTCACTAGCTCCTGTAAAGTTTATCCCAATCGCATTCTGATAATTAAGCCGACGATACCTTTTAAGCTAAAATATAGTAGATGTCATGTGTAACATTACAACTCGCTCAGTTGCTAAGTTTCGACGAATAACGCGGGAGAACAACTCACGAAATTATTATTTATTGCTGGATGAGGTACTGGATAAAATAAGATCTACGAGTAGAACTGAATAAGCAATCATCTGTCGATTTTTTTTTATAGTGAAATTGGTAGAATCAATATTCAACGCATTAAAGCCAAGAAAAACAAGAATACAATCGGCCCTAAATATATTTTATGGTTGCTTTCTATAATAGTGACATCCGCTTAAACTTGTTGGAAAGTATATCCATCACGCTTCTCAAGGCGGATTAGCGGGTTACACATACTGGTGATCTTGGTATACAAATTTCCTCACAATGTTTTCTTCATATTATTAATATGAAAATGATCACACTAGGCGAGAAACTGCGGCTCGTCCCATCGTGGGATTCAAGCTCGTGACCTCTGATGCCATTAGACTACCATGTAACTATGAGCAATTATGGTATCCTATGATGATGAGATACTTTTTAGTCATCAGTTTTTTTCAGTCAGTCTGGTAGACAGTAGTGGTAAGACCTAGGTAAGTGTACATAATAATCGGCTCCATAATGGCTAATGCTTGCGGACCACCTAAGACAGCCATAAATCTCAGCACTCCCCATTCAGCCGCGTCATTTAAAGTATTATTGTCATGTGACGTCACGCTGCGAATGGAATTAAATTCAACAGAATAGTGGGGGATTGGGGTTATTCTACATTGAAAATCTTTGTTAGAGCAGAATTAATGATTTTTCGTGAAACATTATAATAGCTCATAATGTCCCACCCTTCCCCTTAGAGGGAATAGATGGAATACTCACTATTTATTTATTATTTCACCGTCCGAGCCTATCCGCCCGAACAATATTACTGCGTTTAATCAAAAATATCCGGACGACCGAGCTTTGCTCGGTATTTTTTTTATAGATTGTGTTTTTTGGAAATTAACAATTGATTTTCGTAGTCTAACCTCAAAGCAAACACTCATTGACTTCGTGTTACTTAACAACGCCATCTGCTGGAATAGCTTTAGTGTTGTTGTGTCGTTAAAGCAATTTAAAAAAATAGTATTATTATTCGCCGATAGATGTCAGAAAGAGTCATTTTTCCGTTTAAATTGGGACTACTCAAACGCCACTTTTTGACATTTTCTAGAAATGATTCCTAGCTAGATCGATTTATCGCACCCGAAACCCCCTGTATGAAAATTGTTGGAGCCAATTCCGAGATTCCAATTATATATATATATATATATATATATATATATATATATATATATATATATATATATATATATATATATATATATATATATATATATATATATATATATATATATATAAGAATTGCTCGTTTAAAGACATAAGATTTACAAGTCCTGCAATTTAAACTATAAATATGAATTTGATTGGAGTCGTCAGTTGTCGTTAGGTAACAACTACCTTATTAAGAATTTAATACAATTTCTATTATAGATTATATTTACGCAATAAAAGTAGATTAAAAATCGATGCACATCCCACAATATCACAGAGTAATGATAATTTATTTAATATATTTCGCTAACGGTGTACAATGCACTCTCGTGCCACCCCTGTGCCATCGAAAGTGCATATATGCTGTTGTCCCTTTCGCGCTAATCACAAAGTTTGTTGTGCTTTTGGACACGAAACACCAGGAGTTGCCTCATTTTGTTTCCTCCCATTATTATTAAATAACACACAAATTCAAAATAATACAATTACAAATTGCAACATAAATGCCATATTGAAATACAAATTTGTCTATCCAAGATCCTGGATTCGTCACAAGAAAATCTACATAGTGAAATAATGTGGTCAAATGTAAACAGTTCAAAATCAAAATAGTTATAAAAGAGTAAAATTTAAAAAAAAAAACACTCTATTAATATAGGACTACAACATACATTTACTAACAATGAAGGCGACGATTTGTTGTGAAATCAACATTTGGTTGCAAACCGGGATTTATCCGCATTCATAAACATGACTAGTAGCGGAATATATGTCTAAGACTCTGCCTGCCTTCGTAAAGCTGGCGCGTGAATGATCCATACCAAGCCCTTCGTAGCACAACACGAGGGAACCACCCTATGGATAAGTTTGCTGATTTATTACCTACCACTGCAAGATAAGGGGCGTGATTGTACTTAAAACTATAACAATTCAAGATTTTTATATTTAAAAGTAGTCACTATATACTTAATCACTATATGATCGCATTTCGTGCAGGGGCATCGTGCAGGGGCGGAGAAAGAATACTGACCTTTGCGGCCGGGGTCGGCCTGTCTTAAAAGGCGGCAAAACAACCCACCCTAGCTACGGGTTGGGTCCCGTCTGGATGGCGACCACCTTTGGTCTTAAATATGCTGCCATAATAACTTTGTGTTGTGTTCCGGTATTAGTGAACCAAGTTGCTGTACCCTTATGCGACAGCAGCATATTCGCGATGCCACTGACGTTGCAAACACCTATAGGCGACGGTAATTGCATAATATACACGAAAACAAAGTTGGTTTAATGTAAATTTATATTTCATGTCACTTATAGTAAGAACTGAATAGTCGATCGCATCAGACAATGTCAGGTTTCAATAAACCGCTGCTTTAGTCGGGTAGGTCTTAAGAAACCTTGGATTAGTTATAACTAAAAGAACTTTGTTTATACAGCCATAAAGTTGCATCTTTATTCTATCCCTTACTCCCTCCTACTTAAGACAAATGACTATTAATCAAAAATCAGCCCTTTAAAGGATGCCCTTTGTAGGAGCAAAGCTTATTAATTAGAAGCTCACGGTGTCCATTTTAATCCCATGAATTAGGATGTCTCTCCTCGTTTTTTATTTCAACCCTACAAAACGACCTAGACTACTGAAGCGGGGTATAACCCTTAGACTTAGCGTATTCATACAAATACACACTGTAATAACACGTAACAAAGCTTATTTTTGTGTAAGGAATATTGTTGTTTACTATAAACGCCAGTAGCGTTTTAAAAAAATGAACATTCAGTGAAAAAGATTCTAAGAGACCGGATTAAAATGTCATATTAATTAAACAACCAGGTTAAAGCTAAAACGATTATTAACAACAATAAATTGGTAAAAATAATTAACACAATATATTATTAACGTAGCTACTATGCTCGCATGTATTGGGACTGAACTTGAATAATTTGATTATGAAATTGGTGCAAATACCACTAAATCACCACGAAATAAAACGATTAGTTAACAAAAATAATTGTCTTTAAAAAAATTAAATATTTTTCTTTGATTTAAGTTAAATATTCAGAACATTCACGTTGCGTTTGAAATGTGTTATAAATTTCTTGGAGGCCGGCAGTGCGTTGGTAGTGCCTCCGGTGTTGCAAACGTCCATAGGCGACCACCTGCCATGGTAGGCCGTTTGCCTGTCTGCTGAACTCTAGCTATAAAAATATTTATATATGTATTTAGTTTTATACATATAATATTACTAGAGCTAATAATATAATTTAAATTTCTAAATAAATTAAAATTCTTAAAAGTGTTCGGACATTTGCGGGCGCCTGACAGGAACGCAATAGCAACGAAGCGCGCCGCAGCGTGACTCATTGTGAAGTCCAACTCACACAGGCGCAGAATATATCGCGGCGACAGAGTTCATTCGTGTCTCGGCTAGGGATAGGACATGTTGTCATAAACATATTATTAGGAATTGATTTTTTTTACATATCACCGTAGTAAAATATACATTTTAAAATATAATAAATATATTTTCACAGTTATCACGGTGCCGTCCGGACCCAAAGTAGGTAGCATAGCACTTGTGGCGTGGGTCTTGGTTAGCTGATATCCATGGGACCTCGAGGCCCGGGTCCTGGCGCTGTTGTACCAGTGGCGCCGGGACGCGGCCGAGCGTGGCTCTCGCCCCGCGCCTCGCGAAGTTGAGGCAAAGCGGGCGGAGCTGCGCGACGTGGTGCTCATGGTGGAGTGGAAGGAGCGCCTCGCGCACCCCAGCGCGGGCCTCGCCACCATCGAAGCGGTGAGGCCCGTCCTGGCCGAATGGTTGGAAAGGCGCCACGGCGCCCTGACCTTCCGCCTGACGCAGGTCCTCTCGGGGCACGGTTGCTTCGGGAGGTACCTGTGTCGCATAGGGCGGGAGATGACGTCAGGGTGCCACCACTGTGGCGTGGGCGACGAGGAGGACACGGTGAACCACACTGTCGCCGTGTGCCCTGCGTGGCGCGAGGAGCGCCGCGCCCTCGTCGCCCAAATCGGCGTGGACCTGTCGCTCCCGGCCCTGGTTCTGTCCATGGTCGGGGGCGATCCTGGATGGACGGCCGTCGCCTCCTTCTGCGAGGCAGTCATGTCCGCAAAGGAGGCGGCGGAGCGGGAGCGGGAGTCGACCACCACACTCCCCTCCCGCCAACGCAGGCCACGCCGGCGGCGCCGGAGGGCCAGTAATGACCTCCGGCCGCCGTAAAAAGCGGCCGCGGGCGGCCCCTCGGGGGAGGACCCGCCGCCCGCACTATTACCGCGAGGGTGAGGGCTGCGTGCTGTTCCGCGGCCCCCCTCAACTCCTAGAGTTGTTAGGAGAGCGCCGGGGGGACGAAACCCTGACCCCCTGGCGCCAACACCTTAGAAGGGGCCCGCCTCAAGACAAAGGGCGGGCCGGCGCCGGCCCGGGCCACGAGATCGGCAGGCCATATATCCGTGGGCCCGGGCGTAGGCGATAGGAGAACAGCGGGGTTTTTTAGTGGGTAGTCGGATGGCCAATCATCTTTCCCGGAGTCCCACATATCCCTCGGTCCCCCCGGGCCGGGGGAACCCGTCAAGAGAGGTTTTTCCCCGAGACCAAAAAAAAAAAAAAAAAAAAATGGTTAGCTGATATGCTTTCCTTTTTCCGCAGAGTAAATATTGTGCATAGACACCCGTGCGTGGAACTGCAATCGAACCCGTAATAAAATTATAATTGGTCATAAAATTAATTATTACAATGTAACGAAAACTAAACGCGTAGTCATGAACTTCGTTGTAAAAGGTAAATAATTGTAATAATTGTACTAGGATCGATCGATGTATATTTAAGTTTTAAGCTTTTTTGACACTTTACTTTATTAAGTACTTTACTTTAGATTACAAGCACAAAAGAAAAGAAAGATTAGATTTTCTTCCAAGTCAGATAGCGATCATCCTGCCAATTAAAGCAAAATTTTTGCACCTACGTTCTTCGATAGAAACTTTCTATTTAAAATGCTAAGTTAGCTTTCAAGCGCCACAAATAACTGTACTTATGTATATTGCCAATGTGTTGCCAATCTCGAACGATATTGTAATCATAATCTTTATTAGCATAAAACACGGTTAATTGATTTTACATAATTATTTTGAACTGCATGTTTTGCCAACAAAATTGACATGCTAATATTTAATCATAAAATTAAAAGCTATACAACACCTACACTTTAATATACAAAAAAGACTAGTAGTTCAAAGTAAAATAGTTTTTAAGGCAATATCAATGTTTAAATTATAATATGGTAGCAGGAAATGTATAGAACACCCAATAATATAATAATAATAAATATGTCAGAAAAATTATGTTGTCATATTAAAGGGATGGAATGGATATAGGTACAATGGCCCATGGGAATTTTCATTGTATACAGTCCCACAAAACCCGCTCCCGCCTGCGCATTCATTGAAGCACCAACCTCAACGAGCGGGTGCCAGTTTATGTGAAATCGATGCGGTGCTGTTTGTAAACAGAAATGCATTCAAGAGAACACCTTTACTATTTTGTAACGCCATAAAATCATGGGAAAGGTCATTGACAGATGAATTAATAACATTCCAACCTAAATATAAGAATTTAAAATCCTTATCATGATAATATACGACATTGTTATTTATTGTGAGAGTTCATAGAGGTAGAATTAATTAAAGGTTTTTTAGAACCTTCTTTATTTATAAACTGTATCCAGTTTACAAGAGATTATAGTATTTTGGTTTAATTTTTAATAGAAAATGCGCGAGCAGCTAATAATTGTAAAGAAAAAATTTAGCAAGAAATAGGGATTAACAATGAGGATATCTAGATTCCCACAAAGTCATTTTAAGCTTTTAAGGAAATTCTCCAAGTGTGGGAGAAAATATTAAAGTAGCGCGCGTACATCTGGCACAGTCTCTTTATCTAGAATATATGGCTAAATTCAGAAATAACTCTCATAAATAAAAAAAAATGAATTATTTGATTATTAATGATACATTAGTAAAATTTTATAAATAATTGTGTAATGATAATCATTTCAGAAAGTATATGTCCTTTTTGACTAATTCCATATAAATTATATCTTAAACCGCATTTAAAGTTAAATAAAGGATAATATTACGATGATTAAATATGAAAAAAAATATATAAGTACGATCAACAAGTTGCATTCCTGTTTGACGTCTGAAATAGGTGGCTTTTTTAATTACTTATTGTTTTCATTATCACAACACTAAGTGTTTTTATCACTATTATGACAATTATACTTATTTCCTTTTTTATCACTAACATTAGAGAATTTATTGTACACGAATTTCATCACGGATAATCAAATTTTGTATCATATTTTTCATCTAAGAGGTTTGTTCTACAATAGCTAATTAAAATAACTGTTATTTATCTTTAAAAAATATAAACATTTGCGATTTTTTTAAATTTACGCGGAGGTGGCGACGCTAGGCGACCACGTTGGGAACTAACCTAACCTTGCCCGTGCAGACAGGGTCGTAAAATTCATACAGCATTAGCAATCTTGATACTTGTATTTTTTCTAATAACACATTTTCTACGTGGTAGGGCCTCAAGCCCGTCTGGATGGCGACCACCTTCGATCTTAAGTATGCCGCCATAATAACCATGTGTTGTGTTCCGGCATTAGTGACCCAAGTTCCTGTACCCTTATGGGACAACAGCGTGTTCGCGATGCCACTGGCGTTGCAAACACCCATAGGCGACGGTAACTGCTAAATTCTAAGCGGGCCGTCAGCCTATCTGCTATCCTACAGCAATAAAAAAAGCATTTTTGTATGTACCCATCTCATTAATGTGCAAAAAATAGTTTCCATTTTTATACCTAAACAAAACATAGCTGTGAGTTTTACACGTTCGTGTGTTTTTTTATTACAACGGAACCGCAGACAGGTTGGGGTCCCACGTACGTCGACGGTAGCTGTAGCTGCTTACATCTACCATCGATTATAGATGTTTGAAATATGTTACTTCTGTAGAATTCCTCAGGCTCCAAAATAAACGCTTCAAATCAAGTAAATAAACACTTATACGAAGAGGAGTTGTTATACATAAATATTAATACATAATACCAGGAAACTACAATATTAAATAATTGTATAATAATTATAGATATAGAATGCTTAGATACATAAAATGATACCTCTATCATATATCTAACTACTAGATTAACATTTGAATATTAATCGGCTTTTAAATGACAAACAAAACAAGTATCAAAAAAGTAAATCGGGGTAACAATGTATATTCAACCCTGTGTCCGGCGCGTGGCGAGGGGTGGCCCCGCTTCATTCATTGCACGATACTACTGCGAGGGGTGGCCCGCCCGGCACACCAGCGCCGTGGAGGCGACTCGTTACAATATTATTATGCATTACGCGGGCCCACTTTAAAACTTTTCACTAAACTTTAACAATACAACTATGATATTATTATTTGTGAGTAATTCCTTGCTGACACTTTGAAGTTTTCAATGTTTTAAATCAGAAAAATATAGACATGTATTATTTTGTGATTTAAACACCTGGTATAATTTTAAAGCTATTACGAAATACGTATACGACAGCTGTAACTAAGGTTTTATCAGCTCAAATTGTATAAAGTTTAACCTATGTAGACTTTTACTCATATTTCCATATACAACTCACAGTGCCAGCTACCTATAGATCAGCAAACGAGTCGAAATCACAAATTTCGAATTCAATTAGCACGCTTAATATGGAATCTTCTCACTTCTCTCTCTCACTTTTATCGTACAATTAAACAATAAAAAAAAAACAGATTTTATTCATCACAAAAAAAATTGGCAGTCATAGGAACTTTCGATAGAAGTGAAAACTTATAACTTTGAATTTTAGTATTAAAATTAGAAATTTCATAAAGTTTAAATTAAAATTATCAACATCATTACATAATTCATTCAATTTCACTTGTAACGATATACACAACACTAATGTTGCACAATACGTCACCTGTATAGCTACATATACTGCTATTGCGCATGTCGGTGACGCGAGCTTATAAGATTTTCCCCTACCAAAAGTGCTCACGCGGCTAAAGAAATTATCACTTGAAAACACATAAATCATGCACGTGATAATGGATATTAAAATTAACATATTTCAAGATTCTCAATAGTGCATATCCCGTTTTGCTCGTCCAACACCCCCGGGCGGTGAAGCGCGTAAACATTACACATTTGTGAATAGTGTCCCGTTTCTCTGGCGATCTTGGGTTCAACTAACAGGACTGTCTCATGTCGATCTCGAAACCACAAAAATTTATGACAAGCGTTATAATAATAGTCATTTATTTCAGAAGGCAGGTTCCATAGAGTCGTGAAGTACAAAACTTAACTAAATCATTTCATTAAACAAAACGATATAACAAATATTTATTTCATAATCAGCTGAGGTATAAAGATGTGTTTAAAATCGCATTGAAAAAGAAGAAACATCATTTATTTAGAACAAATTAAAGAAGCCATCTGATGCGAGAATAAATAATTCAGAGCAGTTGTGCTGACTTTTTTCTCCACATTTAACCAACATCATCATCATCCCAGCGATAAATCCAGGTTGCAATCCCATCTTTCGCTTCGGTGCCCAGGGTCCACTTTCCGACATTTTCTTCTTCATTTCGCAGTGTTCTGTATCCCTGTAGTCCTTTGGTACGCATATCCCCCCTTACGACGTCAAGCCAGCTTTTTGGGTCTACCGCTCCTGCCGGGACCCGGCGGAGGCGCATGACTAAACATTTTTTCTCTCTTCACATTAAATCATAAACATGTGTATTTAAGAGTCACTATCATTTTACGAAGTTAAGATATCCAAATCTGAACTCAAGGTAAACTAAAGTATTTGTTTAATATAATAATTTTTTTTTTATTGAAGGACGATTGTTGTTTTTCTTTTCACCCATGGCACATAGATCTATGAAATATTTTTCCTGTTGTTCCCTTTTCCTATTTCATAATTGAAATAACACTGAGAGGTTGATAAAAAAATACACGAAATCGTGATTCGAGACCCTTTAACAGTATTGAGTATACCGCCCGCCCTAACAACACCCCATCCATGCCAACGCCATCGCGTCACAATGTTCATATTGAATAAGCACCACTATTTGCAAAGTGGGTCCCCATCAATTATTGGGAATGCCATTATGAACAATTCTCCCCCTACTTGAATAGATATAATACTTGAATATAATTTATTCTGGGGTTTTGAGTATCGACTTTATTGCACTGCTATTTGATTTTAAATATTACGGAGTAAAATTAACTTAAAATTTGGCTAAAGTATACCTATATAAGTACTTAAGACGAGAGGGTGAAGGGTTGGAAGCCAGAAAATTCGCGGGATAGGTTTGATAACGCCGAAACTGTAAAAGCTGAAACTGCAGTTTATTTTTCAAACAAATCCATATCCTTTTTTATGCTCAAAACATAGTTTTATATATAACAATAATACATTATATGTTACCGTGGGTATGATGTAGAAACTACGCTTCTGTTGAAACTTGTAATGCAAGTATTTTATGCAATTGAAACCTAAAGGCAGTTTAAGATTTAATTTGTAAGAGATTGGGGATTCCAAAAGTTGTTTAATATTTTTTATCAACCATCGAAAAATTTTAACATACGCTTAAGAACCTGATTTGATGATCTTGATAAAGAAAACTTTTGGTTTCTGAATTTTTTTTTCTGAAATTTGATTTTAGAATGGTATGTTTGTAATATACATAGCTTATTAGTTTAAAATATTATAATATAATAATATAATACAATATACAGAAATTGTAATAAATTAAATATTCACCCTGTGTTAAGGGTGCTGATACCTGTTAAACCTTTGAACAGGTGCCAAAACAACAAATCCGTGTCCAATCTCTCATCAAAGTGACCCTTTTACCGTTTTATCGAGTAAAACAAACTGTCAAATTTAATAATAATGCTAATTGCACCTTTGCCGTAACTCAACAACCACGACAATACTATAAAATATATTTCGTATGTCTGTGCGACCTCAAATCTTTCCACGTTTGATTTTTACTGAGGAGTTTGTGTAGAAAGAGTAAATCCAAATTAAGGCACATAAGAATACCATCAAATTGTTATATTATATTATAATTATGAAATGAGATACTAAAGGATTTGAAATATCTCTTTAATGTCCGTTTAATGAAATCCACAACTCACAGTTGGTCGGTGCGTCCCCCGCGGGCGACCCGTGCTCGCGCATACTCACGCGCGGCGGGGGGGGGGGGGGGGGGAGCGGAGCGTGGTGCCGAATTAATTGCGCTGTGCATACCAACACGACATGACACGCGCCACGCGCTTACCTAGAACAAAATACAATTTATGAAATCTTCTATAAGTACTAAGCACCTACTATCAACGGTTCAATTACAGCTATGGCGTGCATGGCTTATGCACTATATCTGGCTTAATGTGCATAAAATAAAAACACGCGGTTTGGCGGTTCGCACATACCGGTGGACTCGGTATGCTGGTTTCTTCACTATGTCATCGCCAGCCCGTCATTGTGCGCTGCTAGACGTAGGCCTTCCCAAGTTTACCCCACAAATCCCCATCCCTGACCTTTCACATCGTCATCGCTCCAGAACACGTTCGCTCCAACACCCTTCAGTACTGTGACAGACATGACCGATCCACTGCTACTTCAGGTTGCATATTTGACGAGCTATGGTGTTCACTTCGGTTCTGCTACGGATTTCCTCAATTTGGATTTTGTTCATAAGAGGAACACCCAATATAGCCGGTCAGCTGGCCCGTGAACCAGTCCCGCCGTCATTGTTCTCTCAGATCTGTAGGTCAATACTGATAGGACACATTGCTCGAAAACTTGAGTCTTCAAGCTCCGGGGGATGGGTGACGAGAACACCTGACGAAGCATGCCGAAAGCCGCTAGCTGTTAGCTTTTCCCTCGAAGTATTTTATCCGTGCAGGGGCGGAGAAAGAATACTGACCTCTGCGGCCGTGGTCGGCCTGTCGTAAAAGGCGACAAAAAACCCACCCTACGTGGTAGGGCCCCAAGCCCGCCTGGGTGGCGACCACCTTTGGTATTAAGTATGCCGCCATAATAACCTTGTGTTGTGTTCCGGCATTAGTGATCCAAGTTCCTGTATCCTTATGCGACAGCAGCGTGTTCGCGATGCCACTGGGGTTGTAAACATCCATAGGCGACGGTAACTGCTAAATTCCAAGTGGCCGTCAGCCTGTCTGCTGTTCTACAGCAATAAAAAAAGTGTGCCTGTCACTTTTCCCTGAGCCTGTCAGACTGAGGTAGTCATAATCCGACACAACATCCAGAGGACGGCCATTACATACACACAATCCAGCTTCAGTTTGTATTCGTAAGACTTGATTGCTTTGACAAAGCAATCAGTCAATCAAAAGTGAACGATCCTCAGCAATCATGTCATCAACAATCCTCCATTTTATAATGTGCAGTACACGCTATAACAGGTAATAAACAGCGAAAACACGGGTTGGCAGTGCGTTAACCCGAGTGCACTGAAATAATAGCCCAAACGACGTGACGCCGCAAATGCATTCGATACACACCACTCGAAGGGCACCTAAGCACGCGATGCTCTTTGCCCGAATTCAATCATACGCAACGTATTATTCGTATCTGAAATAATGACATTGTTTGGTTTCGTCTTGGACGTAAACTTTAGTTTAATATTCATTGTATCTGAAGACACGGCAGTAAAATTTATCATTCCATAAAAACAAGCCACAATAGTGACTATCTCAAACTCATATACAACTGTGGATATTTATAATAACACGATAACTCTTGTGGCCCCCATCAACTCCTTAGGGCAGATAAAGAAGAGCGCCGGGGGGACGAAACCCTGACCTCGTAGCGCTACAAACCCAGAAGAGGCCCGCCCCGACATAAAGGGCAGGCTGGCGGCAGCCCGGGCTACGACATCATAAGGCCACATATTCGTGGGCCCGGGCGTAGGCGATAGGAGAACAGCGGGGTTTTTAATGGGTAGTCGAATGGCCAAGCATCTTTCCCAGAGTCCCACATATCCCTTGGTCCCCCCGGGCCGGGGGAACCCGTAATGAATAGGATTTTGCCCCGAGACAAAAAAATACAAGACTGTTGCAAGTTATAATTTTCACTTTAAATTTAACTCATCTAAGAAAAATTATATTAGTTCAAAAGTTTGATTAATCTTGTAATTTCAAATTCAAATTCATTTATTTGTTTGAACAAGAGTAAAATAATGCAAAGATGTTACATATAAATGGTAATGTCCTATCCTGTTCTGCCCAAAAGGCGTACAAATATTTTTCAGATAATTATAATCAATCATCAGTCACTTAGTCTTAAAATCTTATCTTTATGGGGGTATATAGACTTATCTCCAGTCTTAAAATTATATACCTAAAACAAAAATGTCCAGCCACATTACCAACAAATACAATTACCAGTAACTAACTACCAGTAATTTGTAATTGTTAATGCAAAAAATATATTTCATTTGATTTCAAAATCTATAAATATAGTTTTATTTGACAAACATTTAAATTGAGATTAACTCGTATTATAATAACAGGTGAAGGTACTAGAGTCTAAAATACAGGCTTGGCCTATTAATAAAATATTATATTGTATTATAATATTTTAAAACTAATAAGCTATATTACAAACATACCATTCTAAAATCAACTATTTGCAAATTCTAAAAATCTTTAGATCCACTTTCGTAGCCACCACCAGCTGCGACATCTACATAAACAACAGCTTTTATTTCGTATGTTCAGAATTCTAAAATTCAGAAACCAAAAGTTTTCTTTTTCAAGCTCATCAAATCAGGTTCTTAAGCGTATGTTAAAAATTTTCGATGGTTGATAAAAAATATGAAAATAGTTCAGGGGTTAGTTTTGTTTGTATTAAATAAATATTTTATTATTATATTTATCGATTTCGTAAAATAATTTCAGACAAGTATTTCTGGCAATATTTCTGGAAGGTCAGAACCTTAACATATATAAAGATAATCGCACTTAATTTTGTTTCTGTAACATTAATTAGAATGTGGATTACACGTTGAGTCATAATTACAAGAGGGCCATAATTCACGGCATCTTCGATTACGCCTCTGGACCGTGAAGTGGGCGGTGCGTGTTATTAAGTGCGCGAGGTATACCGGTTCGATTCCCGCGCCGATCACGACCTGTTTCACGGGAAATAATAACTGGCCCCTTCGTACCGAATACCAACCACTGTTTTGTACTTATTGGGACATACTTGCGTGTATTAAATATACAGGATTCATATATAATATTGTACAGGATATTACATTTAGCAGATTTGCTCCTATTTCGTAGCTTTTTAAGACATAATTCACTTTAAAATGTTTTTATTTTTCTAATTAATTAAAACGAGAGGAATGTAGGTTTTTCTCTAACTATTTAATAAGATATTTTCATTTTGCACAAGTAAGTTACACCAGCGGTCGTCATCGCCTATATGTTTGCAACGCCAGGACTTTCGTCAATGTGTTGTCCGTATGGGATAGGGGTGTATTGAAAAGGGAAGAATAAAGCACTATAAAATGGAATATAGAAATAGATAACTTAAGGAAAGGAGGGCGTTGCCAACGTTAAGCACTGTTAGGTGGAATAATGGAATCTCCTAAAGTAGCTTTTGTGAATGTCGGTTAATGTATGGAAGTGTAGAAAGGTATGATGATATGATATGATGAACACCCTATTTGATGTAAGCACTCCTAGACATTGATATACCAACAGCATTATCAAAATGTTGATGGCCTCGAAAGAGAGATAAGGAAAGAGGCAAGACAGTAAAAGAAATTGCCCATTTGGATTATAACAAGGTCAATGTGATGACGGAACGCCTATGGTCACGAGTACGATTGCCATCCCGGGAATTTTTTTAATTCATTGATTTTTGAGGAGCAGCAGACAGGCTGACGGCCTACTTAATAGTAAGCAGTTACCATCGCCTATGGGTATTTGCGACACTAGAGGCACTGCGAACACGCCACTATACTTGCCATAGGGGTTCAAGAACCTGGGTCACTAATGTCGGAACACAAAACAAGGTTATTATGGCGGCATACTTATAGACCCAGTGTGGTTGCCATGCAGACGGGCTTGGGGCCCTATCACGTAGCTACTAGGGTTGTTTTGTCGCCTTTTACGACAGTCCGACTCCGGCCGCAGAGGCTAGTATTGTTATCCCGCCTCTGTACGGAGAAAAATCGTGTTTATGTATAATTTATTTATTTACTATTGAAAAATATATATAAGTAGCATATCAATTATTTAGTAAAGTACCATAGATGTCACTGTGGGTGCTATGAATTTTCACACTAATATTATAAGCCGCTATTATGTGAAACCTTGATCTCAAGCAATATCACGTCAACAGTAGCATAACAATAATGTTATAGATTCCTTAACAGCCTCGCATACGGCAAGCGGCTAACTCATGTGTAAGTCCTCATGTGCAGAAACGCGTAGTAAGGGCAGGAACGTGTAAAATATCATGGAAATATTCCATCTCGTCGAAATCACTTCCCATTCAATTTGTGACAAATCACTTTTGTATAAAATACACATATTTCCAGGCGGGTGCCGCCAGGGGGCCGCTGCTGGAGCGCGCCGATTGGAAGACTTCAAAAAACCTGTCTCTCTAGATAAACGGGTAGACATTTGTTTGCGTAAAATGTAAATTGCTATGAATTAGTTTACGTAACGAGGTCCATGTTTCACATTATATCACTGTTAATTAAAGTAGTATATTCAGTTTTATAGGTACATACACATTGAACTACATATTACTATCCTGATTTGTAAAAGGCAATATTTTAAATTAAATTGCTGACCCCTATTGACGACCTCCTGGCGTAACGGCTAACGCACGTCGGTACGCTAACGGAGGTTACGGGTTCGATTCCCGTCCAGCGTCTGTGTGTTTATGTATAATATGTATTTATTTACAAAAAAAAAGTATATAAGTAGTATATCATTTGTCTAGTACCCATAATACAAGTTCTATGCTACTTAGTTTGGGACTAGATGGCGTTGTGTGAAATGGCTCAAAATATTTATTTATTTATCTATTTTAGTATTGCTAGTTTACAGACAGCACAGGAAGAATACCTTTCATTGTTTTTTTCATTTGTGGTTTTGGATATAAATTTAGTAAAATAAGCTATGTTTGTCTTCCACTTCATCTATTTACCCAAATGGGTTGATTGATTGATTTTCGCGGGACTTTACGATATTTGAAAATATGTGTATAGAGGTTCAAGCCTACTCATAATTCAACTTAATAACTGTATAGCATCTCTTCAGGCAACCGACTGCATATGAGGGGTACAAATCTATAATGATGCTACCAACGCCCAGTCCTCTCAGGAAATGGAGATTCAAATGGTGCTGGCTTGACTTAATGCGTACCTATGGATTCCTATCAAGGATACCGATGACCGTGCGAAGCAATGAAGAAGTAATAGGAAAGAGATCCCCGGACACCGAAGCGGTAAATTAGTTTACAACCCGTATTTAACGCTAGAATGATGATAAATTATTCTATTGTTTAAAAGTTACACAACTTTATAATTGCTGAGGTATCCCTATTGCAAATGTGGGCAATTCTGAATGCTCATCGCGTGCCATATCTCTGAGTGATGGATTTTTCCAATGACGAAAATATTGGATCGTAAAAATGTAGAAGGGGTCGGTATCTTAATAGAATATCGAGGTCATAAACGACAAGTGAGTCTAGGGAGGGGATAATTTTGACATGAACTACTTTGGCGCAGATAATACTATTAAACTAACAAATCTTTGTGTAACAAATATACAAGAGCATGCTTAAACCATACGCCTAAAAGGGTGTATATGTTCTACATAAAGGTGATGACATAGAGTTGCGTGAACAAATTCATACTCTAAATTCTTCTTTTTATTATTACTATTGCCACTGCTATAAATACTATCATATAATAAATTAAAATAAAGTAACTAACAGTTATTTAATAAAATAAAGATTAGCCACCAGCTGAGTACTTGTACATTTTTCTCAGGAAATTTTAGCTTCTCAAGATTAAATCATGTGCAAATTAGTATTTGAAATATCTTAAAACATCTATTAATGAAAAATTTATATAAGTTATAAATTTTTTATATAGTTATACTCCCCCAAGGGGCCGCCCGCGGTCGCTTTCTACGGCGGCCGGAGGTCGTTGCTTGCCCTCCGGCGCCGACGACGTGGCCTGCGTTGGCGGGAGTTGACTCCCGCTCCCGCCCCGCCGCCCCCTTTTCGGACATTACTGCCTCGCAAAAGGAGGCGACGGCCGACCATCCAGGATCGCCCCCGACCATGGACAGAACCAGGGCCGGGAGCGACAGGTCGGCAGCCAATTCCGGACGGGACTAGCACCACCGTCGCGTGCCGGTCAGGCGTGGGTACGACTACCAGGCGACACTCCAGAAAATCCAGGGAGTCGCCCAACGCCGTAGCCGGCCCAACATGACCAACCGACAGCGAGGATGCGATTCCCACCCCAGGAACACTCTCTGTGCAGGTGCAGTCGAAATAGGCATGGTTTCGACTACCAAATCAGGGTCCGGGGCAGAACCCGGGACCCCAATCAGTATTCGCAACCATCCCACCGGGGACCACGCCACGAACAGAGAGCGAAGTTGGAAAGGATGTAAGAGGTAGACGGGAAGAAAGGTAGGACTCTGTCGCCTCGGACGGAGAGGGGAGTGAGGCGACGGATGCTCGGGCACCTCGGGTACGCACACCCATGCACTCCTCGGACAGAGGAGCGCCCCTGAGGTATACTAAAGAATCTAGTAAAGGATCTAGTAACTACACGAGAAATTTTAAACTCATTCAAAGGTAACTTAAACTCAAAGAATTTTTTTTATAATTTAAATGTTTTTAAAACGTATATAAAAACGACACAAATAAATGAAACGCTTTATTTTATGATTGTAAATGTGTCACGTCACTAAAATGCAACCCTCATGAATCTGAATAAGCAGATGTTTGCAAAAAAAGTGTGGGTCGGTTTCTATTACATTTGGGCTATTTGAAAAGCTTGTTAACTTTTGTTTAATTTAATAAATGCAAAACAAATTAAATAAATAATCGCCTATACTCCCTCGATACTCAAGAAATAGTTATAAATATTATGCCTTGCAATACACTCACCATCAGTGATGGTAACAACTGCGAAATCGCGAAAAATAATAGTCCCTTTAGACATAACAGAGGTTAAAAAGGTTTTTTCGGAGTGCAATGTTTTGGAACAAAACTAATGCAATATGAATCAACACACACAATGCGTACCCCTTTAACATATGTTTGTCATCTTCAACCTCAAAAAATCAATTTCTGGATATAGGTAAAATTATTATTACATCATTGATCACTTTATTATCATCATATCTCATTATCACTTTGATTCCATTTAATCGTGTTAATTTGCCCTTGTGTCCTTTTTCTCAACTTTCGTAAATTGTAAAACGATTGATTTGGGCCGAAAGGAAGAAGCGCATCATTTGCAAACCGCTGAAACTTTAACAATGGTGAATGATAATGACAATAGGCTGGCGCTGATTATGATATAATACTATTTATTTTACCAATACTGGTGCAATATTTCAAAACAGCGAAACCAGAGATGAAACCGAAAATTTGTTCACAAATTCGTAAGATTGACTCCAAATAGGAAATGTGCTCATTTCATCAGTGAATAACGAATCTATAGGTAATATAGTTAAGTCGTATACAGTTCTCATAAAAAAAAAATCAGAACTCCTCTAAAGTTTGGTTTTGAATGAGTTTAATTTTCTTTTACATTTAACCAAAAATATGTATAATGCCAGTTAATTGTGTATATTATAAGGTATTATTTAACGAATATATATTTCAAATTAAAACTAAATTTCTTTAGCTATTGTGTTTTGTTTAACAGGTATATTTTTACCTTTTAAGAAAAAAATGTTAAATGTTAGAAACAAAGATGTAAAACAGAAAAATGTTAAAAAAGTTTATTCAGTATCTCGTATTTCCTCCCCGGGCTCTTATCACTGCTTCCATGCTGTACCTCATGGAACGGATAAGCGTCACAATCTTGTGTTGTGGGATGTTATCCCACTCTTCTTGTATGGCTGTTTTAAGCTGGCCAAGCGTCTCCGGAGCAGGATCTCTCACTCTGACTCGTCTCTTCAACAACTCATCCCTTAAGTGTTCTATGGGATTCATATCCGGGCTTCTTGCTGGCCAGCCCATAACCGCAATACGGACTTCGCTCAGGTATTCATTTACAATGCCAGCGGTATGAGCCCTGGTATTGTACTGCATAAAAATGAAGTCTTCGCCAATAAAATGTGCATAGGGTGCCACATGAGGCTCCAGACACTTTTCGATGTAACGTGACACATTTAAGGACGGTAACTGAGGTCCAGATACAAACGCAAGTTCGGTTTTTCCATCGGTGCTTATGCCTCCCCAAATCGTCCATGAATCGCCACCGTAACTGACTCTTTCTTCAATGCAGCACTTTGCAAAACGCTCTTCCTCTCTTCAATACGCCTTCTTTCTTGGGTCATTACCATACAGCATGATCTTACACTCGTCAGAAAAGAGAACTTTGCTCCATTGAAGGTATGACCAATTTAAGTGCTCAAGTGTAAAGTTGAGGCGCGCTCTTCGGTGGTCTACCGTCAATTTTGGACCATTAACTGCTTTATGAGGTTTCATGCCACGCTCCGCCAATCTTCATCTTATGATACAATCGCTTTTCAGTCAATCCTCGAACCTCGTGGTGATTTCATATACCGGTCATCTTGCTCAGACGTGGCTCGATGTCTACCAAATCCTGGACTGCGAGTAAACATACCAGTCTCCCGATAACGCTGATACACTCTATTGACAGCAGAGAGGCTTAGATGCAATCGTGTAGCCACAACACACTGACTATGCCTTGCATCCAGCAACGCCACTATACTTGGGTGGTTTCTGTGGGCGAGGTATTCATATTATTTAGTAAAAGATCTCTTTGGTAGGATGTTACAGCACTTAGTTAACAATAACGCTCAGTTTAGCTGACAGATCAGTTTAAAAAACGATAATTTATATAAAAAAAATATGATTAAGTCACAAATTCCGACGGAATACACATTGAAAACAATCTCTACATTCATTATTGGATGAAAATTCGAAAATTTAAATTCAATTTTGGAATTCTGGTGCACCATTGTGTAGACTAAACTACCAGCTATTTATTGGTGTATTTTTTTATGATATTAGTCCCTCTTTTTCATTTAAATGCCGCCAGAATAATACTTGCACTAGTGTTTCGATGTTTTTTGATGAGAAGTATATTTACTTTGTAACGCTGTTGTAAGTCGCAATCTGTATAAAATGAATATAATAAAATAGCCTTAGTGTTTACAGAAGCATAAAATATATACAAAGCAATTTAAAGGTTCAAACAAAAATTTTGAAAAAAATCGTTTACTTTTAGTAAAGAGTCAGTGATGCAATAGGCCACAGTGGCCGTGGAGTCGGTGGGCCAATATTCCACGCGGCCTGCTCACCCTGCATATAAATTAATTTTGCGAAATTGCTTAAGGCGAACGAAGGAACATAGAGATGGCTTTCGTGGGTATACCAGCGACGTGGAGATCCCACCTAAGAGATGGGGACACACGGGCGCATTGCAAGGAGATGCGCATTGCATCCCACACAAACCTACTGCACTTTCCCCCGCGGTGGTGTGTTCATTTTTACGTTACGTTCGCTTTTTTGAACATATAAAAGCTTAAATGTTAAATCAAGCAGAAATATTGCAGATACGATTCGTTGATGAATTTTAAAATCGCGAATCTCCACCTCTTACCGTAATTTCATGAAAAGATTTGTCAAATTTTAAATGACGTTAAAAGTAAAGCCAGTAAAATGTAATTACACTTCGTCAGGATGGCATTTATGAACCTGGCACCCGCAGCCGCGTTCCTAAACGATCGTTTCTTCTGTTATTCCGTCGGGGACCGTGACGGGCACCTCACACCAATTTGTCATTTTCGAAACGCCACATCATTCTACTCTAATTTTACGGATGCCGCACAAAATTTTAAAGGAAGGTTTATGTACTTTAGAATATTGAAATTATACAGTGAAAGTAAACACAATATTTTTCAGAAAACATCTATACAAATAAATAAAATTGAAATGTCTGTTTGTAGTTATAAAATAACCGCTTTTTACTAAGTGCATTCGGAACGTTACTAAGTGCAACGGTACTTAAACAAAAACAACATTTTTTACAATTTTTGTCTGTCTGTCTGTGTTTGTCTGTCTGTCTGTTTGTTCCGGCTAATTTCTGAAATAGCTGCACCGATTTTGACGGGACTTTCACTGGCAGATAGCTGATGTATCAAGGAGTAACTTAGGCTATTTTTATTTTAGAAAAAAAAAATAGTCTTTGTTAAAAATAATAAGTTTCAGAAATTTTAAATTCCAATTTAATTTGACCTCAGATTTATATCATCAATCATATGAAATAGGGTTCAGCTTAGGCGGGGCATTGTAGGTTGAATTTCCAATTTAAGTTAACCTCAGATTTATGTCATCAATCATATGAAATAGGTTTTAGCTTAGGCTGGACTTTGTAGGTTCGATTCAAACGTACGTATTCCGGAGGCGCATGGCGTAACAGTTGCATTCGATAATACTGACTGTTTGCGTATTTCATTTATATTTTGGGGTTTATAGGGTTTGTAATTCAAAATAAACCATAAGATATATCCAAAAATTTCTGCCCAGTCACTATTCCACGCAGACGGAGTCGCGGGCACAGCTAGTATAAAATAAAACTTTAATGATAATAGTCTAAATTATAAACATTTAATAAGCTTAATAGCTTATCAAATCTAATGATAGGTACTTGAAAAGTTACATAATTGCATTACATATTACGCAAACCAATGTAATTATGTTTTAGCTGCTATGGTATTATTCAATGGAAAATCTATAGGACAGAGCTTATAATATCCACACTACTTAGCTAGTTCCGTATCAATGTCTTCGTATAGGTAACATATTATATATTATAATAAAACTAAAATAATAGCCTTTTTCTTTTCAGCAAACTATGGCAAGCAATATCTATTATATTATATGACTGATAAATACAAAAGGTGTTTCGTTTTGAAATTTAAAGTAATCAAGTTATATGTGTAAGGCAAGAAGGGATTTCGCTAAATCAAGTCGAGTCTTAACATCGAAATAAATTTCGTTTTCGCAAACACCAGAAGCTAAATTAAACCAATAAATATATATAAATAAATTGAATTCGAACCTACTTTGGAATGATGCGATCCATTCCACTAAAAAGCAAATGTCGTCACATTTCGTGGAGATGAAGATCGCATTCACACGATCCATTCACATGATCTGTGCAGATATCTGCTTCTGGAATTGACATATTAATTAACAAAAGTTCTTATTTGAAATTTTAAAGCTACAGTATAATTTTGATTATCCGAACATCGACTATCCGATTATCCGGACACATTCTTGATTTGAAGGCGCAACGAGATATGTTACTACGAGTTCATTCCCGCCTCCGACGTGTTAGGTTCTCCCGCTGTCATTTGATTGCCCGAGTAATTTTTTATATCGTATTGTCTAAATGACGTATGTAAAACGCTTTCTGTTATAAAAAGTCATTAAAATGTAATTATTATTTGATTTGAATTTGAAATCGATTATCCGGAATTTCGATTATACGGAATACGAATACCTCCTGATTCGGGATCCTGCTGTATAAGTTGTGTTACGTGTACCAACTTGTTATAAGAATGGCTAATATTTTAGTAAAAAGAAAACAAAAAAATTTTTTAAATAATTTGGCTATGAACATCTGAGATGTCAGTTAATTTTGGGAAACGGGTTTTTTGCTCAATATATTTTGGAAATCCTGCGCTGAACCATTCAAATAAACTAAATTACATTTTAGTTCAGATCATTAAAATGAAATATTTAAGAGTAATTGTATATAACATTTGTGTGGAACAAAACTTGACGACTTGCTGTGAATAAAAATCTTAACCATATCTTTCCATATGAGCCTCTCTCCTACTATTTCTTTAATTTCATCTTATTTTATAATACAGCATCTAAATCGGGAGCAGTGGTCGCGAAGCCCGCACGTGCTCCGTGCGCGCCCGCCGACTCGCACCGGATACCCGCCTGTTTATATTTGTACCGTGTAAACACAACAAAACAATATCCCAAATTTAGACATCGTTCAGCGGAACTGAATTATGAATCCGTTTCGCTTTCCCGTGCACTTACTCATGAAACATGATGGGACCATTTGAACATTGAACTTTATGTAATAATACAAATAATTTTTTACAGTAGAAGTAACTAGTCATAACCATGGGAATGATCCCTGCGCAGTAAAATAAATCACGGAATGACTAATAACATTATTACGAGCAGATTGCTCATTTAATTGGTTAGATCATATACATCAAAGGGGAACAATAGATTTTGAGGTTCTGTGTTCGACTCTTGATATGTAATGAAAAACAGATTCTGCCGCACCTATTCTCAATACATGAAAAAGCAGCATCGTAACGAAGGTGCAAAATGGTGCTAGACTTATCAAGGCTTTGAAGCAAAATATTTGGATGCTATTGGAATTAAAATCTCCAAGCGTCCAAGCGATTAATCACCATACTGTAACTTAAATAATTGATACTTAACATCGAAATAAATTTCGTTTTCGCAAACACCAGAAGCTAAATTAAACCAATAAATATATATAAATAAATTGAATTCGAACCTACTTTGGAATGATGCGATCCATTCCACTAAAAAGCAAATGTCGTCACATTTCGTGGAGATGAAGATCGCATTCACACGATCCATTCACATGATCTGTGCAGATATCTGCTTCTGGAATTGACATCCGTTAAAAGCATATAAAAGGTTTTTAACGAATTAAATGACAACCGGCATTGACTTAGCTCGTGCATTTCTCAGTAAATAAATATTTATGTCAGCGTAAAATAAAAATAAAGTTGTTTTTTATTGCTGTAGGACAGCAAACAGGCTGACGGCCCGCTTAGAATTTAGCAGTTACCATCGCCTATGGGTGTTTGCAACGCCAGTGGCATCGTGAACACGCTGCTGTACCATAAGGGTACAGGAATTTAGGTCACTAATGCCGGAACATAATCCAAAGTTATTATGGCGGCATACTTAAGACCAAACGTACTTAAGACCGTGATTCCGATTCCGTTGTTCGGACCGCTGTTGGCGACACAAAACCTTTCCCCATCACCGTCGGTGTGCACCAAGGATCCGTCCTTAGTCCGTTTCTGTTTAGCGTGGTATTAGACGTATTGTCAAACAGCATCAGAAACTCACATGAGCAGCCCCCGTGGCTGCTCATGTATGCTGATGATATCGCGCTAGCAGATTCGGACAGGGGTAGGCTGGTGCGACGTGTGAAGGTGTGGAAGGAGTCGCTTGAGAACGGTGGTCTGAAGCTCAATGTGGCGAAGACCGAGTACTTGGCCTGTAACTCCACAGATCTCACACCCGTACGCATAGACGGCAACACGGTCGAGCGCACGGACCATGTGAAATACCTGGGATCTGTGTTTCATGCGTCTGGTGACATCGATTGCGACGTCAAGGCACGCATTGCTGCCGCGTGGGCCAAATGGCGTGAGGTAACTGGTGTCATTTGTGACCCCAAGATGCCGGTAAAGTTGAAGGGACAGGTCTATAAGACCATCATTAGGCCTGTCCTTTTATACGGCTGTGAAGCGTGGCCGATGTTAGAGCGACACAAGCAAGAACTGCGTGTCACGGAGATGAATATGCTGCGGTGGATGTGTGGAGTGACGCGGAAGGACCGCGTTAGGAACTCCCGCATTCGCGGTAGTCTTCGTGTCCGTGACATTGCAGATAAATTGCAGGAGTGTCGGCTCCGTTGGTATGGCCATGTCTTACGGCAACCGCATGCTTACGTGGGAAACAAATGTCTGGCCATGCCGCCTCCGCCGGGCCCCGGCAGGAGGGGTAGACCCAAAAAGTGCTGGCTTGACGTCGTAAAGGGTGATATGCGTGCCAATGGGCTCACTACCAGGGATGCTGAAGATCGAGCGAAGTGGAGTAGAAAAAGTCGGAAAGCGGACCCCGGGAACCGAAACGAAAGTTTGGGTGGCAACCGGGACTAACGCTAGGATGATGATGATGATAACTTAAGACCAAACGTGGTCGTCATCCACACGGACTTGAGGCCCTACTACGTAGCTAGGGTGGGTTGTTTTGTAATCTTTTACGACAGGCCGACCCCGACCGCAGAGGCAAGTGCAACATGTTGCTTGTTAGGAACAAAACCGCCTAACATAAAACATACACATTTTTGTTAATAATAGTAGTTTATAAAGAGTTATAATAATTTATGATATTGGTTTATAGTATAAGAATTGTTCATTGTACAACAATTAAATAATAATTTTCAGTTTGTGATTGATAATTATTATGATAATTTTGTGCTTTAGGGGATCATTTTAGGGTTTTTGTTTTAGAGAATGCTTTAACTTTATGCCCTAAAATAGATATGTGATATTAATGCTCCTAGACTTTTGATAGAACCATACTTACAATCTTATAACCTTAGTCGAAATAAAAAAGACCCAAAAAACACAATGTCTATCAACTAGCGGAAACAATAATTCATTTGACATCCACTTTGGGATTTAATATTTTAGTAATTACTGTTTCATAAGTTTTATTTTGGATATAAATTATATTAGCTTTTTGTATTATCAAAATAAGTCTGAAAAAATACTATAAAACATTATCATATATACATAAATGAAAGTGGCTAAATAATTCTGACTAGCAACAACAGCGAATACACGGCTTAAGTCAGTCGTGTTTATAAGACATAGTGGCCACTTTGCTGGTTGGACGTCTGGAGATAACTGATAGTCCCTCGTTAGTGGATGGCGCTTATCGGCGATCGAGGCCCAACGTAAGCCCAATAACTACGTATTCAGAAATAACGCTAAATCATACTGAACGACGCGCGGCGCTCTTATAAAATGCCGTAACAAAATTGCATTACTAACACTTACAACTCGTAACCACGTTAAATAAATTTAATATTAAACATTACAAATGCTATAATATAAATTATTTTGGGCAAACTAATCCGTCTGTAAAATTTATATCAGAAAATCGAATACTTTAACCTAATTGTTACATATAATGTTTATGATAACAACATTTGAAGCTATAAACATATAGTAGCTCACCCAGCAAACCTTGTTTTGCCATGAATATAAAAAAAATATTACATTTTTAATATCCGTTCTTAGTGAGTTCTACGTCTCAAAATTTTGATTCAATGGAGTGTTAATTATATAGTTTTAGAGATCTCAAGATAAACCCAATATACCACTCGTATTTTGTATTTATACTTCTGCCATATTTTGGATAGGATTTTCGTAAAATTCGTTTTTAGTAGGCGTCTATATCGCAAAATCAGTAACTATGCTTAAAGTCATTATATTTAAAAGAGGGAATTTACGAGTACATTATTTCAAATCGTTTTCATATTACTTATACGCTTTGAGCAAAGGTATAAAAATTAGAAAGTCCTATTTTAACTAAATAAATTAACGCTAACAGGATTCTAATCACGTATTTCATTTAAATTGAATTAAATAATAACAATTCACACCTCAAACTTAGGTCTATGAAATAGCGTGTAGAAAGCTGAAATTAAGCATAAATACCTTTGATATGTTATCCCTTTCTCACTGTTTTGAGATACGAATATGTACCAAATCATAAACACTAATAACAAAATAATTATTTCAAATCACTATTCAAACTTTATTGTTTATCGTAGTTAAATAAGAACAAAGAAAACTATTTTTTTAGTAATTGTTGTTTTTTTTAGTTATACTATGTGAATCATCAATTGTTATTGGAGTATAAATTGGTTTTCACAAGTTTTCTCGTAACATAATCCGCAAAATTAGTATAGAAGGCGACGCGTCCCCAAGGCGGGCGGATGCGGCGGCGATGCGCGACCGACTGCCGCCCGCCCAAAATCCTATTGGTAATATTGGTGGATATGATCATGAAAGTTTCTTATCGCTTTTATCAACTAAGAATAGAATGTGATATCAAATATAATTTTAATAACCTTAAAAAAGAGATTCTTCCTTGATCTAGCAAGTTTTTTTTTTTCATTGCTGAGAAACAGCAGGCAGGCTGACGGCCCCCTTAATAGTAAGCAGTTACCGTCGCCTATGGATGTTTACGACGCTAGGGGCACCGCGAACACGCTGCTGTCCGCATGTACCTAGGTACAGGAACCTAAAGGTATATCAGCTAGTAGTGAAACTAGCTTAAATCCTTTAACCTATCAAGGAATTAAAAAAAAACTACTCTGCTCTCTTCTGCTTATGTTAACATTAAACACATTTATGGAAATATTTAAAACAAAAAACGTATATGTATTAAATGCAGTAAATAATGTTTGAAATGATTTATTCGTGTGTCCGTTCGTCCGTGCGTTTAATAAGCGGTAGGTGTTGGTGTAGCGTCACTCCCGCCCTGCCTTATCGCGCTGAGATGAATCTGGCACACGCCCACGTAATTCCCGGTTGCACTTAGCACAGGCGTACTTTGCGATAGATCGCCATCCGCGAGATAGTATTTGAAGTTAATAAATAAAACAAGTAATAACTAGACACTATAATGAACATCAAAACTTCGTTTTACAGATTTTAAATGCGTTTTATTTGGATTTTTTTATTTTTATGGAACAGCAAACAGGCTGACGGTCCTCTGATTAGTAAGTAATTACCGTCGCCTATGGACATCAGTGACGTCTCTAACGCGTTGCTGTCCACATAGGAGAACTGGAACTACACAACACAATGTTATTATGGCGACATATTTACAGGCCATTAGTTGCCATCTAGATGGACTTGGGTTAAATAGGTTGTTGGGTTGTTTTGTCGTCTTTTACGACAGGCTTCCGCCGCAGGGGTCGGTTCTTACTCCGTTTCTGCAGGGAGAGAAAGAAGAGTGAAAAATTGTTGATTTTTCAGCAATATTTCAGCGACTGACAAAGAATGAATATATTACAATGTTGTCAGAGATAACGTCAGAAAATAGTATCATCTACAATGTACGCCTCATATACGTCTGGTGAATATGCATGACGCACACCCCGCTGCCTGGGAACGGGCGGCGGGGTAGTGTAGGACTCCCCGTGCAATACGCCCGTACGTCCCCTTCTCTAGGCTGGGCAATGTACATCGCTGGTATACCCACTAAAAACTTCCCGATGTTCCTTCAAACGCCTTTAGTGCCGAGGCCGCGGGACACGACGGATTAGTCAGGCCGCGACTCCGACTGGCGCCGGCCTGCTTCTGCGGGCCTCTTCAAAGCTGGGGTAGTTTACGAGCCCCGGCATTTTCTTTCTCACGCAGGGGTGAGCTCTCGGCCTCTCTGTCGGCCATGTATGTGCAGACTGCGACCCTTTCCCAAAGGGCCGCACCCGCGACCGATCGCTACGGCGGCCGGAGGTCTGTCGCCAACCTCCGGCGACGAGTGGCCCTGCGTGAGCAGGAAGGGAGCTTAGCACGCACTCCCTCCCTTTCCGCCGTCTCCTTCGCAGACATGACTGTCTCACAGAAGGAGATGACGGCGTCCCATCCAGCTTGGCTTCCGCCCATCGCTAGGATGATGATGATGAGGGAGAGACCAGTGGCAGCACAACTCACCTAACTCAACTACTTTATCAGTGTATATAAAATAATAAACAAAGTAAACATAATATTTCCTCAAGTGTGTACTTAACATAAATGTCGGCCACGCATAATTCTAGCACCGTAACGGGTTTGCAGCGTTCAGCTCGTAAAACCGGTTACAGAGTTCGAGTCCTGTTCGGGTTAATTACTCTTGTGCAATTTGGGCTGCCAGTGAGGCATTTTTCCGAAAACACCGCGCATGCGTCATTTGCTTTTTAAATTGCCGACGGATTTGTGGTCCATTCGAGCATACCTCCCACGGTACGTTCGCTTGGCATTAAATGCTTAAATGGCTGCTTGGAGGGTAATTAAAACTCAAACTCAAAGGTCCTAGCTAGAGCATTTTTTGAAAGTCAAATATGTATGACTATTATTTATAATTATGAGCTAAAGTTAACACCGCTTCACAACGTGTTTGGCTGCTACAACGAGAAAAAGTAGCAACAAACTCCCCAGTTACATGTCTAATTTTCTATATAAATGTATGTATATGGTGTTTAATATTCCTTATTTTTTTAAATTTTTTAACAATGTATAAGCTTAAGTTCCGAATACATAGAGAAGAAGAAAATAAATAAATTCACAAAGAAATAAATCAAGATGGTCTTACAGCTGATCTGAAAACTGAATCTACACTTATTATGTGGGGCTAAATGTTTTAGAGTATGATACTCGTAATACACGGTAAATCTCATCATCGAGGATCAGAGACCGTGAAAAGTGAACGAGCAAACAAAACGGATTCTGAACCTAGGAACGGTGGTTACAGATCGATCGAAATTTAACCAAACTATACTAGAGATATAATTTAAAACTCAGGAATAGTTTTGCATGCGCTTTAACAGTAATTGTCTGGTTTAAACCAGGAAGCGTGTATGAATACAACAAACATAATAAACAGTTATAGCGTAATCTTCATCTACAACTCAAACTCTCGCGTCGATGCCTAATGTAGTCAATGTCATGGCAATTGAGAGTGCTATTCTAGCTATAAAAGCTGGATCTCGCAAAATACATGGATACGAAACTTTGATACTTGATTATACCAATACTAAAAGAACAACAGAGGCTATGGACCTACTCGTAGAGGAATATTCGACACATTTACTTAAAACAGGATACGACCATTATGTTATAATATGCACAGTCTTCTCCGTGCAGGGGCGGAGGAAGAATACTAATAACTCCTGCGGCCGGGGTTGGTCTGCCGTAAAAGGCGACAAAAGAACCCTAGCTACGTGGTAGGGCCCCAAGCCTGTGTGAATGGCAACCAACTACCTTTGGTCTATAAGCATGCCGTTATAATAGCCTTGTGCAGCAGCATATTCGCGGTGCCCCTGGCCTCTCAAACATCTATAGGCGGCGGTAACTGCTTAGTATCAAATGGGCCGTCAGCCTGGCTGCTGTTCTCCGGCAATAAATTAGGCTCAAAATACCTGAGCCATCACGTGCCTACGAATACTGAAATTATAACGACCTCCGTGGGATAAGAGCTGATACATGTCGCAACGCCAACGGACGTCACGTCAACAGGTCAGGTTTCGAATCCCGTCCCGTGTCTGGGTGTTTATCTATAATATGAATTTAATTACAAAAGTATGTAAGTAGTATATCAATTGTGCTATGCTATTTACTTTGGGACCAGATGGCGCTGCGTGAACTGTACCAGCATTATATTTATAAATTCCTCAAGAATGAACTAAGGCTAACGTTCGTTGGGGATATCGCCCCGGTTGCACACAAATCTTGCGAATCACGAGCGGGGCTTAAGCCGTGCGACGCGGCACAAGTCTAGCAGCCCCTAACTAAACACACGACCTCATTTCTGACAGTAGCCGCTAGTTTTATTATTATTCCTCTGAGTTGTTCAAATATTTTCTACCACTAAACAATTATTATTACTTTTTAAAAGTATGTTACCATAATATTAAATGCTTATCAATGATTAAAATTGTAACGTTTATGTTTTTGTCATGAAAAAATGACAACGTAGAAAATGTATAAAAATTACAACAATACGTATACTTGAATATTACTGAAATTGTGTTGTTGTAAAAAGCCATGCCAATCTATTACGTATGATTTCTCCTTCACGCCGTGACTTGGCGGACAAAGTGCAGGATAGGCGCCGTTGTTGGCATTGCCCACCGTGGCGAACAAATGTCCATGCCACTGAGTACTGCGATTTACACATTGCGAATCGAAAAGCAAAAGTCAATAAAGCATAAATTTAACTTGTAACCGGAATTTAACGCTAATTATATATATTTTTAATGATTTTATCGTAATTCTTAGTCACCAGTAGACATGATACTCTTTGAACTACCACCATTTGACAAATACAAATGAAATATGTTTATTGACCAATAAATTATTATTCCTCTCTGAAGAATATATACCCTATACGCGATATGGCCACCCACATTTCGCCGCCGTGTATTTCCCAAGTCAATAAATAAGGGTCCATTCACGCGAGTCATTGTCGATTGACTAATTTGCATACAGATGTCGCTGCTGTGGATTAGCCTCCTTGAGCAGGCTCCGACTCGTAAAACACCCGCTTACCTGCAACAAAAGAACAAAAACAACGTTAATTTGAATCCGTTTTGTATGGAATCTTAGTACATTTTCTCGAATATTCTATATTCCTGTATATTTATAATACATATATATTTAATATTATTATTAATTTATAAGCCAGCTATGCATTGGCAAAACCAATAGAGGTGACAACCGTAATTCGACACTGAGACCCACTGGACGTCAAAGTTGATCCAAGTCTTAAAAGCCAATTTCACCCACAAAAACATTTTCACAACATCTCTTGACAAAAGGTTTCAATTTTAACAAAATCTTTTCTTCTAGCTGGTGGTGAAAAGGCGTGGGTCCCCGAGATAGCGGGCGTAGACGCGTCGAGCCCGCTGATTGCGCGCCGCCCTCCATTCATATGCTAAAACCAGGTTGGCTTTATCATGACTCAGCTCCTACTATTGACTCGGCTTGCCATTCGAGTTTATAATATAAATATGAAACTCTAAGTGGCTTTAATATAAACAATTATCAAGAACTCAGCAAACTTTTGAACAATTTTATAAGTAAAATTAAATTTAAGTTCAAGATTGACTGAAAATAATTTCAACACTATTTGCTTGTGGATACCGATAAGTCTCTAAAACGTTATCATTAAAACATCATTAAAATAATCACATTTATTACTTAAATAGTAAATAAAAATTATATCGACGTTCTACGATTTTTGATCGATGATATCTATCTCTTTAATACACTTATTAGTTTCACCTGTTGTTTGTTGTTTTTTTTTTATTGCTGTAGGACAACAGCAGGCTGAGAGCCCGCTTAGAATTTAGCAGTTAGCGTCGCCTATGGGTGTTTGTCACGCCAGTGGCATCGCGAACACGCTGCTGTCCCATAAGGGTAGGGGAACTTGAGTCACTAATGCCGGAACAAAACACAAAGTTATTATGGCGGCATACTTAAGACCAAACGTGGTCGCCATCTTGGCTTGGGGCCCTACCACGTAGCTAGGGTGGGTTGTTTTGATGCCTTTTCCGACAGGCTGACCCCAGCCGCAGAGGTCTGTATTCTTTCTCCGTCCCTGCAGGGATTCAAATTATTCATTTATAACTAACTCCTTTAAACTCGATTTTGATCTACTAAACGGATTATCCTGATTAGTTAGGATCGCCAGGATACACCTGCAGAATTAATATTATTTATTTTATTAAAAGATAATATCAGGAGATATTTCATTTTAAATACATTTATCACCAACAAATATGCTAGACTTAATTTTAAAAAACGGAAACGTCCTCAAAATGCTCGCTGCATTACCGCGTTGGATGGCAACGCTTATCCTTTGTCCTAAATACAAACCAGATTTTTGATCCCTCGACACCTCGATCAACCGTTTTGATAGGATAAAGGCTATAAGCTTGTGGACCCAACGGCCCCAAAGTCTCAACACTGAAAGCCGCAAATAAGAATCCGCTGCTAATGGATGAATATTTGCGGCGTTTCGGATCCTCTTATTGTGCAGCAGCAGCACCGGCTACCAAAGCTGTATCTGGAAGACGGGAAGCCGCTAGTGTATCTACGCACGTAGCATCCCATACCAGAGAGCATCCTATCCTCCAGGGCATCAATGTCATCCCGTCCAATCTCTTGTCATTGTCGCGTCTTAGTCCACCCTGACAGCGCTTTTGTAACACGATAAACCGTGGAGCCCTAAGCCTCCGACTCTATCCACACACCTACAGCGATGAGGAATGAGGCACTAATAACTTTTAATAAAATTATGAAGTTCAATATTTTTTTATCGTTAAATTTGTATGTAAAAAAATGCCAAGAATTATTTTGTAGACATTGCAGACAAGCGATCATGTAAGTTACATGCAATTGTACCATACATAAATTTAATTAAATAAATATTATATGTAGAGTGTAGACTTATCAAGGTCCGATGACAATACAATTATTATTAACAATTATTACAAATAATTCGGTAAGAGTATCTCATTATCCTCAATAGAATCACCAGGATTTAAAAAATGGTGACATATTATATATTATGCCTGATTAAATTCTTAAACAATTTTAAGCAAGAATTAGTAACATACTTTGATATGAGATTTGATTCGTACCTGAACTGACTTAAGATACTTATAAAAAACATATTTATTTCATGAATTTCAGATACTATTGCTACACATACCAATGTTTCATTATCATTTTCAATGTTTGACGTGGTTTTACTATAAAACTATAAACCGAAGTCTTGAGCAATGTAACTGTGTACAGCAAGTAGCTCATTTTCTAATAAATATAATGCAACCGATGGTAGGGGTAATCGTGAAACTATTTGGTTCACACCTCTTGAATCCGCACCGTAACCGAACCTGAGACTACATTACAATACAATGGGCTTGGCTCACGTTATTTATTACGTGATAGGTAAATTATTCCATACAATACACTCTTGACGGCAAATTATTTCTCCATCCATTTCGTGCAGGGCGATTCGATCGTGCTCACAAAAATCATCTAGGCAATAAACAAAGAAATATTTTGTGGAAATATTTAACACCCCGTGCGAAGCCTTTATTAAACTTTAGTATAAAACAATTTAATACTGTTATCAACGAAGCTTACTTAACTTCTAATATAAAAAAAACAAAACAATAATAACTTGTTTAAGTATTACTTATAAGGAAATACCGTATAAGGAATTTTATTCTTTCTTAAATAATTATATTTTTCAATTTGACAATAATACCATTATTAAAATTGATGAAATTTTAATCAAATAAATAATCTATATCTATACTTCTATACTACTATTATAAAGAGGAAAGATTTGATTGTTTGTTTGTTTGTTTGTTTGTTTGCTTTGAATAGGCTCCGAAACTACTGACCCGATTTAAAAAATTCTTTCATTGTTGGGAAGCTACACTATCCCCGGGTGACATAGGCTATATTATATTTTCAAAAAAATTAGGGATCCTTACTAAAACTCCAATAATGTAACCCAAAGTGTAAAAAAATTACCTAAAATATTATTTAAATCGCGTGCGTCGCGAAAACTATTGATGATAGAATAAAATAATGTACTACAACTTTGCAGAACACATCATTATTTACAAAAAGTGTCGCGACAGCATATGTCTAACTATTATAGTTATGCCACAATAAGTGTTCTTTTATTTTAAAAATATAATTGAAATGCCGCCCCTAGAAAAGACTCTTTATTTGGATCTTGGTATTAATCCTTATCAAAATAAATTACTTCATATTCAAAACTGTTTCAATACCTTTATATAACTATTTGAATTATTCAATTCGGATATTCCATTCGAAAGATATCACGAGTTTAAAAATGTAAGTATTAGAAAAATGTTGCGTGGTAGCCGCTCACCCTGTTCGGCTAGCTAGGCAGCACCTTATGCAATGTAGGCGTGCGTCACTGGGGTTTTTACAAAAATTAGAATACTTATTAAAAAATAACGAAAAATAAATAAAAAGTAATAACAAAAAAAATCATTAAAATAAAAGCTCATAGAAATAATAATATTCAAACTTTCTTTATAATTTTATTTTTTTAGTAACCTGACGCAAATAGAAGGGTTTGCCCTCAGGGGCGCTCCTCTGTCCGAGGAGTGCACGGGTGTGCGTACCCGAGGTGCCCGAGCATCCGTCGCTTCACTCCCCTCTCCGTTCGAGGCGACAGAGTCCTACCTTTCTTTCCATCTACCTCTTACATCCTTTCCAACTTAGCTCTCTGTTCGTGGCGTGGTCCCCGGTGGGCTGATTGCGAATACTGATTGGGGTCCCGGGTTCTACCCTGGGACCTTATTTGGTAGTCGAAACCATGCCTATTTCGACTGCGCTTGCACAGAGTGTTCCCGGGGCGGAAATTGCATCCTCGCTGTCGGTTGGTCTTGCTGGGCCGGCTACGACGTCAGGCGACTCTGCTTTTTCTGGAGTGTCGTCTGGTAGTCGTACCCACGCCTGACTGGCACGCGACGGGGATGCGAGTCCCGTCCGGAATTGGCCGCGGACCTGTCACTCCCGGCCCTGGTTCTGTCCATGGTCGGGGGCGATCCTGGATGGACGGCCGTCGCCTCCTTTTGCGAGGCAGTAGTGTCTGCAAGGGAGGCGGCGGAACGGGAGCGGGAGTCCGCCACCGCACTCCCCTCCCGCCAACGTAGGCCGCGTCGTCGGCGCCGGAGGGCGGGCAACGATCTCCGGCCGCCGTAGAAAACGGCCGCGGGCGGCCCCTCGGGGGAGAATCCGCCACCCGCACTATTGCCGCGAGGGAGAAGGCCGCGTGCTGTTCCACAGCCCCCCTCAACTCCTAGAGTTGTTACAAGAGAGCGCCGGGGGGACGAAACCCTGACCCCCTGGCGCCAGCACTTTAGAAGGGGCCCGCTTTAAGACAAAGCGTGAACCGGCGCCGGCCCGGGCCACGAGATCGACAGGCCATATATCCGTGGGCCCGGGCGTAGACGATAGGAGAACAGCGGGGTTTTTTAGTGGGTCGAACATCTTTTCCGGAGTCCCTTATATCCCTCGGTCCCCCCGGGCCGGGATAACCCGTCAAGAGAGGTTTTTCCCCGAGACCGAAAAAAAATAGAAGGGTTTAATTTTTAATTTTTTGTTAAATACCCGTGCGAAGCTGGGACGGGCTGCTAGTCAATCAATAAATAAATATGTTGGGACATTTCACACAACGCCATCTAGCCCCAAATGAAGTTGCATAGTATTTTTGGGTACTAGACAACTGATATATTACATAAGATATACTTTTCTTTTGTATTATTTTTATACTTATTCAAATAATAGATCATAATGTTAAACATATTAAATTCAAATACAATGTTTAATTTTCTTTTAAATAATTTTTTAATCTTAGTTAAATTTTGAATTGTCCGAATAAAATATATAAAAATTGTCCCAGTGGTGGTAGGATATGATACGCAAAAATGTTTTACTCGTATTTATAATTCGAAATTAATGTTAGTATGTAGCTTACAATTTTTTAAATAAAAGCACGGAGTTAAAGAAAGACGTACTTCTGGTTTTAACTAAAAACTGCCTTTATTTCATTATGAATATATTATTGCCGTGTACACTCCATATTTATACCAAGAATTCTAAACTATAAAACTGATATTTTAGATAGCTGAATATTTTGTTTCTCTGACCAGCCTTTTTGCAACGAATATAAATGATAAACTAATTAAGATAATGAAAGCCAAAAACTCAATCTCTATACAATGGGTGGCGTTAACAGGAATCGATATGGAATTTGATTAAGCTATTACCTTAAGCCCTCCCCCTCTCCCCGCCACCCTCAGCGGAAACGTTTTGAATAAGAAAACCATCAACACGGTGTTGGCACACTGTATTATGGGGTACACGAATTTGAGAACTCATCAAAATGCAAAGAAATTCAACTTCCAGGAAGTGCTTTTATATCTGGAATATAGCATCTGATAGAAATAAAGTTCAGCCGATGATGAGCTGGCCCATGAACGAGCGCTACGACCTTCGAACGTCAGAACGCCTGCGGGGATCACGGACTCAATTCCCATCCAGAGCCTAAATGTTGAGGTATAATACGTATCTACAAAAGAAAAATGTATAAATTAGTTGTCTAGCACTCGGAGAAGCGCTTTGCTGCTTATTCTGGTACAAGGTGGCGCTGACTACGGTCAAATTTGTATCATACAATTCAAAAAGTGAAGAAATAGTCACGGATGGGATAGGAAAAAAGATGTAGCTTGAAATAACCTAAAGAAACATGTTCATTAACTTGTGAGAGCATGCTATCATACTGATCATGTAGACTTGACATGCTGGCAAGGATTTTAATAAAATACGTCATTATTCTTTTTCTAAGAGTAAGAGCAAGACAATATATCTTCTGGAAAAACTTCTTCACGCTAATATGCCTGCAGCGGCAAGGATGACCCTTCGTGCGTCTGTGAACCAGGCACTAGGAAAACAGTTTCACATATTATACTTGAATGTCTTATGTTTGACCGGGAAAGACGTGAAAAGGGAATTGTGCTTAGTTTAGAAATCGAAGAACAAAATATAGATCATCTGATACAAAAGGAACAATGCGAAAGGTTCATAAAGTATTGTAGTAAATTTATAAAAGTAGTAATAAATAGAAAAAATATTAGTTGATAAAATAAAGTAAATAGCATTATGCTCGTATAAAGCCAAGTATTAAAATATTAAATAGTAAATAATAAGTAAAGAAATAGTAATTTTAAGATAAGGTTGTACATAGTAATATTTGATTATAATAAGTTTTGATTTAGATTATATTTGTAAATAAGTTTGTAGAAAATAAATAAGTAAGAAAAACCAAGAGGAAAAAAGGTTTAACTCTAAATGCGTCAGGAGGTGGAAATTTAATAAAAAAAATATTTTTATTGTTGTAGGACAGCAGACAGGCTGACGGCTCGCTTAGAATTTAGCAGTTACCGTCGCCTATGGGTGTTTGCAACGCCAGTGGCATCGCGAACACGCTGCTGTCTAATAAGGGTGCAGGAACTTGGGTCACTAATGCCTGAACACAACACAAGGTTATTATGGCGGCATACTTAAGACCAAAGGTGGTTGCCATCCAGACGGGCTTGAGGCCCTACCACGTAGCTAGGGTGGGTTGTTTTGTCGGCTTTTACGACAGACCGACCCCCGCCGCAGAGGTTAATACTCTTTCTCCGCCCCTACACAGATAAACAATTATAAATATGTATCGTACGAGCTATTCTATCTAGTAGTCTGAGCCTTGGCTCTCTGAGCCAAAAAAAAGTTTTGTAGCGGCGACTGCCTTCTGACCTCCAACCCTGAAAAAAGAGTCGAATGGTTCCAGTTCAGTGCGGTAGCTCAACTGAATTAATACTCTCCGTGCAGGGGCGGAGTAGGCATACTAACCCCTGCAACCAGAATCGGCCTGTCATAAAAACGACAAGAAAACTAGCTACGTGGTAGGGCCGCAAGCCTGCCACCATAATAACCTTGTGTTGTGTTCCAGGTTTCAGTACCACTATGCAAACAGCAGCGTGTTCCCGGCACCCCTAGCGTCGCAAATATCCTGGCGACTGTAACTGCTTCTCTGCGATGATTGCTTTAAGTGGTATAAAAATAATTAAAATAAGAAGTGAAAAATTGAAGAAGAAACGAAAACCCCGTATCGTTAGATTTATTTTTCTTCTCATTGGCTTCACAGGTAAAAAATAAACTTCAAATAAGTGGTTTTGACTGCTGCTCTATCTAATGCTCAGTTGATCCACATAAATTCCTGCGTGGACAGTGTCACAGCCGCAACTAGTATATCGAATACGTTCCATCTATTCTGAATATTACCTAAATTATCCCATAAACACATATATTATCACGCGTGTTCGCCCGTAACATGTCGACGCGCGGCACAGCGCCCTGGTGCCTAATTAAAAGCAGTTATCATTACGCCCTATACCTTCAGGGGGTGAGTTATGCTTGTTGAAATAATAAAGTAAATGTTTATGGGCGGAATTCTTAAACGCCTCAAATAGTTATGAGGCTTTTAATGAGTAAGAGGTTCAAACGGTGCCACTGTCACGCCACCTGTGTTTTGAATTTATACTTATGCGCTTTACAATATCTGTGTACACCATTTTTACTCTATTTTTTATTTTTTACAATTGCATTTCACTATAGGGTTAAAGGTTCATATCTGTCACCAGTAAATATAAAATACTGTCAATTCCCAGACAATAACAGAGGCTGAACAAGATGCTGAGAGTAATTGAGTTGCAACAAGTCTCTTACTTCCTCCTATAGGGAAGAGATAGTGATATTACATCGATGAATTGAGAAACCATCACATCGAGGTTACTACTAACGACTAACGTGACGGGTATGCTATCCGTTGCACATACGTTATCTTATATCTTTAAACGAGCAATTCTTGTATATATATATACCTAGTCAGGTCATAAATTCTGTCACATGTTTAATGTAAAATAATTGTAACAAGTTTATTAATTATGTAACCATTCATATATCAAAATGAACTTAACAAAACATAGATTCTTATGACATTAAAGTTTATTCAAAATGACCTCCGTGATTTTGAATACAAGCCTTCAATCTGCGCGGCCAGTCGTCTATCGCAGCACGAACGAGGTCCATGTCAATATCGGCGGCTGCCTTAATCAAGGATGTCTTGAGTGACTCCAAATTGGGATGAGGCTTTGAGCACGCCTTTTCCTCCAAGTGTTGCCATATCTTGTAATCTAACGGATTCAAATCTGGACTGGAGGAGGGCCAGTCTTCGTGCCGGATGAAGTCGATTTCACGCGCCGCCAGCCAGTCTTGTGTGCTCTTCGCTCTATGAGCTGGCGCCGAATCTTGTTGGAATACCCAGTGCCTGTTATTGAACATGGTATGAGAAACAGGTTCCACAAGGTTCGTCAATACTGTATTTTGATACACAACAGCATTCGTTTTTACACCTTTCTCACAAAAATGTACCTCTGTTAAGCCCCAATAAGAAACTCCCAACCATACCATGAGCGAGGATGGAAAATGACCTCGTTGGACACGCGGAATACGGTTGCTCGCTTCTTCACTACTGTGTGCGTACACCTTATCATTTTGTTTGTTGTAGCTCTCTTCTACGGTAAACATTTTTTCATCCGAAAAAAGAATTTCCCGATATTTTTTTCCCGCGTACCGCTTCAACAAAGCGCGGCATCTCTTCAGTCTCAGGTCCATTAGACGAGCATTCAAACGATGTCCTGTTTTTCTTCGATATGCCCGAAGCCCTAAGTCTTCATTTAACACCCTTTTCACCGTGGTTCTGCTTAACCCCATCTGAAGGGCCAACAGTTTCTGCTTACGTTTGGGATTTCTTTGAATTCGTGCCTTCACAGCTTTTATCACTGCTGGAGTCCTAACAGACCGAGGGCGACCACTTCTTGACCTGTCATCTACACTAGAGTCTTCATTGTATCGTTTGATGGTACGATAAACGAATCTTTTGTTAATATTCAAATTTTTCAGTATGTTAAAAATTTGAATTGGCGCGTAACCGCAACGATGCAACGCAATAACTGCAACACGGTCTTCTTTAAGCGTCCACTCCATATTTAAAAATAAGTAAAATTCTAAAAGTTATACATTTTTATTTTCATGAACAATTCGAAATTCGAATTCAATAAACTTTTTTGTGGCCAGCATTCTAAAAGAAAAGTTTTTACTGTGTGACAATACTTATGACCTGACTAGGTATATATATATATATATATATATATATATATATATATATATATATATATATATATATATATATATATATATATATAGGTATATATATATATATATAGGTATATATATATATATATATATGTATATATATATGTATATATATATATATATATATATATATATATATATATATATATATATATATATATATATATATATATATATATATATATATATATATATATGTAAAGAGAATATCATCTCTTTAATGTTATTGTATTATGGTTAGGTTGTGTAACCAGGACATAATCCCTTTTGATTTAACGCGCTTAATGTCATGTGTCATAGAAGTGTGACACATGACATTTGCCTACAAAAAAGTAAACAATATTTACGTTATTACGTTACAGATTTGATTGAAATAATTTAATTAATAGATAGAAAAGCAAGAGTTATGAGAGACGAGTAATCAACTTTAATTGTCGTTTCTGTTATTTTTACAGAAACAAATTTGTTTGATTTATTCGGACCATCCAGACTGAAACAAATAAATAATATTATAAAACGACAATTTTCGTCACAAAATGAAATTGCAATTCGAGTTCAGAGCTGTGGCTTCTCCAAAGGACTGTAAAACTACAGTAGTAGCTGTAACCTCAATTGTCACAGAACAAGGGGAAAAATATGTTATACCAGATGACCTCATGTATGCAGATTATCATGAAGAGTTGACAAAGACGGAGACTTTCAAAAAGGTAAAAAATTCATTAGGAAAAAGGCATGATGAGTTAAAAATATGGATAAAAATTTCAAAAGAATTAGAAAAGATATATTTAGATGATGAAGGAAATATCCAGTTTGGAGGGAAATATTTAAAACAAACACTTCAAGAGAATATTAAAGAAAACTCGAGCTTGGAAAAAATATTAGAAAAATTAATTGAAAAATCAGAAAAACACGAAGAAGAAAAAACTTAAAACATATTGTAGATAAATTTGTATTAGAAAAATTTAATTATAAAACATCTAATGTTAGACAATGGTTACATATATTCGAAAAAGAGTGTGGAAGATTTAAAATAGAAAAAGATAAAACTAAAATAGAATTATTAAGAATATTTTTAGATGCAACTTGCCAAGATTGGTATACTTCTACTGTAATAAAAGGAGAACATGAAAACAATTGGAATACGTGGAAACAGATATTAATAGAAACCTTTTCAGGTAAGGGATGGAGTAGCAGGACATATGCTCATTATTTTAAATACAAAGAAGGTTCAATAGTACAATATGCAATAAAGAAAGAACGATTATTATTAGAAATAAATAAGGACATGGACGCTGATACAATGATAGATAGAATTGCATTTGGGTTGCCAGAATTTATTAGAGAGAAGATCGCCAGAGATGAAATAGAAAATACAAAAGATTTAATAAATGAATTACAGAAGCTTGAAGGGATAATAAATAAAAAGAAAACATTTAAAAAAGAAGGTAAACCAGAACATAAATTCAGAAATGAAGAAAAGAAACCATGTATGACATGTGAAAACATGGGTAAAGGTATAAGATATCATCCAGAAGAAAAATGCTGGTTTAAACTAGAGAAAAAAGAGAAACCTAAAGCTATAGGAAGCAATTCAGTAATAGAAGTAAATTTAAATACAGAGAAAAAAAACTAATAGTCACACCATTGATCAGACTTAAGCTACTAGTTGAGAATCAGATAGAGATAATGGGAACATATGATCCAGGTTCTCAAGTATCCTTGATAAACTCGAAATGGATAAAAATAAAAGAGAATAGAGAAGATTTAAACAAGATATTCTTGAGGTCTGTCAATGGTGTGAATCAGACAAATGGATTGGTAAGAATAAGAATAAAAATATTTGATATAGAAAAAATAGTAGATATATATGTAGTTGAAAGAGAGGATTTTGAAGATTTTATAATAGGATTAGACTTAATTCCTATGTTTAAGTTGAGGTTGAATGAAAATTTAGAAATCTCACAGAAAATAGAGAAAAAGTTAGAAAAACCAGAGATAACATTAAGTGAAGTTACAAATTGTTCAATTAATTTTAATGAACACGTGGAAACAGAAGAATTTCAAACAAATATAGAACATTTAGATAAAGATAAAAAAATGAAGATAGAAAAATTGATAGATAAAAACAAATCAGTGTTTGCGAAAGACAAGTATGATATTGGGACTGTTAACGAATATGAAGCTAGAATTGACTTAATAGTGGAGAAATACTGCAGTAAAAGACCCTATAGATGTAATATAAAAGACAAAAAAGAAATAGAGAAACAAATAGCCAACTTACTAGAGAAGAATTTAATCGAAGAATCTTATAGTCCTTTTGCTGCACCCGTCACACTAGCATATAAGAAAAATGAAGGAAAGACACGTCTGTGCATAGACTTTAGAGATTTAAATAAAAACATTGTCCCTCAGGCACAACCATTCCCTTTAATAGATGATATAATAATAAGAGCCAGAAATTGTAAATACTTTACGACACTGGACATTAACTCAGCTTTTTGGTCAATACCACTAAGAATTGAGGATAGGAGGAAGACGGGATTTGTAACACAAGATGGTCACTATCAATGGACATGTCTACCGTTTGGCTTAAAAACGTCTCCAGCTATATTTCAACGAATTCTGAGTAGCATATTAAGAAAATATGGACTAACTGAATTTTCAGTGAACTATATAGACGATATCTTAATACACTCACCGACGTTTGAAGAACATCTAAATCATATTGAAAAATTATTAAATGCAATAAAAAAAGAAGGACTCAGGTTAAAATTTAAAAAGTGTACATTCGCTGCTAGTTCGGTTAGATATTTAGGACATGTAATAGGAGAAAATACGGTTAAACCGTTGAAAGACAACATAACGTCAATAAAAAATTTCCCAATTCCTACTACACAAAAGCAAATTAGACAATTTCTGGGGAAAATAAATTTTTACCATGAATATATAGAAAAGAGCTCAATATTACTAGATCCATTACATCAACTATTAAAAAAAAATGTAAAATTTATATGGACAGAGGATTGTGAAAAATCTTTCAGAAAGATAAAAGAAATGCTATGTTCCCAACCAGTGTTGGAGATATTCGACAAAGACCTTCCAATCAAGATATATACAGATGCATCACTTGAAGGTATAGGCGCAATACTAAAACAAACACAAGAGGATGGAAAAGAAAAACCTGTGGCCTACTTCTCAAAGAAACTTAATGAAACGCAAAAAAGAAAAAAAGCTATTTATCTTGAATGCTTAGCTATAAAAGAGGCAATAAAGTACTGGCAACACTGGCTGATAGGGAGATACTTCGAAATATACTCTGACCACAAACCACTGGAAAATATGAATATAAAAGCACGAACAGACGAAGAATTGGGCGATCTAAGTCACTATCTATCTCAATACGATTTTAAAATTATATACGTCCCAGGTAAAGATAATAAAGAAGCGGACTGCTTGAGTAGAAACCCTGTTCTAGAATCAAATACAGAAGAAGAGGATTTATTAAAAACGGTAAATTTTATTGAAATAGATGAAATAAAATTAGATCAGATGAATAATATACTATTACAGAATAAAAAAGAAAAATTAATAGAGAAAAACGGAATATATTATAAAAAAGTGAAGAAAAGAGAGAAAATCATATTATCAGAAAAATTCAGTATTGATTTAATTAATAAAATACACAAGGAATGGTGTCACACAGGAATAACACAAACACAAATGAAAATATGTCCATATTATACTGCTAAAAATTTAGTGAAGAATATAAAAAAAATTTGTAAAGAATGTTATATATGTATTAAGAATAAGTCAAGAGGGCAACATAAATTCGGCTCAATGTCACAATTAGGACCAGCGACCAAAGCTTTCGAAATTATGTCCATAGATACAATTGGAGGATTTGGAAGCACTAGATCAACAAAAAAATATATTCATTTACTTGTTGATCATTTCACGAGATATGCGTTCATTTCAACATCAAGAACTCAAAACGCCGCTGATTTTATAAAACTAATTCAAACTGTGTTAGACATAGAAAACATCGGAACAATCTTAACGGACCAATATCCTGGAATAAATTCGAAAGAATTTAAAGATTATTTAAAAAATAAAGGAGTGCAATTAATTTTTACTGCAATAAATGCACCATTTTCTAATGGTCTGAATGAAAGACTGAATCAGACATTAGTAAATAAAATAAGATGTAAAATAAACGAAGAGAAAAAGAATAGAGCATGGACATCGATAGCGAGAGAATGTGTGAATAAGTATAATATACTAGAACATACAATAACGGGATTTACACCAGAGTATCTATTATATGGCACAGACACCAGTAACATACCAGAAGAGTTAAAAAGAAAGAAAAACGGAGAAGACTGGATAAGAGATAAGAAATTAGCATTAGAAAGAACACAGAGATCACATAAGTATAACGAAAGTTTATTTAATAGAAACAGAAGACACCATGAATTCAACGAAGGAGATATGGTATTCATAGAGAATGGAAACAAACTCAATAGGAAAAAGCTAGAAGAACTAAGAATCGGCCCATATATAATAGAAGAAAAAATTTCAAACTCAATTTATAAAATAAAAACTGGAAAAAGAAATCAAGACACGAGTCTATTCCACGTGACAAAACTAATTCCAATGTTTGAAGTTGAAGCTGATTGAAAAATTATGCAATTTTCATATCGTGGAGGGGAGATGTAAAGAGAATATCATCTCTTTAATGTTATTGTATTATGGTTAGGTTGTGTAACCAGGACATAATCCCTTTTGATTTAACGCGCTTAATGTCATGTGTCATAGAAGTGTGACACATGACATTTGCCTACAAAAAAGTAAACAATATTTACGTTATTACGTTACAGATTTGATTTAAATAATTTAATTAATAGATAGAAAAGCAAGAGTTATGAGAGACGAGTAATCAACTTTAATTGTCGTTTCTGTTATTTTTACAGAAACAAATTTGTTTGATTTATTCGGACCATCCAGACTGAAACAAATAAATAATATTATATATATATATATATATATATATATATATATATATATATATAATTGGACTCTCAGAATCGGCTCAACAATTTTCATGAAATTTAGTATACGGGGGGTTTCGGGGGCGATAAATCGATATAGCTAGGAATCATTTCTAGAAAATGTCAAAAGGTTGTGTTTGAGTAGTCCCAATTTAAACTGAAAAATTACTCTTCCTAACATCTATCGGCGAATAATAATACTATTTTTTTTAAATTGCTTTAACGACACAACAACACTAAAGCTATTCCAGCAGATGGCGTTGTTAAGTAACACGAAGTCAATGAGTGTTTGCTTTGAGGTTAGACTACGAAAATCAATTGTTAATTTCCAAAAAACACAATTTATAAAAAAAAATACCGAGCAAAGCTCGGTCGTCCGGATATTAATTATATATTTGCAGTAATAAGCACCTCTAGTGGTGGTACTGGCCTACGATAAAATTGGTAGAACTTTATCTCATTTTAAGAGCAGTTCACCACCGCCAAATGAGCTTCGCTATGCAATATTTAGTTCTGATGATAGTTGCCCCTATATAGTTCATTTACAGAGTTATTGCAAATTAGCGAATACTAATAAAAATACTTGCACGACTTTGACCGAAAGAAAGAAGTTAAAATTTAGTCATCTAATACCTAAATTTTCTTGAGCACGTTTGCGCAAAAAGGGGAAGTTTCGAAACCAATATCAAGTAAGGGTAACCATGCAAATAAGCGCGAAGATGTGTACTAATATGATAAGGTGATGACGGATACAGAATGCTCGGTTGCATTCGGGATGAAGAGCATCTTTGAACCAACCTCCTACCATATATGCGTCAAAAATAAAATGTTACGTTGTGACCACTTACTGAGCTTATATTTTTGTAGCAATAAACAAACACTTAACATTTTCCACTTGAGTTGTACAACAAGGATCTTAATTGTAATGCGTTTACGTGGTAGGTGCGCAATAAAGCACTCGGCGGGCGGCGGGCGGCGGGCGGCGGGCGGCGGGCGGCGGGCGGCGGGCGGCGGGCGGCGGGCGGCGGGCGGCGGGCGGCGGGCGGCGGGCGGCGGGCGGCGGCCAGCGGAGGCTAGCCCTCGTGCCCTTCGGCTATTAATTACCCAACGACTACTGGACTGTGCGCAATGTTTTCTTAATGGCATTGCACTGTGGAGGAATACTGTATTATTATGTTCTATGACAAATAAAATAGATTTTCCGCAGCTTTAACTGAGTAATATGCGTTGGATTATCGTACGAGTAAACTATTATTTGCTTTTAAGTTACTACTAACTTGGTGCCTACTTTTTGCTTCGTGGTCGGCTCATATTATAAGGAAGAAGAAAAACAAAAATTATATAATGATAGTCACGCTTGTCCAACGAGGATGGTGGGTTACACATAACGCTGAACTAGGGATACATATCGCGGTGTTTTCTTCCACAAAATCTTGTCAATACGTGAAAATTATAAATGTATGAATTATCGAGTAAATAATAAACATGTAAGATAAACTTTCATCGATTAAATTCAATTGCATCTGCAATCGAAGAATTAATCACAATAAACTAATGTTTTTCATAGTTGAATTACATTCAAGTAAAAAGAGACAGTTGGGAACTGTACTCTCGAAATTGTTGACGAATACGTCTACTTGGGTCAAACGATCCAGTTAGGCAGGTCCAATTTCGCGAAAGAGGTCACTCGTCGAATCCAACTCGGATGGGCAGCGTTCGGGAAGCTCCGTAAAATCTTTTCGTCCCAAATACCGCAGTGTCTCAGACGTGGTCGCTAACTATGGGCCTTATGAGAAAGCTCATGGTCGCTCAGAGGGCAATGGAGAGGGCTATGCTCGGAGTTTCCCTGCGAGATCGAATCAGAAATGAGGAAATTCGCAGGAGAACCAAAGTCACCGACATAGACCGGATGATTGCAAAATTGAAGTGGCAGTGAGCTGGGCACATAGCTCGAAGGACTGATGGCCGTTGGGGCAGAAAAGTCCTCGAATGGCGACCGCGTACCGGAAGACGCAATGTTGGTAGGCCCCCCACAAGATGGACCGATGATCTGGTCAAGATCGTCGGAATAGGTTGGATGAGGGCAGCGCAGGACCGATCATTATGGAGATCTTTGAGGGAGGCCTTTGTCCAGCAGTGGGCGTCTTCCGGCTGAAATGATGATGATGAAAAAGAGACATCATGACATAAGACAAAATGGTACTTGCTAGAACTCTACTGTTATGAAATAACAAAGTTTTCATCGTAAATTTTGTTGAATAAAAGAAATTCCTTTTCCGTATATAGCCGTAAGCCGAATGTATTTTCACAATTTCCAGGCCGTGCCCAATACGGCATAGTGGCTGTTATCAGTACGGAACCGTTGCCCATTACGGATTAAAAAAACACCGCACACCGGCTAGATAGATCACTAACGTTGTTTCGACATTAACGGAGTATAAACCTGGATTCGCGCCGCGAATTAATTCCTTAATTTATTACCCATAGGGTCGGAATTCTTATTAATATGTTATGGCTAGAGTCCATAATTGCGCAACATAATTGTTTAATTTTAGTTTTGTAACCTACGAAAACCTAAAAGAGGTTTAAATATTTTCTGTTATCTAATGGCGCTGAAGTTAAAGCCTGCTTGAAACTTGCCCCTGGCTTGGGAATTTTGACATCAGTAACTGCAATTACAATTAAAAACAACTACAAGCAATTAAGTGCAAATGGAATATAGTGTTAATTTCAATACAAAGTGCTGGACTATGAGTTCAGTAATTTAACTACTGAATGAATAAGTAGTCATTCGGTCTATCTCGACGTCCTATATGGCGTAATGGTTAACGCACGTGGTACGTTTCACGTCGCGCGTCGCGCGTCGGTCGGTACACGCGTCAGGGTGTTTATGTATTATCTTATCTTATATCTTTAAATCGGCTCCAACAATTTTCATGAAATTTAGTATAGGGAGGCGATAAATCGATCTAGCTAGGAATAATTTCTAGAAAATGTCATTTTATTCGCTTTTTTTTTATTGGAAGAAAAATAACAAAAAGGTGACTCTTCCTGACATCTATCGGCGAATAATAATACTATTTTTTTTAAATTGTTTTAACGAAACAACAACACTAAAGCTATTCCAGCAGATGGCGTTGTTAAGTAACACGAAGTCAATGATTTGCTTTGAAGTTAGACTAAGAAAATCAATTGATAATTTTCAAAAAACACAATTTATAAAAAAAAATACCGAGCAAAGCTCGGTCATCCAGCTGGTATGTATTTATTTACCATAGAAAAGTATATATTTTTACATAAAGATGTAGTATCTGGGGGCACTACCGTGCCCCCGCCAAGTCGAGCAATAAAGCGGCACGGCCTTACTCCTTTTCTCAAAGCAGTTCAGACCTTTTTCGACCCCCTATAACTTCGTTGTGGAAAAACTAGAAGCCTTCAGTAACCAAGCAGGGATTGTTTAAACACGGTATGTTTCAAATTTCATTCAATTAGAACCAGTAGTTTAAGATTTATAACTAGTCAAATTTTTACGGTAGAAAAACTGAGTTGCGAGACTTGGTTTTTTGACAAGTTTTGTGTTTGATCGCATATTAGTTGTCTATTACCCATACCACAAGAACTATGCTACTTATTTTTGAATCAGATGGCGTTGTGGGAAATGTCCCCCCAATATATTTATTATTATTATCTACGGCGTATTATTATTTAAGGCGTCCATTTTCTCAGATTCTTTTGCTAATTTAGAGTAAATACAGTGATTTATTTTTTGTAAACTTAACGCAAATAAATATTGGACAAGCGTAATATGCACGCAGAATTCTGTATTGGATGAAGTGGCCGCGAGGAACAGTTCCCTTTGAATATGCACAGTAACTTGTTTTAGAAAATTACATACAATATATATTCAAAATGCGCACTTTGATGAAATAATCAAAATACATTATAGAAAAAACATTTTATAAATATTTGATACCAGATTTATAAACTAAACTAGCTGTGCCCGCGACTGTCCGTGTGGAATAGTGACTTTGGGCAGCATTTTTTGAATAAATCTTATGGTTTTATTTTGGATTACAAACCCTATAAACCCTAAAATATAAATAAATGAAATATGCAAACAGTCAGTGTTTTCGAATGCAACTGTTACTCCATGCGCCTTCGGAATAGTGCGTTCGAACCTACAAAACCCGCCTAAGCTAAACCCTATTTCATATGATTGATGATATAAATCGGAGGTCAAGTTAAATTGGTCACAAAAAATTTCCGAAACTGATCATTTTTAGCTAAAACTCTTTTTTTTTCTAAAATAAAAGTGGACTAAATTACTCCTTGTTACATCAGCTATCTACCAGTGAAAGTCCCGTTAAAATCGGTCTAGCTCCATAGATTAGCCAGAACAAACAGACAGACAGACAAAAATTGTAAAAAATGTTGTTTTGATATATGTACCGTGTATACATCCAAATGCACTCAGTAAAAAGCGGTTATTTTAATATTACAAACAGACACTCCAATTTTATTTATTTGTATAGACTATTAAAGTACGGAACATCACAATTGGCAAATGATCGACGAAAAATATCTGATCATAAATTCATTTTTGTATACTTCTGTTAAGTATAAAAAAATGAAAACAACATGACGGTTGTTTTTTGGTTGTACTCAAATTTCATAAATAAAATTGAACTTAACATGTATTTATGTTTACTTTTTATTTGAATTCTGAAATTTGTTAGACAGGCGGAAAATGGTTGCCATCCCCTATTGATATTTGCGACGACAATGTAACCATTGTACTGTCATACTTTAAAGAAGGGAAATAGAAGGAAATCGAAAAAAGACGTCCGCGTCTCAGCTCCGTAAGTGTTAAACACTTTCGTCTTCAGGCTTTAGGGTATAGTAAGGTCGACGTAAAATTATGAATTTTCCGTCATACAAACCAGATGCAACGAAGCATAAACAGAGCTCAATAGCACGTTTTAAAGGGGCTTGTATCTAACAATGTATTTCACTAGGCTGATGACGATAATCAACGTTCAACGTTTCAATTAAGAAACTATCAAATACAAAGGAGCAAATGAATAACGAAGCCACAAATTGATTCGCCTCGCGCCATATAAAATCATTTTAATGACTCCAAACTATCGGTTTCTTTTCATCGAAACTCGTATTTTAATTGATGTAAAATATTAAACAGAAATCGTTTACGATCCCCTCGAAGCTTGATACTGACAGTTTGGTAGAATGATCGCGATTCAAAATGCGTTTATGTTGCTTTTACGATTTCATAAAATTGATTTCATAATAAAAATTAAAGAAGCTTTTTTAAATACTCTCATTCAATGAAATCTCAGGGGTAATCAATATCTGAAATGGTTATAAACAATATTTCTTAATTGATTCATACGAAATTTAAAGTGGGGGCCGATAACTACGGCCTTAGGAAATAGGAGAGAGGATATAGTAATGTATCGACCTATAAAATGTAAATCGTAAGCGGTATTGAAGAGTTTAAATTTGTTGATTGTTTATTTCAAACTAGATAATTTCCGTTTTCTCCCTGATAGAAAACATATCATAGCCTATGTTATCCGCTAATACAAAATATTTACTTTATTTTAAAAACAACAAATATATAGTATAGATAAAATTAATGATCATAGATAGAATGTGTGATGTTTACGAGGGTTTGTGAAGTAACAGATGAAAAATGCTAGAATAGAATAAAATGGATGAAAAAAACACTGTACCGATTCCGAATAATTGTAATAAGGCCAAGGTAATGATGAGATAAAATTCATGAACATTCACTATTTTCATCTGAAAATTTGACCGTCATCAAACATAGTTAAAAGATAGTTTAAGTTCACATTACTATAAAAAATTACATGCAAAGTAATATATGAAATGAAGAACTGCATCCACTAAAATCGAAATGGGCTGAAATTTTTCGACACGATCTAAACGTTTCATCGCATTAAAATCTGTTCTTCATTTAGTAGCTCTCATGACTGTCTGTCAATCACACACAATCAAGAGGTACATACACAAAGTGCGTATAACCACCGTCGTTAAGAGTAAAAAAAACATTCAATTTGGGATAACCTCAGGTGGAAGCTGCATCTTCAGTGCATCAGTCCCAAACGTAAAAATAAAGCAATTCCATAAAGTTTTTATCCACTAACTACTAAATTTATTGAATTACTAAATATATTGAATCTGGAAACCAGCGAAAAATAAAGCATAAATTGCACTGAAATCATACTTATAATAAATAGCAACAGCTCACATCGTTTACACTTTCGATATTACGAGTACAATGAACACTTTAGAATACTTCCGAATATATAAGAAATGCATATACGAGTATATAGAGCTCACCCTCTCGGTCGCTGCTCATAGTACAATACCATTAAACAAACACATACTCAATAAAATAAAATATCATTTATCTGTATAAACTGGGTGCAAAAGTTAAAACATCTCCAATATATGGTCAAATTGGACTAGAATGGCAATGAATGAATGGCATCGAAGCCCGCAACGCAATTTAATAGTCACTTGTTAATTCAACTGTGAAGATATGTGCATTCAAGTAGATTTCGAAGTTGCGTCTTTATTGCTTGTTTAGATCCCATTAAGGTTAACAATTTAGTATCGGGAATGCTACTTGACCCAGTGAAGGCAGATTAAATTACTACACTTGCTAACATCTCGTCACATTAATAGTTTATCTGGCTAGTTGAACTATTTCAATCTGACATATGTCAATCTAGATTTATTGCAATAGCTTGCATCTCCGTCTGCGCCACAAGCATTTGATGTTAGTAACTCGGCGTCTTACAAACCAGTACAGTTTATCATAAGCTTTTTATTACCTTGGAAATCAAAGGCTTTCAATATTTAAGTATAGACAGATTTTAAAGTCTAATCCATAAAATAATATGCTATTATAAACATTATCGAATAAACGTGAACTTTAACATGTTGCCTCATAACATTCGGATTATTCAAAAGTATATAAACTAATCGTAATAAATTATGAAGCATTCACTGACATATTATAACTAATATTTATGCGACATGCTTTCTCTACTGTACTTCATTTCTTATAACTAAACATATACTTTATAATGGGAATAAAAAGCCGACTTTACTACTGCCCATTTCAATAGATTTAATCTGATCCGATTAAAATTTTATGCTGATCGCAAGTTATTATGATAAAACTTATAAACGTATCAATTTAAGACTTTAAAAGAAACTTTTAATATTTATACATAAAAACATAAGTTGTTAATTCCCTCTATGGTCATTAACATAAGTTCAAAAAATATGTTAGAAATGTATTCTCAGCAATCCAGATTCCATATCTAGTGATAATATAAATCAGCGCAAAGCAATGTATGAACAACCGGTCTTTCAGCTAATTGACATTCATCAGACAGAACATCTCATAAATATACCCAAACAATTGAAACTATATTTAGTATTTACGACAGTAAAACTCATTTTTAAAGTACAAATGTAATGCAGAATTTACAAAAGCCTTCGACCGCGTGTACCATAAAAGAAAGCTATGCAAACCTGATCAAAAGTTACGGAACATTGATCTGTTGTATGATAGAAATAAAAGTTATTTTATTGATGGATATTCCAGTGGTTGTCAGGTTTGTGTCAGTGAAAAACTTGTGTCCGTTATGGTAATGCAAGGTACTACTCTGAGACCGGTTCTCATTGTATTGTACAGCTTAATACAACACGATCTAAGTTGAGTTTTGATTGATTAAAAAAGAGTATTAATTGCATTTCGTTGCTGAGAATGTTGTCCACCGATCCGGAATGCCTGGTGTCGAAGAACCTGTCCCTCGACTGAGAAATGTACGTGAAGTTTGCTTTATAAAATTCAAGCCTGGTACGCTTTGTTTCTTATAATTTATCGTGTAGCATTTCTTGCCGGTTATGTAATTACAGAACATCTTTATCTTCACTAAATACTAGATTAAACACTTGTTTTGTTTAGGTTGTCACGATAATTGAATACCTAGTGTAGTCATAAAATTCAACTTTATTGTCTTGTTAATAAAAAGGCTTTTTATATGTAGAGAAGCTAAAATATTGGAGACAGTTACTATGATTAACAGTATTAGAGCATTTAGTTGCGCACGCCGTGTACGCGTCTTTGTTTAGTACATGTTTTGATAAAATAGTTTGGTTTAATATTCTTTAGTAGCAGTATTATTTTTAATTTGCATCATTGTATTATTCCATTTCAAAACGGTCATATAAATGTCCGTTGTGAAATAAATAAATATTACTATTAGTTCTTTCGACTATAAAATTATATGCTTGATTGTCACTATAAGCTAAAAAGGTTTAATTTTTTAATTCACATAATTTATAACGAGATGTTAATCGTTCTCAAACAGGTTTGGATCTTCTCTGTTATTTCAAAAAGCATTTAATGTAATGAAACTAAATAATTATGATAAAGTGAGTCTAACCATTTCTGGTTTTACATCTTGGTCTGTTTTTATTTTCTCATATCAAAATGTAAATATTTATTACATCTAATAAATGTTCTCAAACCACGTATAATTTAATTACATTTAAGTACACTATTTCTTTTATATGTAGTTGGATAAAATAAGCAAATTGAGCAAATAGAGAACATAAATAATAATTAAAGTTATTAAGAAAATAGTACCATAAGTAGGATACGAGTAAAATACTTCTCAATTTGTGTGAGATTTGGTATAAACTTTCGGCTAAGGTTGTCTAATCGCAGTACAATATGGGATTTTTTAAAAGAGGTCTTATAATATTTTTCGAGGCTGACATCGCATTATTCCTTATTATTGCTAGCATCCATAGGCGATGCGGAGAACTTGCAACCAGGTGGATCGTTTGCTTGTTCTCTGTAGAACACCAGCTTGGAAAAAAATAATTTCCTTAATTCGGTGGTCAGTTAAGGGACGGTACCATTCGAATTCCTTTTGAAGTTGGAATGCAATATGAATTAAAGAGTTAAGCTGAGTCTTCACTCAACTAAAATATTCTTAACTTCCTTATTATGGTCTAGTTGCATATAAAGTGTCCGTTTTAGAACTAACAAGCTGTGAAACGATTTTTGCATCGATGACTCTCAGAGGCTTTTCCTTTTAAAGTTAAAGTAGTTTTAATGACGATATAACAAATGTTAGGTTTACCTGCTAATTTGTAATTACTTACAAATTAGCAGGTAAACCGTCCGTTTTTATCCGTGCAGGGGCGGAGAAAGAATACTAACTAACCTCTGCGGCCGGGGTCGGCCTATCGTAAAAGCCGACAAAACAACCCACCCTGGCTACGTGGTAGGACCTCAAGCCAGTTTGGATGGCGACCACTTTTGGTTTTAAGTATGCCGCCATAATAACCTTGTGTTGTGTTCCTTCATTAGTTCCTGTATCCTTATGGGACAGCATCGTGTTCGTGACTCCACTGGAGTTGCAAACACCCATAGGCGACGGTAACTACTAAATTTTAAGCGGGCCGTCAGCCTGTCTGCTGTCCTACAGCAATAAAAAAAATTACCTTTAAAATAACTTTCATTGAAATAAATGAGTTGTAGAGTATACTTAATATTATAAGGTTGCTACTTACAGAATAATATGTAAACGAGGGACCATATATCATGGAAGTTGCGGTCAGAAATCCATTAAAAGAGGGTAAAACAGTTGAAGCATAGTAAGTAGATCATGATGGGCGACAGGACGCGTGAGCCGACTTTAAAATAGGGGCTGTAATAAAACTCAACCGAAACGAGCCGACATTTGGAAAATGGAGATATAAAGAGGCCGAGAACAAGAGGCTTTCCCAAATCCCCACAAAAATGGCCTATTTAACGTCAAAGTGTCGAATTTTGAGGATTTGTGATGCTATTACACCCAACACGTAATTTATAAAGTGGGAATTTAAATAAATACGACCAATATATATCGATAATGCCTTTGTTTCTATTTTAGTATTTTGTATATATTTTATTGTATTGAAGTAATGAAAGTAGAACAGATATTTTAAGTGGTAGAGTGGGCCTGAACAAAATTTAGGAAGATCGCTCCCTTACTTCACTGGGGAGTCCTACAGGATTTTCGTATTTCTTTCAAGGCCAAGTGTTTGTCAACAATTGACTTAGCAAACATTTTGCCACATCTATTTTCATCTACCTCTAGGGATAACAAAAAAAGTATAAACGAATCCATCCAAAAACGTACAGACATTTTGCTCCGTGACAGGTAAAATCAAAATAATATGTAGACAAGATATGCGAGCTTCAGCTTTAATCAGAATTTAAAATTTTGAAACATCATTTTCAGACATCACGATATTTTAAACGTGAAGGACACAAACTCCAAAGTTTGTTAGTTATTTTTTTAATAGTTATATTATGTTATTTAATGTTATGTTATTTATATATATGTATTGTTATTTATGTATATTATGTTTTTTAATAGTTATTATATAGTTATAATTATATTTTAACGTTAGTTCGAAATTAAAATAATTTGCTTGGATCGGTATACATTTTTAGCAGGAGCATTTTATACAATTACTTAAAACATCGGCAGACTGCATTACGTATACCTCCCTCTTTGAGGGAGCGGTTTTACCCCAGAACACCCTTCCGCCCCTTATTCCGATATTCGGAAAACTTAAAACCCCGATCGTATCTTAATCCGGCAATAACCGGAAGTCTTTATCTAACAAAGCAATAAAGGCCTGGGGGGTACTTCGAAAATTGTGAGCCCAGTCACGTAAAGACGTCATCTTGAGAAATGTATGCTCTCGGTTTGGAAAACGATACTCCTCCCCAAGTGGCACCTGTTCTCCTCGATTTACAATAGTTTTTCTACGTGACGGCATTATTAGGGTTTGTCATTGTTTTTGTTGTTATACTTGCAGTGCGCGCGCCGTTGTTGTTCGGTGATCAAATTATTGTATATTTTATATTTCTGTAACATTAACTTGCTTACATTAAACTTATAAGGACTGGGATTTATTTAAATGTTGAATATTGCTTTCATGGTAGTATCCGGACTCATCTCTATTATACTGAAAACATATGAATAATTGTAATAGAACTTTGAAATGGACTATATGAATATAACAGTATCAATCCCTTCACCAAATAGGAAACCGCCTTAAAATTGATCTATTCATTTTAGAACACGTAACACCAAAACTTAAAGTATGTCTACGCCTCGGACTAAACTTCATGAAAATATTAAACCTACTAAAACAATTGAAAATACCAGATCCTAATTAACTACTATAACTAGTAAGTATACCAATACTGTATCTGAAATTTGTTAATTAAATCAAATTGAAGTAAATAGAAGCTTCGTATCTGAAACTAGAAGACCTGAAGAAGACATTCGTGCTTTGCCAGAGCAACTTTGGCCTTTAGGGCACGGAGAAACACGAAAACTGACACGGAGAGTTAGTGAAGACTGTTATGCTAAATGAGTGTCAAATGTGGAAGATATCGAAATTAATTTTACAACAACCGTTACTCTCACAGAATACTGGACATTCAAATTCGATAAATGGTCCAATAAGCATATTTTTGGGCTGCAGTGAAAGTCCGATCGACCAGCAAATAAAACACTGCAATTGGAGCTGGATAGGCCACCATATACCAATATCCCTAAAGAAAACGCAAATTGGACGTCCTAAACCTGGTGGCGGACAATCCCTGACGAAGTGGAAGAGAAGGAAAGAAGTGGAGCGAGATCAAAAGAGACGCTCAGGATTGTTCAGAATGTATATATATACTCTGTGCCCTATCTAAGCGCTACAGGAATATAAAGATGACAATGTATGTATACATATAGATATCATATTATGTCGCCTTGCAGCGACATAATTATGTAGAACGCCAGTGTACCAGTGCCAGGACACACTTGAAACTCTATTTCCTTTAGATACAAGTAAATAGGTCATGATACTTTTTATTGCTTCCAGATAATTTTAGCAAGAAAAAAGATGTCGTGAGCTCATAACCTCCCTCCGGCCTTGAAGAAGCCTAAAGCGTTCAAGACGAAAGAAGGAGTACTGTTGCGATTTTAATGGACATACAAGTAACGTGCGACTCCTAACCAAGACAAAGGGCATATAGGCGCTTTGCATAAGGGTTACACATTACTATTTCCCACGCCGCAAGGTACCTAGTGAATTTCCAGTTCTAAAAAAAATATTTTGCAGATTATAGAGATATAGACGGATTTAATATAATTATAGCCTAATCTACTTTAATCTACATTTAGTAAAGCTCTGCTATTTTAACAATGCAAACATTTGGGTATTTTAGTTTTATGTTTTTGTTTAGATGCAACTTCGGTAACCCCAGAACTGACGCAGCAGGAATCTAGAGGGCAGCACCGGCAAGCCCGCCTTTTACATGTTGCAAACGAAACAGAAATTCGTCCCATGTTATAGTACTGTTTGCTTACAAAATACCTATTATTATGAATCTGTTTTTATCAAGTTTAATACTTACATGATTTTATTCTACACTAGCTGACCCGGCAAACGTTGTTCTGCCATAAAAATAATAAAATGTCAAAAAATAAAAAATAAAATTTAGGGGTGGACTACCCCTAACATTTAGGGGGATGAAAAATAGATGTTGGCCGATTCTCATAGATACCGGATAAGCACAAAAAATCACTAACTCAATTTAGTTATCTGCCTACTGCCTACCCCCTAAGAACGATGGCGTGATTATTTATAGCCTATGACCATTTCTAGGTTATCATCTATCACCATACCAAATTTCATCAAAATCCGTTCAGCCGTTTAGGCGTGAAAGAGGAACAGACAGACAGACAGACAGACAGACAGACAGAGTTACTTTCGCATTTATAATATTAGTATGGATTAATCTTAAAATTTAATAAAACAAGAACTATTAATCGATATACTGTATTTTATTTTTAAAATACAGTATATCGATTGATTAAATATTGAAATTAACCAATGTTTATTTTAATAAATTGGTTTTTGATAATTTTGGTATATGATATGTGTTTAATAATGTATGAAATATTTTGTACAGTAATATTTTATGTTTTTATGATTTGGTAATAATTGTTATTTACTTAATTTACTACAACTATTTACCACTCTTCAATAGAATCCGAATTTAACATTTACATTTCCAATCAATACATTATTCAAGAATGCGTATGTTTTAAAACGGATAGAGACCTGTTTAGATGGAGTTATTCGAAAGCTCGAATCACGTTGCTCTGAATAGATATGAATACAGATAAACTCAATAGTGATAAATAAAACTATACATATAATATTTGGACGAGCAATCGAGATAAACAAACCCATCAAGCATTTATTGTTAAATACTTAACTGATTAACAAAACTAACAGTGTGTTTTAGTTTAATTATGCCGATAACAACTATCTCGCTCGTGTCAATCATCTCCTTCATAGAAGATAACGTGTATAAACACAATTGATGCATTTTAGACACCACTGACACTACAGTTGCTGTAGTGTGTCCATTATCTGTTTGTTCATTGAAAGTACTTAGTTATCTCCTTAATATTACAATAGTCCTAATAACTTTGATGATTCTGAAGTGTTTGTGACAAGTCAATACAGAGCCTCTGGAGAAGTTCCGTTCTTGGCAAGGTTTCAAACACTTTTTTTATTATATATTTGTTATATCATATATATATATATATATATATATATATATATATATATATATATATATATATATATATATATATATATATATATATATATATATATATATATATATATATATATATGTATATATATATATATATATATATATTATAAGGAAATACCATCCATATGAAGTTGGTTAAAACTGTCAACAACTGTCAAAATCAACTAACATATCGAACACAGCATCGTTCAACTTTCTTTTTTGCTTGGGACAGCTCCGCGGACGGGCGCATCACTTACGTATCGTATAAATTCATAATTTTTATGGTGTTAATGGTGTAAAAGGACATAAATCAATAATTGTAATTTAAGTTTAGTTTTATTAAATTTATAATTTTGTAAAGAAAATTGCTTTATTTGCTTATTTCAGAAGTGGGATAAGGTACCCACATTTGGTATTAATTAGCACATTATTGATTTCTGTCGTTTTATTTTGTTAATTTTTGCGGATTACTGTGTTGTGTGTGTGATAATGGGCAAACGTAATCGTTCGCGTAGTGGTTCGCATAGTCGTTCACGTTCTAAGAGCCGCAAAGTTTCAAAACGTCGTCATCGAAACCGTTCCACGCGCAGCCCGCGATCTAGGAGTAATTCAGGACTACGTGAGTCCTTACAAACGATCATGACCCGGTTAAATGCGCTAGAAGATAGGTCTTCGGTTGCTAGGTCGCCTAATGTCGAAGTGCCGTCAACAAATAATGACTCAACGGAAAAAATGGTTACGGCAATCCATTCTTTAAAATACGGTAGAACACGCGATTTTTATGTGTCTAATTTTGACCCGAACTTACACGATGTTGATGCCTGGTTTGACGAAGTAGACCGAGCACAATTTCTTAATAAGTGGAATGATGCTGAATGTTTGTCACGTATCGGTCATTGTCTTAAGGGCGATGCAAAGTCTTGGTTGGATGACTGGGTTACGACAGACCGGTCCTGGAGTAATTTTAAAAAAGATTTTAAATCATTGTGCGTGAAAAGGGTTGACGTGGCAAACATTCTATATCAAGTCATGAGTACTAACTCTGATAGCTTTGTTACGTATGCAGAGTACGTACGTCGGTCTTTATTGCGGTTACAAATTGTTAAAGGTCTAAGTGATGAACTTATTAGTGCTATTGTTATACGCGGTATCACTGAACCCAATATAAAAGCGGCAGCTACGAATCAGAACCTGAAGCCGTGCGAACTAGTTAATTATTTTTCTTCTTTTGTGAAACCGGTTGAGAATAAACATGAAAAGCGTTTAAACCGCGACTCTGGCCTATGTAAGGAGATTGTCAAACCATATTTTCCTAAACATCCTGTCCACAGGATTCCACTTAAATGCTTTTCATGTGGACAAACGGGACATAAACAAATTAATTGTCGGGTTAAACAAAAATCAACGACGAATAGTGATGTGACACGCACGAACACAACTACAAGTAGTAGTGACGTGAAATCGGTTACCAAAATTGTTTGCGCGTATTGTAAAAAAAGTGGGCACCATATCAACGATTGTTTTGCCAAACAACGCTCTGATAACAGAAAGAGTAATGTTAATTTTTGTTTACCTCCCGACATAAATGATAACAAGGATGTTATGGTTGGAGTAGTCCAGGGGATACCTATTGACATCCTGATCGATAGCGGGGCTTTGGGTGTTTCTCTTATAGCATCTTCTGTGGTAAATCATTTGTCGTGCGCTATAAAATCCACATATAGAGAGTTGAAAGGTGTAGGAAGTACTATCACTCGGGTGTTCTCGTACGTGACTGTAACTATCGAATTTAAAGAAATTACGCTTGAAGTCGATTTATTGATTGTGCCCAGTGAGAGTATGAATGCACCAGTCATAATAGGTACGACGTTCTTAATCGCGACGGAGTAGTATACGTGCGTACGAAAGACTACCAACGTCTAACTTTTAGTGCTGTCCCTGCAAAAGTCTCGGCTATCCAATCGAATGAGCATCCTATCCAGACGTCACTTATTAACAGCGATAAGGAAAAACTTATCGAACTATTAAATGATTTTTCTAAATTTATGATTACTGGTACTGCTACGTCAACTGTGACCACCGGTAGCATGCATATTCGCTTAAATAGTGATGCGCCCGTGTATTATAGGCCGTACAAGTTGTCTTTCAATGAAAAGTTGAGGGTACGCGAAATAATTAAAGACCTTTTAGCTAAGGGAATAATCCGTGAATCCGAATCTGCGTACGCGAGCCCAATACTTTTAATTAAAAAGAAGGACGGCACAGACCGCATGTGCGTTGATTATCGCGCCCTAAACAAAATCACCGTTAAAGACAGATACCCTTTACCATTAATCGATGATCATATAGACCGGTTAGGCAAAGGTAAATATTTTACAACCCTTGATATGGCGTCAGGATTTTACCAGATTCGTCTTGATGATGCGTCAATACCCTTGACAGGTTTTGTTACACCTGAAGGGCATTATGAATATATGAAAATGCCCTTTGGTCTTGCGAATGCGCCTGTTGTTTTTCAGCGCATTATTAGCAATGCGTTACGATCTTTCATAAATAATGGCACAGTGATGGTGTACATTGATGATGTCTTGTTGGTTAGTGGTAGTGTTGATGAAGGACTACAGATTTTGCGTGATGTTTTGCGTACGTTGTCAGACGCTGGGTTTTCGTTAAACATGAAGAAGTGTTCATTTATGGGTACGGAAATAGAGTACTTGGGGCGAGTAATTAGTAACGGAAAAGTACGTCCTTCTAGATCCAAAATAACTGCATTGATTAATTCTCCTGTGCCTGAAAATGCCCGTCAAGTCAGACAGTTTTTAGGATTATCAGGGTACTTTCGGAAGTACATAGAGAATTATGCTCTCAAAACTTCGTGCATCGCGCGTTTAACTAAGAAAGATACAGATTTTGAATGGGGCGAAGAACAAGAACTAGCTCGTAATGAGATTATTAAGTGTTTAACCAGTGAACCAATTCTGTCTATCTTTGATCCTGACTTGGATACAGAGGTCCATACGGATGCTAGCAGTCGGGGTTATGGTGCGATATTGCTCCAGATAGGTAGGGATTGTCGTAAATCAGTTGTCGCTTATTATAGTCGTTGAAGTGTTTGTATGAAAACGCCACCATGTCAGTCCGTCTCCAGGATCAGAACTCGAAGCCTATCCGACTGCAGCGGGGAGTCAGACAAGGCGATGTCATATCGCCGATGCTGTTCACTGCTGCGTTGGAAGATGTCTTCAAGCTTCTGGACTGGAACGGACTGGGCATCAACATTAACGGTGAGTACATCACTCACCTTAGATTCGCAGATGATATCGTAATCATGGCTGAAACCATGGAAGACTTAAGCCATATGCTTGATGGCCTCAATACAGCTTCCCAAGGAGTAGGTCTCAAAATGAACATGGACAAGACGAAAATCATGTCTAATGTCCATGTCGCACCTACCCCCGTAACAGTTGGGAACTGTACTTTCGAAATTGTTGACGAATACGTCTACTTGGGTCAAACGATCCAGTTAGGCAGGTCCAATTTCGCGAAAGAGGTCACTCGTCGAATCCAACTCGGATGGGCAGCGTTCGGGAAGCTCCGTAAAATCTTTTCGTCCCAAATACCGCAGTGTCTCAAGACGAAGGTTTTTAACCAATGTGTGTTGCCAGTGATGACATACGGAACGCAGACGTGGTCGCTAACTATGGGCCTTATGAGAAAGCTCATGGTCGCTCAGAGAGCAATGGAGAGGGCTATGCTCGGAGTTTCCCTACGAGATCGAATCAGAAATGAGGAGATTCGCAGGAGAACCAAAGTAACCGACATAGCCCGGATGATTGCAAAACTGAAGTGGCAGTGGGCTGGGCACATAGCTCGAAGGACTGATGGCCGTTGGGGCAGAAAAGTCCTCGAATGGCGACCGCGTACCGGAAGACGCAGTGTTGGTAGGCCCCCCACAAGATGGACCGATGATCTGGTCAAGATCGCCGGGATAGGTTGGATGAGGGCAGCGCAGGACCGATCATCGTGGAGATCTTTGGGGGAGGCCTTTGTCCAGCAGTGGGCGTCTTCCGGCTGAAATGATAGTCAAGTCACACATGGAGCCGAGGTGCGATACCATTCCTATGAGCTAGAGACGTTAGCGGTAGTCAAAGCTTTACGTCACTTTCGGCATTACCTCATAGGCATAGAATTCAAAGTGATTACAGATTGTAACGCGCTAAAGGCTACGCAAAATAAAAAAGACCTATTACCACGTGTAGCGAGGTGGTGGGTGTATTTACAAGATTTTACTTTTACTATTATCTATAGGAAAGGCGTTTTACTACCTCATGCGGATTATCTTAGTCGCAACCCCATCCGCATCGTAAATCACATAGATAGGCCGCGAAATTGGGCTCAATTAGCACAATCTGGTGATGAGGAAACGCAAAAATTATTAACCCAACTAGAAGAAGGGCAGTTAGATGCTAGTCGATACGTTAAAAACAATGATATTCTTTACTACCGATATTCACCAGTAGGCGAGCAATCACGGTTACTTTGTTATATACCAAAGGGTCACAGGTTAAGTTTACTTAGAATCTTTCACGATGAACATTGTCACATAGGTGTAGATAAGACTATAGGATTGATCTTAAATCATTTTTGGTTCCCTGGTCTTCATGCTTTTGTAAAGAAGTACGTAGGACACTGTTTAACTTGTATGGCTAATAAGCGGATTCCTCGAGCACCATTACAACCCATAACATCATGGCAAAAGCCAGAAGTTGCTTTTCACACCGTTCATGTCGATGTCCTGGGTCCTTTGCCGGAATCTAATGGCTACAAGCATATTCTAGTACTGGTCGATGCTTTCTCTAAGTACTGTCTAATTTATCCAATGTATAGACAAGATCATGATGAGCTAAAGAAAGTGTTTAAAAACGCTGTTTCTTTATTTGGTACCCCACATCTTATCATTACTGATCGCGGTCGTATGTTTGAATCCACAAATTTTGTCAAATGGATTAACGAGTTAGGATGCACCATACATTACATAACTCCTGAGATGCATCATGCGAATGGCCAAGTAGAAAGATATGTGCGTACCCTTCTTAATATGTTACGTGTTGACACCAATAGTAAGAAGAGTAAGTGGTCTGAAGAATTATGGCGCTTACAGCTTGTGCTGAACATAACGAAACAAAAGACCACTCAAGCATCTCCGCTAAATTTGTTAGTTGGTATAGAAGGTACGACTCCTGTAATACAAACTTTGGTCCGTGATGTCGCTATAGACAGTTCGAATAGTGATCGCCGATCCTTGCGAGAACTTGACCGGCAGAGAGCAGCTGAACGTCTTAAGGATAACCAGCGTCGCCAAGATACGCACGTTAACAAAACACGTCAACCACCTCATGTGTTCCAAAAAGATGACCTTGTTTTTGTAATTAAGTACACACAGTCTAAGGGGAAATTAGATTCTGGAATGCGCGGTCCTTATAAGGTGACCAGAGTATTGGAGAATGGCCGATACGAGTTGAAGCTCATTGCTGGAGCCTATGGAAAGGTGACTTATGCTGCGGCGCAGTTTATGGTGCCCTGGAAGGGTGAATGGACTCCTGATGAGTGTGCTGCTTTCTTTGCTTGTGAGTAGTCACTGAATGTCTGAAGGGTAATGTTTCCTTCAGCCTTGTTTGAAATCTAGACCTTGTGTGTTATGTCTAGTCTTGTTTGAAATCTAGACCTTGTGTGTTATGTCTAGTCTTGTTTGAAATCTAGACCTTGTGTGTTATGTCTAGTCTTGTTTGAAATCTAGACCTTGTGTGTTATGTCTAGTTTTGTTTGAAACTAGACCTTGTGTGTTATGTCTAGTCTTGTTTGAAATCTAGACCTTGTGTGTTATGTCTAGTCTTGTTTGAAACTAGACCTTGTGTATTATGTCTAGTTTTGTTTGAAACTAGACCTTGTGTGTTATGTCTAGTCTTGTTTGAAATCTAGACCTTGTGTGTTATGTCTAGTCTTGTTTGAAACTAGACCTTGTGTGTTATGTCTAGCCTTGTTTGAAACTAGACCTTGTGCGTTATGTCTAGTCTTGTTTGAAACTAGACCTTGTATGTTATGTCTAGCCTTATGTCAACCTAATAGTGACTGATTGTTTGTAATCTTGAGCAGATTATGAATAAACCTTCACTCTTTTCCTGTGGGTTACCTTTGCTTGACATCTTTCCTTTCCTAGCACTTGCTTCTACTGTTATTAGTCTTGGTTGTGTTTATAACTAAATGAACATTTCAGGTGCAGACCAATCTGACCAGACGATGGCTTTAGTAAATGGTGAAACTACGTCCGAGGTACAAAACAGTCTCGCCTTAGACGATGATGAGGAAGCTGGGCCATCTACACCTGCCGAGGACGTCAGGATGTAGGAGAGGCCGTATAAGGAAATACCATCCATATGAAGTTGGTTAAAACTGTCAACAACTGTCAAAATCAACTAACATATCGAACACAGCATCGTTCAACTTTCTTTTTTGCTTGGGACAGCTCCGCGGACGGGCGCATCACTTACGTATCGTATAAATTCATAATTTTTATGGTGTTAATGGTGTAAAAGGACATAAATCAATAATTGTAATTGTAATTTAAGTTTAGTTTTATTAAATTTATAATTTTGTAAAGAAAATTGCTTTATTTGCTTATTATATATATACTTATATAATTGGAATCTCGGAATCGGCTCGAACAATTTTCATGAAATTTAGTATACGGGGAGTTTCGGGGGCGATAAATCGATCTAGCTAGGAATCATTTCTAGAAAATGTCATTTTATTCGCTTTTTTTATTGGAAGAAAAATAACAAAAAGGTGACTGACTCTTCCTGACATCTATCGGCGAATAATAATACTATTTTTTTTAAATTGCTTTAACGACACAACAACACTAAAGCTATTCCAGCAGATGGCGTTGTTAAGTAACACGAAGTCAATGAGTGTTTGCTTTGAGGTTAGACTAAGAAAATCAATTTTTAATTTCCAAAAAACACAATTTATAAAAAAAATACCGAGTAAAGCTCGGTCATCCAGCTGGTTAATTTTAAGCAAGCATTGTATGAAAATATTATATTTTTCTCCGGAGTAAGAAAACTAACCCCTGCGGCCGCGGTCGGCTTGTCATAAAACGCGACAAAACAACCCTAGCTAGTATGTCACCCAAATTTTCTGGCTTTAGTGACCCTTGCTTCAGTACCCATATGTAGACAGCAGCGAGCTAGCGGTACGCCTGGTGCCTGGCGTCACAAACACCCATAGGCGATGGTAACTGCATACTATTAAGTAGACCATCAGCCTTTTTACTGTTCTTCAAAAATAAAAAAAAAGAATAGACAAAATTCGAAACTAGTCCAATACAAAGAAACCATGGGACGTCTGCTAACACATTTACGTATAAATTTGAAAATTGCCATTAACAACGAATTGAATGAATCAATATAATAAATTTGAATATATTAATACAATTAATTCGATTTAATATGAGCACAGACTGGTTTTGATTTCCATTTTGGAGGTAAGGTTATTCAGGGTCACAGGTTCATTCTTATATAAATTTATCAGAAAATATTATTTATATAGGTGTTATGAGTGTAGTATCATTGAAACTACATGTTGTAGATGAAATAAATTAAACAATTCTTTATGTTATTCAATTTAACGATATATTTTTAATAAATTATTTTACAAACATAAGCTGTATGTCTTCTTCTACCTGTCATCCCAGCGATGAGGGGTCGGCACAACATGTCCTGTCCTTCCACTCTCCTCTACTAGCCGTCATCTGAACATTCACACCTTTTTTAACCTTAACATCTTTTACACAAACTCTTGTATCCGTCCACTCCGTTTTACTATGCATTATCTATATCTATACAAATATCTAAATAAAATTGGAGGGTCTGTTTGTAATATTAAAATAACCGCTTTTTACTAAGTGCATTCGGACGCATACACGGTACATATACCAAAACAACATTTATTTTTTATTTTTGTCTGTCTGTCTGTCTGTTTGTTCCAGTTAATCTCTGAAATGGCAACACCGATTTTGACGGGACTTTCACTAGCAGATAGCTGATATACTAAGGAGTAACTTAGGCTATATTTATTTTAGAAAAAAAAGTTTTTGTTAAAAATGATGTTTCGGAAATTTTATAATCCAATTTAAGTTGACCTCAGATATATATCAGCAATCATAGGAAATAGGGTTCAGCTTAGGCTGCACTTAGTAGGTGGAATTTCCAATTTAATTTGACCTCATGTATCCAAAAAATGCTGCCTAAAGTCACTATTCCACGCGGACGGAGTTGCGGGCACAGCTAATAGTATTAGATATAAGTACACAAGTGATAACATTATAATCTACAACTAAAAGTTTTAAATTGTCTCGTTAACAAAATTGTAAGTCTAACTGTAGATCCAGGAATAAATAGATGCAGTACCCCTTTTTGGTGTGCCCTGAAGACGTCCACTCATCCCGAATGACTCCCAAAAAGCCAACTGCTATACTGCCGTATAATATCCTTAATAAAACTAGATTAGGTATTTAAACTTGTTCCTCAAACCACTTACTGTTCGTCCGTAACCGGGAGAGGTATTCATGAGACAAGTTCCTGCGCGTTTCCGACAGATGTCGCCCGGCGAGAGCGGCGCACATGTCCCGCTCATATTGAAAACCAGCTACGTGAGTTGTACGCGAGTTTGGAAGTACTCTTATTATAGAAGGACCAAATTATTTTCATACTTGTTGTAGATTATTTGGCCTTTGTAAAATAGGGCAACGGACTTCATGTAATGAATTTTTATGTTTTATGAGCCATTACTTCATACAAATTATTTCATTTGTAACCGATTTTAACCGACAGACCAGGTTTTCAATAAAAATATGAGACGCAGAAAAAGTAAGATTCTTAAGATTCACAGCTTCCGGCTGTATAGCAAGTATCGAAACGTTGAATCCCCATAGAATAAACGAAGCACGTTCTGGATTTCAAACTACGAATTCCGAACTCGTGTTCACCATGACAACGAAATCGCAACCTATCTATCTATGACTACCTTTCGTCTTAAGTATGCCGTCATAATAACTTTGTGTATTCCGACATTAGTGAGCCAAGTTCCTGTACCATTATGGGACAGCAGCGTGTTCATGATGTCACTAGCGTTGCAAACACCCATAGGCAACGATAATTGCTAAATTCTGGGCCATCAGTCTGTCTGCTGTCTTACAGCAATTAAAAAAAATTAAACTTCTTCAAATATCTTAAGATTTGTAACATTTAATCACAGCGTTTTCTACTAGTTAATCGAACTGTTTAGTTTTACATAGCAATTAGCAAGAAGTTTACGTATAAAATAAATAACATTTATCTTAAAATGTCTCTAATGTAGTTAAAATGGAGAGAGACACGGCGTGTCACATATTTTAGGCGATTTGAGTGGCTTCCCACGGACCAATTAAGTGGGTAATTCGTTTTATAGTTTTAAATAATTTTGAAGTTGATGTGATAAAGCGCCATTTTATGGGTTTAAGATATTATATCTTTGACAAATGTTTCTTTTCATTTCATCTATCTTTTCGTGGTTATTGGAACAAGCAATCAATGTTTTCAATACAAATAAATTAATAAAATACTTTTGATATAGTTATTTTACAGTTTATAAACCGTACACCGATTGAGGCTATTTAAAAATTTTACCTACACAGGCTGGGGGTGTACATACAAATCAAATAAATATATATAAAAAAAAATAACATTTGTGAGTAGATAGAAAAGTTTCACTCGAATATCTCACGCCATGAAGGTTTTATGTCAATTAAAATACATACAACGGCAATTTCATACTTTAAATTATGCTGTGACAACGGACACAGGACCATCTAGTCCCAATTTTTTATCCCAGCAGCAAACTGGTTGTGTTATTGGTACTGAAGAACGTATATGAGTTTTGTTTTGTAAATAAATATACTTCTCATAAAAAAAAATCGAAACACTAGTGCAAGTATTCTTCAGGCGGCATTTAAATGAAAAAAAGGATTGATATCATTAAAAAATACGCCGATAAATAGGTGACAGTTTACTATTATACAATGGTGGTTTACAATGGTGTATAATAATACCAAATTTCAATTTCAATTATTATTTTCAACGATTATTTTCAATGTGTATTACGTCGGAATTTCTGCACTTAATCACATTTTAGTTGCGTAAATTATCGTTTTTTTTTTAACTGAGCGTGATTGTTAACTAAGCTCTGTGACATCCTGCCAAAGAGATATTTTCCTAATAAGTAAGGATACTTGCACAAGTCGAGTTACTGGATGCAGGGCATAGCCAGGGTATTGTCGCTGCACAATTGCATCTAAGCCTCTCTGTTGTCAATAGAAGTCATACTGTATAGTAATGATAGAAGAAAGAAATGAAAATTAAATACCTGAGCGAAGTCGGTATTGCAGTTATGGGCTGCCCAGCTAGAAGCCCGAATATGAATCCCATAGAACACCTAAGGGATGAGTTAAAGAGACCAGTGAGAGCGAGAGATCCTGCTCCGGAGACGTTTGGCCAGCTTAGAACCGTTATAAAAGAAGAGTGGAATAACATCTTACAAAACAAGATTGTGATGCTTATCCATTCCATGAGGAACCATATGGAAGCAGGGATAAGATTTCGGGGAGAAAATACGAGATACTGAATAAACTTTAAAAACAAATATGTTTTACATCTTTGTTTCTAACATCTAACGTTTTTTTCTTAAATGCTTAAAATATAACTGTTAAACAAAACAAAATAACTAAAGAAATTTAATTTTAATTTGATACATTAATATTCGTTAAATGATACCTTATAATAAGCACAATTAACTGTCAATATTTATATTTTTGGTTAAATGTAAAAAAAAGTTAAACTCATTCATAACCAAACTTCAAGGGTGTTTTGATTTTTTGATGAGTAGTGTATATAATTGTATATTAAAATTATTTGAATTTATTGTTTATCACACGAAACACCCAGACTCGAACCCAAAATTAGTGATCTCCACAATCAACTTCACCTAAGGTCAATAGCTTAAAGATATGTATAACTTAGGCAGGATATAGGGAATGCTGCTATTGAGGAGTGTTCCACTCGTCATCAGAATAATTTCTGTATGGAATCCCTTACACCACAAAAAATACTAATTGATCAGTTATCTCGGCCTAATGTAATCTAAAACGACAAATCTCGAAGATTTACTATTTTTTTATATGAGTGAACTACTACTAATTGAGATGCCAAAGTGCCTTTTATAAATACATTACTCTTCATTATTACAGCGTTTTCATTTACATAATATTTACATAATATCTCAAGAAATTAAATTCATAGTTTCATTGCTTTTGAACAACACACAGGCAATGTCTACAAGGTTATTAATATATCTAACATTATCATTTAGATTAGACTACTTATCAAACTACAGGTATGGAAGAACTTGTGATATCCTTTGTGGAGGCAATAATCCCATACAACAGTGTTCAGTGACCGGGTTGTTCAGGGACTCAGGGTTATTCGAAAATAATCGTCTAATTTCGAATTTTAACTAAGTTTGTGTTAGGTATGTACGCCAAAGAGCGACGCGGTGGCTGCGCCCACCATCTTATATATGTAATATTAAAGCAGTTAGCAACTAGCCGACGTTTGACTTGTACGTATACGCGCTCCGTCATAACAGTGGCGACGAGTACCCACAAATCTCAATAAAATGTTCGGGTCGCTTACGATAGGTGTTTTATCCAATTTTGATCATCACGGTCAAGATTGGAAAACATATAAGTGTAGATTAGAGCAATGGTTCATAGCAAATAATTTAAATGAACAGACGGACAAAGCTGGAGTCAAAAGGAAGGCGGTGCTACTCAGTGCTTTCTCGGAAAGTACATATCAGCTAACGAACAATTTAGCATTACCAGAGGATCTGACTACAATAAATTATGGAGAGATAACCCACATGTTGGATAGTCATTTCACACCCAAAAGATGCGTGTTCGCCGAAAGACATAAATTCTACGAAGCTGTACAAGTAAGCGGTGAGTCACACATGCAATGGGCCGCCCGGCTGCGCGGTCTTGCTGCTCACTGCGCTTTCAGGAATATAGAAGACACCTTACTGGACAAATTCGTGATGGGGATGCTACCAGGTCCAGAGAAAGAAAAACTGTTTGCACACGAGATTGAAGACCTCACGCTGGGGAAGGCAGTGGATCTGGCGGAAGGAGTTCGGTGCGCACGCGCCGCAGTAACCGCGGGGTCCTCTTCAGTTGGCCAGGAAGGCATTTTTAAAATGTCTCGTGAGGGTCATCCCGCGAATAAAAAAGTGCCGGTGAATGGAAAGTGCTCAGTGTGCGGCTATACAAATCACACGGCCAAAGAGTGCCGGTTTTCTAATTACAAATGCAAAAAGTGTAATCGTAAAGGTCATCTACGGAAAATGTGTCCGGGTAGTTCGCGTGTGAGGTACCTGGAGGAAGGTAACGGCGATGACGAAGGCGATGATGGTAAGTTTATGCATAATATCTGTTGCCCAAATGGGGAGCCCTTAGTTGAGTCGGTGAGCTTAAATGGTCAACATTTAAAATGTGAAATAGACAGTGGGTCTCCTGTATCCGTAATATCCGAGGAAACCTACAAAAAATATTTCTCGAATGTTCCATTGTCACGACCCTTAAAACGGCTTTTTTCTTACGATGGCGTTAATTTGTCTGTTATCGGTATTATTAACGTAACTATAGGATATTTAGGCCACTCGGCTTTATTAAAAATTTACGTGATAAAAAATGGGGGGCCTCCCTTACTAGGCCGAGATTTTATGCGAGAGTTTAAGTTGGAGTTCACGTCAACGCTTGCTTACTGTAGAAGTAATAAGAATAATCAAGAGATTTTATTAGAATTAATAAAGTGCTATCCTAAACTCTTTTCAGATCAATTAGGATGCTTTAATAAATATGAAATAGATTTGCCGTTAAAATCAGATGCAAAACCTGTTTTTATGAAATCGCGACCGGTACCATACGCGCTGAAAGAAAAAATTAATAATGAATTAGATCGGTTGGTGTCGTTAGGTATCTTGGTACCGGTTAAACATTCCAATTACGCGTCGCCAATAGTACCAGTTTTAAAAAGCGACGGTAGTGTCCGAATTTGTGCCGACTACTCGCAAACAATTAATAAGCAACTTCTAGTAGAAAAATATCCCCTACCATCGGTTCAGGATTTGTTTACTAAGCTTTATAATGGCGCTCTATACAGTAAATTAGACCTGTCTATGGCGTATAACCAATTTAAATTAAATTCATCATCGCAGAATTTGACGTGTATAAATACGCCTCGAGGATTATTTAATTATACACGACTAGTCTTTGGGTTGTCAAGCGCGCCGGCGATTTTTCAAAGAGCGATTGAGTCAATAGTAGGGGACATGGACGGAGTGTTTTGTTTTTTAGACGATTTAATTCTTACTGATGTTAGTAGAAGTCTTCATGAGGACAAACTGAAAGAAGTTTTGCATCGCTTACAAGAGGCCGGGCTCACGTTACATAGGGACAAGTGTGCATTTTTCCAAGACGAGGTTTCTTATTTGGGATATATAATAAATAAGCAGGGCATAAAGAAAAACCCAGACAAGGTAAAAGCTATAGTAGACGCAGCGGTTCCAAAAAATATACAAGAGCTTCAGTCATTCTTAGGGCTTATTAATTATTATCGTAATTTTATAGCGAATGCATCGACTATATTGAGTCCCTTACATGAACTATTACAAAAGGGAGTTAAGTGGAATTGGAACTATAAACAGGATAAAGCGTTTAAATTAATAAAAAAATTAATGGCATCGGAGCAAGTGTTAGCACACTTTAATAGCAACGCTAAGTTGGTTTTAACAGTAGACGCTTCACCGGTTGGGTTAGGGGCCATTCTGTCGCAAGTAGAGAATGACGGCACCGAGAGGCCCATCTCGTACGCGTCGCGCTCCCTCACTTTAGCCGAAAAGCGGTATGCTCAAATACAAAAAGAAGCAACTGCAATTATATTCGGAGTCAGGAAATTCCATCAGTTCTTGTATGGGAGGGCGGACCCATTCTTACTACGAACAGATCATAAGCCACTAACTGCCATTTTTGGGCCACACCGTGGCATCTCAGTAGTGACAGCAAATAGGCTACAGCGTTACGCGATTTTTTTGAGCGCCTATAATTACATTATCGAATATGTGAGCAGTGCGGCAAATACAGCCGATTTTCTATCGCGGGCAATACCAGATCGTGAGCCGAAGCGGGACGTGGCCACTAGGGAGATTAGCGAGGAAGTAGCCACCTATGTCAATTTCGCCGTCGAAGGCTGTTTGCCCGTAACCTTGCGGCACATTCAGCAGGAAACAGCTCGCGATCCTGTTTTGGCGAAAGTTTTAAATTTTGTAATAAAGGGGTGGCCGCGTAAAATATCTGACAAGTCCCTTAAGCCGTTTCATCTGTGTAAAAATGAAATAGCATTAGAAAATGGCGTTCTTATGCGTGGTTATAAAGTTTTGATTCCACTTAGTTTACGGAACAAAATTTTAGAGGAACTTCACAGTTCTCATTTCGGAGTGGTGAAAATGAAGGCGGAAGCCCGATCTAAGTTCTGGTTCCCAGGAATTGACTCAGAACTGGAACGGCTGTGCGGAGCGTGTGACGTGTGCGCACAGCTGAAACGCGCGCCGCCCCGCACCGCACTCGCCCCCTGGCCATATCCCGCGTATGCATTCCATAGGATCCACTTGGACTTTTTCGGCCCGATTAATAATAAGTCATTTTTAATAATCGTAGATGCTTATTCGAAATGGGTAGAATGTTATGATATGAAATTAAACTTAACGACTAAAGCTGTTATAGATAAACTTTGCGACTTCATGTCACGGTTTGGCACGCCGGAAATCATAGTCAGTGACAATGGAACTTCGTTCGCGTCTCGAGAATTTTCAGAATTTTGTAAATTGAACGGAATTAAACAGTTGTTTTCCCCCGTCTATCACCCATCTAGCAACGGACAAGCCGAATCCTTTGTAAAAATTGTAAAAAGGGGTATTAAGTCGATTATGCTATCTGGGTGCAAGACGGTCGATATAAATACTAGGCTGTGTAAATTTCTCTTTGACTATAGAAATTCTGTAAATACTACAACAGAGTCTTCACCGGCTCAACTAGTTTTTGGCCACAAATTACGTTCAAGGTTAAATTTAATTATTCCCCACAAATCGCCTACGTCATCGCAGTTATGCTCACGGGTGTTGCGAAAACAGTGCTTACAGGCGGCCAGCTATGGGGGGAAAAACAATAAAGCTTTTGCGGTCGGTGATTTAGTGTGGTTAAAAGAATATGTAGATAAAATGAAGCAGTTTTGGTCGAAAGGGAGGATTGTTCGAAGGACAGGCAAGGTGACGTACGAAGTTTATGTATTTAACAAAGACCAGATATTGAGTAGACACAGGAACCAACTTTATATTTTCAAGGAGGGAAGAGCTGTATGTGAAAACCAGACGCCTGTTTTACTTAAAGACTACTCGTCTTCAAAGGGTCAAGTAGAATCGGCGGAGTTCGAGCCCGATCCACGTCAATTAAGATCACCACAAAGAGTGCCAAAAGGGATTGAATGTCATGAACGGAGTACTAGTCCAACCACACCTTCTGCTTCACCAGCCCGAGTAACAGATCCGTCTAGTCCTCAACCCTGTACTCTGGATAAGACCAAACCAAATGAACCACAACGCTCGCGGAGAGACCGTCCTATTGTAGATTATAAGAAATACTTTAAACGTGTGTGATTTAAGAGGGAGGAGTGTTAGGTATGTACGCCAAAGAGCGACGCGGTGGCTGCGCCCACCATCTTATATATGTAATATTAAAGCAGTTAGCAACTAGCCGACGTTTGACTTGTACGTATACGCATTCCGTCATAACAGTTTGTATTCGCACTTCGCAGTGAGAAAGAGAATAACCGTCACTGTCGTCCGTTGGTTTACGTCATCTGTCAATATTGACATTGACATTTCTGTCATCGTTTAGAAGGAAAGCAGCATTATCTCTGTGTTTGGAAGTATCCATCGAAATTCCTTAAATTAGGGTGACGCCACGATAATACCAGTGTAATTATTTTAATAATTTAATACATAAATGTAATAATAGTACGCAAGATAAGTTAATTGATAAATAGTTACTGTTAAAATAAATTTTTTGGCGTCGAAGTGTGTCCGTTTCCAGATCGAGACGTGTTTAAGAGGTAAATCGTTGCAATCTTGGAATATGGTTATAAAGTTACGTGTTCAGTATTTAAATACAAGAGTGGTCAGGATGGTGTCATGAAAATTTTCGACTTATATATTTTGAATCACATGTTAGATCGCTAAATCTTCGTATACTTACTTTAAACCAGACAAAAAGATTCAAGGATTCAAGGTTTTATAATAAAAATTAAAGTTACTTTTTACTAAAATATTAGTTAGTTATTTAACAGTTTTCGTTTTCTTATATTAACTCCATCTTGATCGAGCACACACGATATTAACAAGTTTGCCACTTAATATTTGTGATTTACTTTATAGCCCTTTTAACATCCACTCGATGTGAGCAAATACATTAAAAATGCCCTAATAGTGGTATAACTACGCTAATAAAACACATTCAAAGTAACTAATATTCGTAAAGGAAACATTAATTTACCATAAATTATGCAAAATAATATTACTTTTTTATTTAAGTATACAAATTGAAATCATGTTTATTATTTTATAGTTTTTCAAATTCCAATATCAACGTTCGACCGGCTTTAATTAACAAGTTTTTATTTACCGGTCTCATTATCTTCTTTTAGGAATTTTTTTATATAACTATATTCGTATAATAAATAACAACTCATGGCGTCCCACTTGTGGCTCGAGATTCTCCTGGGAACGGACAGTAAGCAACTAATATACCCGCCAGGCTTGTCCAAAGCGAATTAATAAGTTACACACACCGGTGTTCTTGGCATGCGAGTTTCCTCACGATGTTATCCTTCACCGTTAGTACATGGTAATTATGTTACACGCACAAAAAACTATCTTAGCGATGCACGCTATCGTGGGATTTGAACTCAGGACCTTTAGATTGACTCCAGGGAGAGTCTGAGGCATATATCACTGACGAGTTTTTTTTTTTTTATTGCTGCAGGACAGCAGACAGGTTGACGGCCCGCTTAGAATTTAGCAGTTACCGTCACCTATGGGTGTTTGCAACGCCAGTGGCATCGCGAACACGCTGCTGTTCTATAAGAGTACAAGAACTTGGGTCACTAATGACGGAACACAACACAAAGTTTTTATGGCGGCATACTTAAGAGACCAAAGGTGGTCGCCATCCAGACGACTTTGGGGCGCTACCACGTTGCTAGGCTGGGTTGTTTTGTCGCCTTTTACAACAGGCCGATCCCGGCCACAGAGGTTAGTATTCTTTCTCCGCCCCCACACGGATAAACGAGTGATATCAATTTACCTGTTAAAACTCGGTTACCAACCAGTCCTTGTGCCCGCCTCAAGTGAGGCGAATAACTGGAAGAAGCGCCTAACCCAGTCTGCTTCTTGCATAGTCCCAACAACGGCTAATGTTATATTTCGTGATATAATTGGTTAGATTTATGAGACGGCGTCGGGAGAAGCTGGAGACTGGGTTCATTCTGCGTTTTAACAAAAATGTTTGGGTGCATGCATTTAAATATAATAAATAAATGTTCTGGAAGAATTCACACAGCGCCATCTAGACCAAAATTAGGTAGCATACTTGTGTTATGGGTACTAAACAACTAAATGTAATTAAAAATACACTAAATGTATATTATTTATAATTTTATTTCTTTAAATTTAATACGTTAAATATAAATGAATATTTATACATACATACATATAATCACGCCTCTTTCCCGTAAGGGTAGGCAGATACCACTTCTTTCCACTTGCTACGATCCTTACATACTTGTTTCGCTTCGTCCACTTTCATTATTCCCTTCATACATGCCCTTCGGTTTAGGTTACTCTTGACCTGGCCTTTTTTCAAAACGTCCCTTATCTGGTCTCGAAACGTCCGCCTAGGTCTACCCCTTCCAGCACTTCCATTCACACTCGCCTTATGAATATTTATATTATACATAAAGACCTAGACGCTGGACGGGAATCGAACCCATGACTTCCGCAAGCGTACCAATGTGCGTTAGCGGAGAAATATAAAATTCAAAATAATAGACTTAGTTGTACAACTGACTGTTAGCTAAAAGTTAGGATCCAATATAAAATTTGCGATTTGACTACTCAACTAAGGAATGCGCGGTGCTATAACTTATCCCTGTCCAAATTTGAAGATGAACGCAGCAGTCACCCAAAATTCCTTGGCTCGGCTTGCGAGGCGGTAATTCCAACGAAACCAAAATTGAAAACTATACTGACGATGATGATGACATCTGTGATTTATTGCCTACGACGGATCATGTCGAGGGTCAAAAGTTGTAAAAAGACGATGTTTATCAAAAACGCTGGAGCACGTACATAACGCACATAATTATGGAGGAACGCGCCATGACAATGGGCTCATCACGTATAGACGATTGCATCGAAACGAGCATAGTCATTTGGTGGAGGGATTCTCACGATGCCATTTGTGATAGTACAACAGCACACGTACGCAGAGGGATCTGCTGACTGAACTGTGAAAATTTCAAAATAGGGAAGAACTTAAATGGAAATAAATACACAACATCTTTCTACAGTCATGTTGCTAAGTTTAGGCATACATACCCGTTAAAGGTATTCGCACATTACACCGACTCAACTCCAACTCCACTCACAGTATGGCATTGAAATGTAAGCTCCATGTTAAGTTAATTAAGAGTGAATTTGTCAACTTATAAGTTAAAGACTTTAGAAAGCGGCCGTGGGTGGCCCCTCGGGGGAAGATCCGCCGCCCGCACTATTGCCGCGAGGGAGAGGGCCGCGTGCTGTTCCGCGGCTCCCCTCAACTCCTTAAGTCAACTCAGGAGAGCGCCGGGGGGACGAAACCCTGACCCCCTGGCGTTAACACTTTAGAAGAAGCCCGCCTTGAGAAAGGGTGGGCCGGCGCCGGCCCGGGCCACGAGATCGGCAGGCCACATTTCCGTAGGCCCGGGCGTAGGCGATAGGAGAACAGCGGGGTTTTTTAGTGGGTAGTCGGATGGCCGAACATCTTTCCCGGAGTCCCATATGTCCCTCGGTCCTCCCGGGCCGGGGGAACCCGTCAAGAGTGGTTTTTCCCCGAGACCAAAAAAAAAATTTGATATTTGATGACAACAGTGTCGTTTTACATCGCGCAATAGTTTTTAAATCATGTTTCATACTATTACACACACTTTGTAGATTTACGAATATTTGGGGAACTACTGTGAATATAGTAACGAGTTTTCACGGCACACAGATCAACACGGAACACTTGATATAGTTATCTGCTAACTGCTGCATGTCGCATTGTAAAATTTTTACTTTCATAATTTTTCCAAACGTCCTATAACAAGTATAACCTTAAAAAACTACATACGTTTCCACATAATGCATTACATTACATACTCTATGGAGTATGTATAGATATATGTCATATCAATTTATATAAATTAGGTTGACATTAGCATATTGTTAATACACAAACATCATGGTACACAACAATATTAATAAAAAATAACAACCCAAATAAAGGGTGTTTAACGAGTGCATGATTAATATAGTCAATTTTGATTTCATTATGATGAATGTTCTACCATAAGAGGGCACGCCCACTCCATTATGAAGGATAGCCCAACCGCGCACTCGGCGGTATGGCCAATTGGCCATCGCGACTCTTAGTTTTTAAATCGTAGTTGCGTGTCGTTTGTGAATCGATATTTTAGCAAAAATCTGAGATATTCTGGACACATTATTAATTTTAAACAAAGTTTAATTAACACGTATAATTGTCTGATTGTTTTGGGACAGGATTCTATTTGACTTACATATAAGAAAATTTTTGTGCTGAGGCATCGGTACCAAGTCATAAACTGAAAAAAATAAATATAATTATGGTCCTGGTTTTCTATACCAGTCAGACAATAATAAAAGCAATCCATTGCGACTGTGTCGTAGAATTCGCGACTATTCAATGCATGTATCGCAGCGAGAAATATGGTAAACAAATAACCACAATATGCAGATAGTCCAAGAAAAACTATTTTATGAGTTGAAAGTAACAAATGAAGACAACGTAATATGAATTTTATATCCTAAAATTATCTCATTAAGTGCCAGTGTCTAATGATTTTTAAAAATGCACATGTATTATAAAAAAATTTAGTAAAAACACATGTTAATTTATACATTTATTAATTGAGTTTAAATTAAAACTACTCAAAATAAAATTTTGTATCTGTTATGTAAAATATACGTAACATTAAATAAACATAAAATAAATTTTTTACTTCATAGGTACTTTTATAAATAATGTATATGTTTTGATATTATAAGATAGTATAATGTAAGTAAATAAGTACTATCAGTGTATGTGTTGAGATCCACTATCGTGGACCCCCATTTTCATTTCATGGACCGCCAAATTTTTTTTCGCTGCCGTAGACCCCTTGCAGGTTGTCATAGACTCCTAGGGGCCGATATAGACCACTTTGGGAATCACTGCTTTAGACAGTAGTAATATATGAGCCAAATTGGAAAAACCACTCAAAACTCTAATGCTAAAACTAACTCAACGAAGTCAATAAAGCAAATTCAATGCAACGTAAAACGAGTAACTGATAAAACCATTGATCGCCAGGTTCATAAGATCACAGACACGGGCGTGCACCAGTAAGACGGTTAGGGCGTCTACACGCGGCGTTACACTAGTATAAGGACCAATATGATACCTTGACGGTTTATAAATTTTACTTCAAAGTGTTTTTTAAATTGTTAATATAATATAATAACATATTTTATACTTTAACCACAATTCCTTGCATTTGTGACAAAAATTACATTTTAGTAACACTTTTTTTATAGCTAGAGTTCAGGAAAAAGGCAAATGGCCTGGCCAGTAGTAGATGGTTATTGTCTCCGTATATGAACGTTTGCAACACCAGAGACATGCAACGCGCTTTATAACGCTTTTTTAGAAATCGTACTGCGACTATAAATAAATAAATAAACTATTACGCATTGCAATAGAAAAACCTCAGCCGCAAACTCATTCCAAATCTGGTGAATATGTAACATGAACATTTTTGAGAACCGTTTCATACGGGATATAAGAGACTCCAGGAAATGAGGATGAATGCCTGGTCGATGGCAGAGACCGGGCAGTGGCAGAAAGACGTCGAAGACCCCATTCTAAAGAGTTCCTAAGAGCATTCTCTGTTGTACAGACGGCAAAATACGTAATCCGTACGCAAATCCGTGTAAGAAAATTGATTAAAAAATAGAAGCATTTTAATAAATGTTCTAAGTTTATCCTTCTAAGACACAAATATAAATTAAATTTATTTACTTTTACAGCTATTGTAATAAATAATTGATGTATTAGATTTCAGGCTTTACCGTTAAATTTTTTTATTTCTGTAGGACAGCAGACAGACTGACGGCCCGCTTAGGATTTAGCTGTTACCGTCGCCTATAGGTGTTTGCAACGCCAGTGGCATCGCGAACACGCTGCTGTCCCATAAGAGTACAGGAACTTGGGTCACTAATACCGGAACACAACACAAGGTTATTATGGCGGCATACTTAAGACCAAAGGTGGTCGCCATCCAGACGGGCTTGAGGCCCTACCACGTAGCTAGGGTGGGTTGTTTTGTCGCCTTTTACGACAGGCCGACCCCGGCCACAGAGGTTAGTATTCTTCCTCCGCCCCTGCACGGATAATAAAGAGAATAAAGAGAATTAAATAAAAAAAAGAACACATTGTTATTTACGTTAGTTTTCGGTAGGGTTGCCAACCGTCCTGTTTACCCAGGACATGTCCTAGTTTTTGTGGTGTCCTGGGAAGTCCTGGATAGTTTTTAAGTAGCATCCTGTTTTTTAATATTCAAATACTTATTATTAAATAATATCTGTAACTAACTTGTTATACTTTCCGTGCAGAGGCGGAGTAAGAATAACCTCTGTGGGTCGACCTATTATAAAAGGCGACATAACCACTCTGACTACGTCGTAGGGTCACAAGCGCCTCTGGATGGCTACTATCCTTGGTTTATAAGTATGCCGCCATAATAATCTTGTGTATGTCTATGGGACAGCAGCGTGTTCGCGGTGCCCCTAGCGTCGCAAACATACATAGACGATAGTAACTGCTTACTATTAAGTGGGCCGTCTGCTGTTCCGCACCAGTAAAAAAAACTAATTCTAACTAAACCTACTTAAGTATTGCAACTCTATTACTGCGTCCTGTTTTTAAACTAAATTGTCCTGGTTTTTCCAACATTATATCCTAGTTTTTTAAATTTGGGTTTAGCAACCCTAGTTTTCGGACAAGATACGAGTAACAATGAAAGCTTCGTTAAGCGAACGGATTTAATATACTTATTTGAAAGACAACGAGTCTTCTGTTTAATGTTCGTAATTTCATTCATTTTCATTTAAAGTTCGAATAGCCAGGTCAAGGCTCACACGATGGAAGAGCAGCAAGATCCGTTTGATAAGTGCAAACACCTTTACTACGAAGGCCACCATAATTTCTATGCATTAAACTGGAATCCATCATAGAAGCACTTAGTATGCCATCCGCAGCGCGTTGGACACGTCGGTATGCGATCGGCACACGCGCCCACCGGTCCCACCACGCTCCGCGATCGCGCTTACATTTGTTTAACATATACATGGGACTCATTAAAATACGTATCTCGATACGCGTGTAAGATTAAAGGTGGCCAATAAACACAGCATGCCTAGCTTGGCACGTTTAGGCGGGTCAAAGTTCACTCGTAACACTTTCTGGATACATTCTTTCGCTGATTTAACATATTTAGATTTAAAAGCAAATCCATGCAACATTAACATAAGCTCACAGTGTAAATATCAATTATGACTTCAACGTTGTCCGCGACACTTTTGGTAGAAAAATGTGTCCAATCCAATACAGTTATGTCAAATAAACATTATACTCCATGAAAAGCATAGAAAAACAGGACCAGCCCATCTCATTTCTAGGGAATTTTAAATTCGCCAAACGGATCACTATAGTAAAGGATATTTAGTTGACATTTGTGAAAATAAGGCCAGCATTAAGATTTTCATTAATGAATAGATGGGTAGGGAGACAGTTGGGCACATCCTATAAATTTCCTCTAGCCTCTCAGGAAACTCTCAGGAAACGGCAGATTCACGTTAGTGTTAAAATATGAGTAAAAATTCTCACTACTTCTCACTACAAAATATTCTATTGTCGAGATAGGTTACAAGAAATAATACTGAATTCAAACACTTTAATAAGTATAACTTTTTTTTTAATTACAAGACGACACTTAGCATCAACACTTAGCATTATATTTGATACTAGAATAACTTAAGTTTGAACAATAACTTATAAAATACAAAATGAGCGAAATGGAGTTTAATTGACAGTTCACACGGTGCGAACAGAGCGAGCTGTCAGTTGTAGCCGAGCTGGAAAACTTTGCACCTGCTTTCCCGTACAAACATAAACTCATTTAGTGCGTTTGTTCCAAACCTGTTCCGCGTGGCTAATGCTAAGGTAAATTAACTTCTATTAGCTTAATGCATATTCTATCTTATTGCTTTTTATTGACTTATTGTGTCGATGACCTTTATTATTATTATTGTCGGTGCATTGTTAGTAACGGGCATTATCGTAAAGATCCTATATTCCAGGAATATTGTTCTGTTCTGTAGTGTATCAAGAAGAAACAATCAATAGAGACGCAGGGGTTGAGCCGTGCCAATGACACACAATGGCAACACACAACAGTGTACCACAAGTTCCTAACTTGTCCAAAACAACAGGTGTGTCCAAAAAACTGTGTTTTTATATTTATTTTATATAATATTAATTTACATTATAATTAAAAGTTACAATTGACCCATCAAACTGCACAACAGTTTATTTGACTAAGTATTTCTAAGGGTTTCTAGAACTTCAAAAAAGTTGAATAAGACATAAAGGATTTGTCTGCTAAGTGGCACAATGCAAATAAAGAAAAATAAATGTATGGTAAGAGAAATGAACGGTCGAGTTAATATATAACATACTCGTAGTTTCATAATTAATAACACATTTATAACTATTGTCGGCTAAAAAGATAAATCAATATAAATCAATGTAATTATCATGAGAAACAGGATTCGGCAACCTCGCGGACCACTTAAATTATTAACTTTTTGTTGTCTGTCCCTCTTAGATCGGCGTAATTATGAATAATGCATGGCTGCGAACTTTTTCTCCTTCAATACATTGTTGGTTATGGAACGTCTACATTGTATAAAGAAGGAACCTTAACGATATCGCCAAGGTTCCTTCCTTAACGTTGTCTGTACTCACGTCTTAAATCCGAAAATTATAAACGATAAAAAAACATTTTGTTATGGACCGAATTATGAATCTAAACAATTCTTAAACCCAATTAACACATACACAGACACACAAAATTTCATCAAAATTAATCCAGCGGTTTAAGAGTAGATCAGTCACACATATACAGAAGAATTATATATATAAAGATATTGGATTCCGGGATCCGGAGTTCACTTTCCATCAATCCGAGTGACGATTGGGTGATAATGTAATGTTATCCAAAAACCAACTACCATCGGTCTCCTGCGCAAGAATCTTCTCCTTCTTCCTGCCCTTATCCCACATTATATGGGGTCGGCACAACAAGCACCTTCCACTCTCCTCTGTCACATCATTCATATACGTAATCCTTCCATCTTTTTTTGGTGTACCTCTTCCTGTGTCCTCCTCCATCCACTCTTATTTCTATGATTTTCCTAGTTCCTATCTTTTGCGCGAGAATCTAAACCCGACAATTCAGTCTGTAACTGTATTCTTAGCTTCTAACCTACATTTCCTAGTCCATTTTTATCTACAGATCGCGATATTCCTAAGAGCAAACCACTAGCTGGATAATAAATTAAATATATATTTGAGAATACCGTTAAATAGTATTCTACTCGTAGTGCAAGGGCAGATCACAATGGCGGACACCGTTACGGTGTTTGGTGGTTTGATCATGACCAACGTATTGGCCACGGCCTCTCGTTGTCGCAACTAACTTAATCACAAACTGAGCTTCAAAGCATTATTAAATGATTGAGTGCTTGTTTTATTTCTAAGTACTGTGTATAATTGCATTCTGAAGAGATAAGACTATTCTAAACTACTGCTACTAAACTTATAATAGACAATTACAGTATATATTTAAAATGAAAGACATATTTTCTCAATAAATTGAAAATTGCTTTTGACTGACTTAACTAAGCAATAAAATAAACTAATTTTTCACGAATTTTTTTTTATAATATAGCATAAAACGTTAAAACATTTTTCACTCAGAATGACGTATAAATCAGTGGTCGTGTATTCTTTAGATAAATGAATAAGACAAATATGAAATATTATTCATAAAATACATGTTATTATGAAATAAATGGAATACATATTTATATATATTATACTGGTGTTGCCTTTATTCATAGATATAGTGCTTTAACTTAATATCCAATTTAACAAATATATTTCTAGAGAAGAATATGGCGTAGAATGAATGTTCCAGTACATTGATATCTTTATACGGGTTCTATACATATCACGAGACATTTTAAGGCTGGCTATCAATGGCAAGGCTTCGGCCGAAGGCTGGCACCGTTACTCGATAAAAGGCGGCGAGATTCAAGCCTCGCATCTTGCGGGTATCGCGGCTTGTGTTCATAAATTTGTACTATCGTTAGGGCTGTCACCCTTATAAACCCTTCCCGGTTCATTCAAGAATTTTTATTCTAACGGCCCACTTAATAATAAGCAGTTACCTTCGCCTACGAATATTTGCGCTTATATAATAGATCCAGTGTGATTGCCATCCAGACGGGCTTGCAGCCCTACCACGTAACACGGCCGCAGGGGTTAGTATTCTTACTCCGCCCCTGCACGGAGAAAGATATAATAATGTGGGAACAATTTTTGATTTTAAAATATACAGGATGTTTCGTCTCGTATAGCAAATATTTTAAGGGGTTATTTTTGGGGTTTTTCATGGGTAAATATTCCACTCCCCCTTCTCCCACCTCACCCCTCTCGGAATGGCAGCCATTTTAATTTTATCGTCCAACAATTTCACGTCATCTACGAAAAGACGATAACTACACAATTATCGAACCTAAAAAAATTAATTAGTTCTTAATTTGATGACAAAACAATTATCTACAATCATAATACAGTTTTAATGCTTATTAAAGGTATCAATGGAGTGGAATATTTACCGATAAAAAAAACCAAAAACAATCACCTAAAATATTTGCTATACGAGACGAAACACCCTGTATATTAAAGTGTAGTTCATAATATTTTATAAATTGATATTAATTGTATTATTTAATAAAAATATATGCTGAAATACATTTAATTATGAATAATATTTAAATGAATGATTCAATGATCTTACAAATTGTTCAGAACACAATTATTTACAAGGTGAAAAACACTAATTTAGTGGCGGCCCTAACGAGACATGTCCCCGTAATTGGTGTTGTGACTCGTTTTGTCTCCGGCCCTCTGACCAGTAAGCTCACAACAATTAAATTGGAAACTCGTTTTACTCATTACCTCAGTTGCGTCACGCAGTCCCTTCTGCTACTCGGAGCACTTGTCGGTGAAAAGCAGATACTACAATTGACACAAACAAAACTGCACCCTTATATGTATATGAATAAAGATTATAAAAATTACATAAAATCTAAAAGTAAATTCTGCTTGTAATATTTTATATTGCTTTCCGAAAACAATGTTCTCAAATTTAATCTGCCCATATTGAACCCAGAACTTCGAAGTTCAGAAGCTCAGAGTAAACAATTCTTTAAACACTCACAAAACAGCTGGTATTATTTCCAATAAACCTATTCGTATGATCCTGACAAACAAGAGGAAGGTGTCGCAAAAGGCGATTAATAGATTATTATACTTTTTCTGTTTATTAACATGCAATAAGGAAAGGCCACGGTTTGGTTTCCATTTTGGGGTTTGTCACATCTATATATTATCTCTATCTATATCCATATTTACCGAGACCGAAGCATAACCAAGACCACCAAGACCCGTCTCGTAAGAGCGCTTGTATTCTCGATTTTCCTGTACGGGGCCGAGACATGGACGGTGAAGGAAAGAGAGCGGCAGCGTATTGACGCCTTGGAAATGTGGTGTTGGAGGAGACTGCTTAATGTCTCCTGGACACAGCACCGCACCAATGTCTCCATCTTGAAGGAGCTTAACATCGGCGAGAGACTGTCAACGGTGGTGCAATCCCAAATACTCCAGTTCTTTGGACATGTGACGCGACGCGGGGGGGACTCCGTGGAGCGGCTCGTTGTGCAGGGCCGGGTAGATGGCAGCAGATCGCGAGGGCGTTCGCCTTTGCGATGGACGGACCAAATTAAGTCGATGACACATACATCCCTAAACGACTGCGCAAGACGGGCTTCAGCTAGGGACAAATGGCGCGCGGTGGTTAGCGCTGCCGGGCGTCTTGCGTGACCACGACTGCTATGTCAAGAGTATTCAACTGAGAAGAAGAAGAAGATATCCATATTTACAATGCTATTGAGCTTCTTAGCATCAGAAAAGGAAGTTTTAAGGAACAACATCGACATAAGTTTTGCATATGATTTGCTTGACGACATTAGTCAACAGCAATTCCGAATTGCTGCTCTAGCTCTGGTTCACTTTGAATTGCAATCACCTTCATCAAGTGATTGCTGCTTGACAATTGTAGAGGTTATATACTAACTTTTAGCGCCTTCGTACTCTACTAGAGTACTCTTAGAAATAGGATGCAAGTAAATTTTTAATACTAATTTACATTTGTTATTGAATCACACAATAATATTGTAAAATAAATTCGTTGTTACTCTAAATTTGATCAATACTCACAGACTGGAATCTAGTCTATATGGACAAATGATTTAAAAAAACATACAGCATGCATCGCATTCGGCCCAAATTCACAGTAATACGTTCGGGAATGAAGGGAGGCCCTTTGTGTTGCCGCGAGACTTTTTGTCGGGCCCTCGTTTGTACGAACTCCGAATGCTCTTGTCAAATATGTATCCCAAACAATTAGGCGACACTGCTAATTGCATGCGTTTAAATCTTATAGAAATGTTATTGTTGAATTTTCTTATCATTTTATATTTTATTTGAGTTTTGGAGAGATTTTTTAATGCCTTGGAATAGCTGACTGGCTGACGTTTTACTTAAGAAACCAGGGGCTGTTGCCATTCAAACGGCCTTGGGGTTTACTTTCTACTTAGGGTGATTTTGTCAGCTTTTATGACAGGCAGTATTCCTACTCCGAAAACTGAAGACGGAGTTTCAAAAAAAGGTTTTAAATTATTTTGTACCGGAACCGTTTTTTAATAAAATCTGTCTATGATTTAAAATGAAGCGCGAGTTATCTTTGATGTTACTAGTGAAATAAATACATCTATGGACTCTTAAATTGAAACATATAATATTTTTTCATGTACGCGGTAGGCGAGTGGTATCTCAAAGACCAAGCAACACGAGTTTGATTCGTACGATGGCAGATGTCTTCTAAATTTTTTCTAAATTTTTCTAAATGGGTTTATTTGTTTTTCTATCACATAATAGTTACGTATCTATCACCGGTATGTGTAACCCGCTAATCCGCCTTGAGCTAGCTTGGCATTATATACCCTGGAGTACACTGTCTGTTCCGTTTGGGCTGAAACTGGAGATTAGCAGCGAGAGAGCATTCTTATTAAAGCGTGTTTTTTTTTAGTTTCGTTATTAATAAAAGGTTATTGCCAACCGAAAACATTTTGGTACCCAAAGCCTATGTAAAATCAAACAGACGTGTTCAAACTGCTGCACGTGTGCACGGCAGGTTCATTACACGTTTTGTTTGGTGTAACTATTTCTAAACGGGAAACAGATCTTTGAAAGCAAACCGGTTACATTTTAATAATGACTATATTTGGTGAAATATAATGAGTGAAATGTCGGATATTCTTTAGTTTATGAGTAAATAATAGTAATATTATGATTTCCTATTGAAGTGTAATACGTATGAAAGTTTTTCAGTGAAAATAATATCTATCTGAACTATTCTTACGCTAGGAGTGAGAATATTTTTTTTATTTATGACCATTTGCGATCGGTCTTTAGACCATAAGCGAGTAAGTTCAATGTTATAATGTGCTGCACCTCCCATACAAAAAACTATGTAGTCTTTTAACTACAGCTGTTGGATCTAGCAACTCAGCTTCAATTATGTGTATCATTTTTATACATATTACCGAGTACCTTTTAAACTCAAAGGTAATATTTACAAGTCCGCAATAAGACCTATTGTATTATATGGATCGGAATGCTGGGCCACAAAGGAGAGAGATGAAATGGTGTCACGTGCTGCGGAGATGCGAATGTGGTGTGGCCATGTAATGCGAAGGGAATGTCAAACAATCAGGAAAATGATACAAATGAGAGCAGAAGAGCAGATGGCCACAGGAGGATAGGTGGACCAAAGAAAAGATGATACATAAAAGCTAACAACTGTTGTGCCGACCCCACATAATGTTGAATAGGAAGAAGGAAAAGAACATTTTTATATGACAAGTTAGAAATTATTTGTCACTGGTTATTATTAGAATGCCGCAGCTTAAAGATATGATTCGGAATTACGCTGCACGCAGCAGTGCTGTCGCGACACTGCTGCCGCGGCACATACCGGTCCCCATACAAACTCTATCGCGCAGCAGTGCTGCCGCTACATTGCTGCCGCTGCATTGTTGCCGCTGCATTGTTGCCGCTGCATTGCTGCCGCTGCATTGCTGCCGCTGGATTGCTGCCGCGTCATTGCTGCCTAGCTCGGAATGTACTCTCATATAAGCTTATAGAGATTGTATGGGGACCGGTAGTGCCACGGCAGCAGTGTCGCGACAGCACTGCTGCGTGCAGCGTAGTTCGGAATCATACCTTAATATGTTGGATCAGTTTTTTTTTAGATTCCTCGAATAATTTGACAGAATTGTGGTTGTGGGTATAGTTGTATTAGGCAATAATAACGAACAGTGGCGTTAAATTATTGTTGTGGTCGAAGCCACTGTTGCGGTTGATATCGCCGCGCCGCGCCGTGGGAAACGGCTGCGATAGGGGATCGAAGCTCTAAATAACTGCTATTATTTAAAAATTGTGTTATTTTTGAAAATATGTATATTTCAAAGTTTTGAAGCGATTAATATCTATAAGATAAGTACAAGTGAAGTTACAAAAATTTATAAATTAGAAGTTTGAAAGTAGTGATTAAGCAGCTGAAAAGTAATTGACTACACTGGTATAGCCATATATTATGAAAAGAAGAATGTCATGTAACTAGAAAACTGCTAGAAATAAGAATGGATAAATACAAAAAGAGGGGACTAAAACTGGAGAAAAGATGGATCGTGTTAAAGATGATATGGTAAAAAAGGTGTAAATGTTGAAATTACGACTAATAGAAGATAGTGAAAAGAGAGAACATGTTATGCCCACTCTACATCGTTTGGAGGTGTTCACTGAATTATTGCTAATGTATATATTACTTATATAAAATATGATCACAACTTTATTTAGTACGACACCGATGACACTGAACAGTTCTATCTCACTTTGTGCGATTCTTTTAAAGTAACCGTTCGTTCAATATAAGAATTTCCAAAAGAGAACTATCACATCGTTCAAAAGCAAGTTAGCAAGTAACCCAAGTATTAATCCTGTAATTCTAAACCTAACTTAAAGTCTATTACGGAGCCCAAGTTTTATCTGAAATTGTAAATAGTCGTCACAGGCTTCGTTGGATGATGACTCACGGATATGTGACTTCATTATTGACTCACATCTTTCAAACATTCAGTAATAATTTTAGAGTAATACACGTTTTATACATAATAAACATGTTTCAATGAGGTCATATGTTGTTTTAAAAAGTCACATTAGTAAGAGTGCAAAAATTCCATGACAATGGAGTTTCACGTAGAGACGGTGCCAAGACATCCTAGATGCACCTTTCGAAATGTTCGTTCCTTGGTGCATGGTCTTACAAAAGCGTGAGCCACCACAATCTTACCACCATTAGCATATTGGCAGTTACTTTAAGTAAAGTTGCACAACAATCATTGTTACCGTAATCCATAATTTTTGCTTTTAGAATTTGAAAGGGCATTGTCATTATTGATATGGAGTAACATAATAAATTTATTAGGGAATTAGGGAAAATGGACGATAAAGAGCAAATTTGTCCTTTATATCTCTTTATTCCGCACTATCTTTTATTAAGGAAAAAATTAAGAATAAATGTATGAGTGGTCTAAATAAAAAATTAAATTCTTTTCAGAATTAAGGGATTTGTTGATCAGCACTGATGGACACTGCTATTAAGTAACATAAATTATATCGTGTATACATTAATTAAACTCGATTACGACACTCAACGCTAAGGAGCTAATTTGTCCATTACATTTTTAAAATACACCCAAAAGACCTTGTAACACAAACTTGTGAGGTCCAAAACTATTGCTAAACAGCTTTTTAATCTACGGACAATAAACGAATACCAAGGAATCAGTTGATAGTACTCTTTATGAAACAATTAAACTGATTTAGTATTTATTCGTAATAATAATATACATTCCATGAAATAATCGTAAGAATTTCCGTTCGTTATTAAAGCTCGCTTCCCAATGAACAATGACAATCCGAGAGACACGGCTGTTAGAATCCAATCAGAGCTGTATCAGATGTCTGGCCGTCTGTCTAATTGTTCCCACCGGATTAACATCGACTTGTTCATCAAAATTACTTTTGATTTCAAACCAAAATTAACATTTGATGAGAGGGACGATCCACACTCTTACGCCACTGCCTTCCGCTCATCATTTATAGTTCTCTCAATTTCCTCAAAGATGGTAGCAATAATGTAAAAAAACTTACAATTAGTGGTATTGTCATATCGATATTTTTGTAATAACAAATACAATCGATATGAAGAGATAAGCAAATGTAATATTTTGTCCAAACTTTTTTCTTAGATCCTTGATGAAACTGGACAACTGACAACAAAAATCAATCTTTTCCTGACGTCAATTGAAACGATTGTCTTAACTACATTTAAAAAGTCAAGACAGCGCCGTGAGATCTTTTTTATATTTTGACACTAGTTGTCATCTAATTAAATAAATCACATTAGTTTTTGGACGCTTATTGGTTGATTTCAAATTAAACGATGAAATATATATAGCCCTTAACAGTGACGTAAAGAGCGTAGGCGTGAAAATAGTAAATTGAATCGTGACTGTGGGAAGTTTGGATTGCAACCAGTGGACCGGCAAAGGCAGTCCGCACCTGTCTGCTCACCTCGCACTAATATAATTAAGTGGATCAATAAGTCCAGGGACTAACACATAGATGGCGTTGCGAACAAAAGTTCCGTATGATTTTTCGTAAGTGACCTTCAAAATTTCATGACATTCTGATGTTTGGTCCACGAGTTACAGTGATTTAAAAGTGACGCTAGTCTTGATATTCTTAAAACAATAGATTAGAAACAATTTCGTGTCGTTGATTTATCATTGCTTTTTGATAAAAAACAACACAGTACAAACTCAGCAATGAGATAAAAAGTACTAAGGGGACTCTGCTCCATCAAAAACAATCATTTGTCGGTGATATGCTGAGTTTAAACGTGATCGTACAGACACTGAAGATGCGGAACACTCTGGCTGGCCAAATGAGGTAGTTACACCGAAAACCATAAAAAAAGTCCACCAAATCGTTTTTGAAAACCGTAAATTATAATTGCGTGAGATAGCTGACACGCTAAAGATGTGATACGGCAGTATTTTGCATGAATATTTGTCTATGAGGAAGCTGTTGTCAAAGTGGGTGCCGCGTTTGCTCACGGTGGATCAAAAACGACAACGTGTCGTTAATTCCGAGCGCTGTTTGGAGCTGTTTCGCAGAAAAAAACTGCATTTTTTGCTTCTGTTTATGATAATGAACGAAATCTGGATCCATCACTACACTCCGGAGTTAAAGCGATCGTCAGCCGAGGGGACTACAGTCGGTGAGAAGCGTCCAAAGCGGCCAAAAGCGCAAATGTCGGCCTTGAAAAAGGTGATACGATCAATAGCGTTTGAAAAATGAAATCGGTGATAAACGGCTCCAAATGAAGAAGAAAAAAGTGCTCTTTCACCAAGAGAATGCGCCGTGTCACAAGTCGCTCGCTACCATAACGAAATTGCATGAATTGGGGTTCGAATTGCTTCCGCTCCCACCATATTCACCGGATCTGGCCCCCAGCGACTACTGCCTGTTTGCAGACCTCAAAAATACTCCAAGGAAAGAGATTCTACTCCAACGAGTAAGTCATTGCCGAAACGAACGCTTATTTCGAGGCCAAAGATATATAAATCGTTCTACAAGCAAGGTATTAAAATGTTAGAGAAGCGCTGGACTGATTGTGTTGCTCTTGAAGGAGATTATGTTGATGAATGAAGTCGAGTTTTGCCAAAAAAATGTGTTCTTACACGCTTTTTCTTTGTTATTTCGTAGTTCTATACGTGCAGGGGCGTAGAAAGAATACTAACCTCTGCGGCCGGGGTCGGCCTGTCGTAAAAGGCGACTAAACAACCCACCCTAGCTACGTGGTAGGGCCCCAAGCCCGTCTGGATGGCGACCACCTTTGGTCATAAGTACCTAGTCAGGTCATAAGTATTGTCACACAGTAAAAACTTTTCTTTTAGAATGCTGGCCACAAAAAAGTTTATTGAATTCGAATTTCGAATTGTTCATGAAAATAAAAATGTATACTTTTTCGAATTTTACTCATTTTTAAATATGGAGTGGACGCTTAAAGAAGACCGTATTGCAGTTATTGCGTTGCATCGTTGCAGTTACGCGCCAATTCAAATTTTTAACATACTGAAAAATTTGAATATAACCAAAAGATTCGTTTATCGTACCATCAAACGATACAATGAAGACTCTAGTGTAGATGACAGGTCAAGAAGTGGTCGCCCTCGGTCTGTTAGGACTCCAGCAGTGATAAAAGCTGTGAAGGCACGAATTCAAAGAAATCCCAAACGTAAGCAGAAACTGTTGGCCCTTCAGATAGGGTTAAGCAGAACCACGGTGAAAAGGGTGTTAAATGAAGACTTAGGGCTTCGGGTATATCGAAGAAAAACAGGACATCGTTTGAATGCTCGTCTAATGGACCTGAGACTGAAGAGATGCCGCGCTTTGTTGAAGCGGTACGCGGGAAAAAAATATCGGGAAATTCTTTTTTCGTATGAAAAAATGTTTACCGTAGAAGAGAGCTACAACAAACAAAATGATAAGGTGTACGCACACAGTAGTGAAGAAGCGAGCAACCGTATTCCGCGTGTCCAACGAGGTCATTTTCCATCCTCGCTCATGGTATGGTTGGGAGTTTCTTATTGGAGCTTAACAGAGGTACATTTTTGTGAGAAAGGTGTAAAAACGAATGCTGTTGTGTATCAAAATACAGTATTGACGAACCTTGTGGAACCTGTTTCTCATACCATGTTCAATAACAGGCACTGGGTATTCCAACAAGATTCGGCGCCAGCTCATAGAGCGAAGAGCACACAAGACTGGCTGGCGGCGCGTGAAATCGACTTCATCCGGCACGAAGACTGGCCCTCCTCCAGTCCAGATTTGAATCCGTTAGATTACAAAATATGGCAACACTTGGAGGAAAAGGCGTGCTCAAAGCCTCATCCCAATTTGGAGTCACTCAAGACATCCTTGATTAAGGCAGCCGCCGATACCTCGTTCGTGCTGCGATAGACGACTGGCCGCGCAGATTGAAGGCCTGTATTCAAAATCACGGAGGTCATTTTGAATAAACTTTAATGTCATAAGAATCTATGTTTTGTTAAGTTCATTTTGGTATATGAATGGTTACATAATGAATAAACTTGTTACAACTATTTTACATTAAACATGTGACAGAATTTATGACCTGACTAGGTATACCGCCATAATAACCTTGCGTTGTGTTCCGGCATTACTGACCCAATTCCTGTACCCTTATGGGACAGCAGCGTGTTCGCGATACCACTGGCATTGCAAACACCTATAGGCGACGGTAACTGCTAAATTCTAAGCGGGCCGTCAGCCTGTCTGCTGTCCTATAGCAATAAAAAAAGTTAGTCCCGGGCCTTATTATGGATCCACGACTATGAGACTATCTTAAGTAATTCCTGAATTTTAATATAAAATTTCACTATAGTAATAATTATATTCAAATTAATCTTACAAAATTGTGATGTTTATATGAACAATTTTGTCAAAAATAATAATTGACCCCGACGTGATTTGAACACGCAACCTTCTGATCTGGAGTCAGACGCGCTACCGTTGCGCCACGGAGTCACAGGCGAACAAATTGAAATTAATATACAGAATACGTGTTAACGATAATCTCGTATGGCGATATTGCATTTGGCATTGGTTGATCAATCATATCTAAATTTATCTCATTGAAAAAGTATTATCACTCGTTTCTATTCTGTATTTATGATAATTTTACCAATTAATACATAAATAAATACCTATAATACTCTTATTATAGGTTATGGATACATAAATATATACGCGTTTATGTTTCAACGCACAAATATTTTTAATAATTTATACATTTATAGTAATTGGTTACCGATCATATTACTAAAATTTCCTCAACATGTTTAATTGTTTTCAAATGGCCCACTACATTCACAGCTCCCGCTGCGCTGGTCTTCGCGTTCACATAACTGATTATAAAAACGTATTTATCCAATATTTATACTTAGATTTTATTGCAATGAACAGCCCACCTACTGAGTGGTCCCTGCAACTGCAGCTTGCATTGGCAACACCAGAAGTTATGGCAACAGGCAACCTTTCTCATTTATCAAGTAAATACCACTAAGCAAAAATGATAAGACTTGATTTTAAAGTCGAATATGCAAGACGTTTGGCAATGACGAATTCATAGGTACAATTTCTATTCATTCAACCTGATGAAGATGGAGATCCTACACTTATCCGAAGCTAGATGGCGCTTTTGCAATGATAATAACTTGATCTTGGCACATATGTATATATTAAATAAAAGAATATTTAACTTAACTAAATTAAAAAAGTAATTTCGCCGCACACTTATTAAAAGAAAAATATTTAAAAAGTTTCTCACTAAATATTTTTAAGAGTTAACTCGCTTTGAACCTTCACAATGGGACTTTTATACTTTAAAAAGAAAAGTCATTAATCTTGGAGGTGATCCCTGTTGAAGAGGGTGGCGACGCTTCCACTAAAGTTGCGTACTCCTAACTTACTGTAGCAACTGCAATGTTAAGTTATGTTAAGCAAAGCCGTATTGGGATTAGCTACACAGTTTTATACATGTTAGTGAATACTACATAAACTAATTAGTAAATGGTTCAAAGTAAATGAATGAATGGAATGAAAGGAAAGACGTTTAAAAGAACGATATACCTATCTAAATCATCATTAGAACTATTTTTGTGAATTTTGTGCCCGTGTTTGATACTTCGGCTATTTTTCACCAACTGAATTAGAAATCTATGCCACCTAAATATCAGGGCAAGAAGACCAGAATATGTTTCAATTAAAAAAAAAATTCGGAGCAAAAAATATAAAGATCGTGTTTGAATTTACTCTGTCTGAAATCGAACCCGGCAGCTTAAAATGATTGGCTCCGAGCAAAGACTATAAAATTATTTAAATACTACAGATTAAAAAAAGAGAATAAGACTAAAAATTAAAGTTTCGCAATTTATCTCTTGAGAGTACCGCCAAATTTCCGCTGAAATAGTATCGCCAAAACTAAGTTAAACGTTATTAGACATAAATGTGAAAAATAAAATAAAAAAGGTTGTGAAAGAAGCAGCCGGTGGCGCACAAGTCATAATAGGCACCTGAAACACATTCACTAAAATGTAATGGTCATAATAAGTGCAATCTTACCACCATTAGCATATTGGCAGTTACTTTAAGTAAAGTTGCACAACAATCATTGTTACCGTAATCCATAATTTTTGCTTTTAGAATTTGAAAGGGCATTGTCATTATTGATATGGAGTAACATAATAAATTTATTAGGGAATTAGGGAAAATGGACGATAAAGAGCAAATTTGTCCTTTATATCTCTTTATTCCGCACTATCTTTTATTAAGGAAAAAATTAAGAATAAATGTATGAGTGGTCTAAATAAAAAATTAAATTCTTTTCAGAATTAAGGGATTTGTTGATCAGCACTGATGGACACTGCTATTAAGTAACATAAATTATATCGTGTATACATTAATTAAACTCGATTACGACACTCAACGCTAAGGAGCTAATTTGTCCATTACATTTTTAAAATACACCCAAAAGACCTTGTAACACAAACTTGTGAGGTCCAAAACTATTGCTAAACAGCTTTTTAATCTACGGACAATAAACGAATACCAAGGAATCAGTTGATAGTACTCTTTATGAAACAATTAAACTGATTTAGTATTTATTCGTAATAATAATATACATTCCATGAAATAATCGTAAGAATTTCCGTTCGTTATTAAAGCTCGCTTCCCAATGAACAATGACAATCCGAGAGACACGGCTGTTAGAATCCAATCAGAGCTGTATCAGATGTCTGGCCGTCTGTCTAATTGTTCCCACCGGATTAACATCGACTTGTTCATCAAAATTACTTTTGATTTCAAACCAAAATTAACATTTGATGAGAGGGACGATCCACACTCTTACGCCACTGCCTTCCGCTCATCATTTATAGTTCTCTCAATTTCCTCAAAGATGGTAGCAATAATGTAAAAAAACTTACAATTAGTGGTATTGTCATATCGATATTTTTGTAATAACAAATACAATCGATATGAAGAGATAAGCAAATGTAATATTTTGTCCAAACTTTTTTCTTAGATCCTTGATGAAACTGGACAACTGACAACAAAAATCAATCTTTTCCTGACGTCAATTGAAACGATTGTCTTAACTACATTTAAAAAGTCAAGACAGCGCCGTGAGATCTTTTTTATATTTTGACACTAGTTGTCATCTAATTAAATAAATCACATTAGTTTTTGGACGCTTATTGGTTGATTTCAAATTAAACGATGAAATATATATAGCCCTTAACAGTGACGTAAAGAGCGTAGGCGTGAAAATAGTAAATTGAATCGTGACTGTGGGAAGTTTGGATTGCAACCAGTGGACCGGCAAAGGCAGTCCGCACCTGTCTGCTCACCTCGCACTAATATAATTAAGTGGATCAATAAGTCCAGGGACTAACACATAGATGGCGTTGCGAACAAAAGTTCCGTATGATTTTTCGTAAGTGACCTTCAAAATTTCATGACATTCTGATGTTTGGTCCACGAGTTACAGTGATTTAAAAGTGACGCTAGTCTTGATATTCTTAAAACAATAGATTAGAAACAATTTCGTGTCGTTGATTTATCATTGCTTTTTGATAAAAAACAACACAGTACAAACTCAGCAATGAGATAAAAAGTACTAAGGGGACTCTGCTCCATCAAAAACAATCATTTGTCGGTGATATGCTGAGTTTAAACGTGATCGTACAGACACTGAAGATGCGGAACACTCTGGCTGGCCAAATGAGGTAGTTACACCGAAAACCATAAAAAAAGTCCACCAAATCGTTTTTGAAAACCGTAAATTATAATTGCGTGAGATAGCTGACACGCTAAAGATGTGATACGGCAGTATTTTGCATGAATATTTGTCTATGAGGAAGCTGTTGTCAAAGTGGGTGCCGCGTTTGCTCACGGTGGATCAAAAACGACAACGTGTCGTTAATTCCGAGCGCTGTTTGGAGCTGTTTCGCAGAAAAAAACTGCATTTTTTGCTTCTGTTTATGATAATGAACGAAATCTGGATCCATCACTACACTCCGGAGTTAAAGCGATCGTCAGCCGAGGGGACTACAGTCGGTGAGAAGCGTCCAAAGCGGCCAAAAGCGCAAATGTCGGCCTTGAAAAAGGTGATACGATCAATAGCGTTTGAAAAATGAAATCGGTGATAAACGGCTCCAAATGAAGAAGAAAAAAGTGCTCTTTCACCAAGAGAATGCGCCGTGTCACAAGTCGCTCGCTACCATAACGAAATTGCATGAATTGGGGTTCGAATTGCTTCCGCTCCCACCATATTCACCGGATCTGGCCCCCAGCGACTACTGCCTGTTTGCAGACCTCAAAAATACTCCAAGGAAAGAGATTCTACTCCAACGAGTAAGTCATTGCCGAAACGAACGCTTATTTCGAGGCCAAAGATATATAAATCGTTCTACAAGCAAGGTATTAAAATGTTAGAGAAGCGCTGGACTGATTGTGTTGCTCTTGAAGGAGATTATGTTGATGAATGAAGTCGAGTTTTGCCAAAAAAATGTGTTCTTACACGCTTTTTCTTTGTTATTTCGTAGTTCTATACGTGCAGGGGCGTAGAAAGAATACTAACCTCTGCGGCCGGGGTCGGCCTGTCGTAAAAGGCGACTAAACAACCCACCCTAGCTACGTGGTAGGGCCCCAAGCCCGTCTGGATGGCGACCACCTTTGGTCATAAGTACCTAGTCAGGTCATAAGTATTGTCACACAGTAAAAACTTTTCTTTTAGAATGCTGGCCACAAAAAAGTTTATTGAATTCGAATTTCGAATTGTTCATGAAAATAAAAATGTATACTTTTTCGAATTTTACTCATTTTTAAATATGGAGTGGACGCTTAAAGAAGACCGTATTGCAGTTATTGCGTTGCATCGTTGCAGTTACGCGCCAATTCAAATTTTTAACATACTGAAAAATTTGAATATAACCAAAAGATTCGTTTATCGTACCATCAAACGATACAATGAAGACTCTAGTGTAGATGACAGGTCAAGAAGTGGTCGCCCTCGGTCTGTTAGGACTCCAGCAGTGATAAAAGCTGTGAAGGCACGAATTCAAAGAAATCCCAAACGTAAGCAGAAACTGTTGGCCCTTCAGATAGGGTTAAGCAGAACCACGGTGAAAAGGGTGTTAAATGAAGACTTAGGGCTTCGGGTATATCGAAGAAAAACAGGACATCGTTTGAATGCTCGTCTAATGGACCTGAGACTGAAGAGATGCCGCGCTTTGTTGAAGCGGTACGCGGGAAAAAAATATCGGGAAATTCTTTTTTCGTATGAAAAAATGTTTACCGTAGAAGAGAGCTACAACAAACAAAATGATAAGGTGTACGCACACAGTAGTGAAGAAGCGAGCAACCGTATTCCGCGTGTCCAACGAGGTCATTTTCCATCCTCGCTCATGGTATGGTTGGGAGTTTCTTATTGGAGCTTAACAGAGGTACATTTTTGTGAGAAAGGTGTAAAAACGAATGCTGTTGTGTATCAAAATACAGTATTGACGAACCTTGTGGAACCTGTTTCTCATACCATGTTCAATAACAGGCACTGGGTATTCCAACAAGATTCGGCGCCAGCTCATAGAGCGAAGAGCACACAAGACTGGCTGGCGGCGCGTGAAATCGACTTCATCCGGCACGAAGACTGGCCCTCCTCCAGTCCAGATTTGAATCCGTTAGATTACAAAATATGGCAACACTTGGAGGAAAAGGCGTGCTCAAAGCCTCATCCCAATTTGGAGTCACTCAAGACATCCTTGATTAAGGCAGCCGCCGATACCTCGTTCGTGCTGCGATAGACGACTGGCCGCGCAGATTGAAGGCCTGTATTCAAAATCACGGAGGTCATTTTGAATAAACTTTAATGTCATAAGAATCTATGTTTTGTTAAGTTCATTTTGGTATATGAATGGTTACATAATGAATAAACTTGTTACAACTATTTTACATTAAACATGTGACAGAATTTATGACCTGACTAGGTATACCGCCATAATAACCTTGCGTTGTGTTCCGGCATTACTGACCCAATTCCTGTACCCTTATGGGACAGCAGCGTGTTCGCGATACCACTGGCATTGCAAACACCTATAGGCGACGGTAACTGCTAAATTCTAAGCGGGCCGTCAGCCTGTCTGCTGTCCTATAGCAATAAAAAAAGTTAGTCCCGGGCCTTATTATGGATCCACGACTATGAGACTATCTTAAGTAATTCCTGAATTTTAATATAAAATTTCACTATAGTAATAATTATATTCAAATTAATCTTACAAAATTGTGATGTTTATATGAACAATTTTGTCAAAAATAATAATTGACCCCGACGTGATTTGAACACGCAACCTTCTGATCTGGAGTCAGACGCGCTACCGTTGCGCCACGGAGTCACAGGCGAACAAATTGAAATTAATATACAGAATACGTGTTAACGATAATCTCGTATGGCGATATTGCATTTGGCATTGGTTGATCAATCATATCTAAATTTATCTCATTGAAAAAGTATTATCACTCGTTTCTATTCTGTATTTATGATAATTTTACCAATTAATACATAAATAAATACCTATAATACTTATAGCGGCCGGGAGATACCCGAAGCGCGCCACGCGTGGCAGGCCGCCCTCGCGATACTCGCCACCCGGGACTCTCCTGCAGTCATAATACTCCGCCGTTGGCAGTAGGCAGTCGCTTTATGACCGCACGCGATCGAGAACGTAAAATAATATAATAAAATGTCCTTTTATTGTTGTAAACGTTTCATCGATATTTTCAAATAAATCATTTTAAAATGCACCTGTCGTTTAACATACGCAAACCCGGAACCATACACCACATCTGGCGCCCAACGTAAATAAAAAATAACCAGTGTTAAAACCGTGTTTATGTAGTGTTGTAGTGAAAACAAAATGCCGCGTACTCGTCAAGGTGCTGCTGCATCGTCGGATGGTGAAGAAGAGGGAAATCAGAGTGTGACGATGTCACAAGAGATGTTCTCCAACCTTATCACGTCGTTGCAGAAGTCACAGCAGGAGTTTTGCTCTCAGCTACTTAGGGAAGTACGAGCGTCAACTCCAGATCCGTCCGCTATCTTTTCGGACGTTGCTGTTCAGAAGTGCGGCAATTTCACACAATGTACGGCACGTTTCTCGGGAAGTCCCGATGAGTCCGTAGATAACTTTATAGACGCAGTAAGTGTATATAAGTCATGTCTCAGGGTCAGTGATGAGGACGCCTTGAAGGGCTTGTCCATGCTTCTCATTGGTTCTGCAGCAGTTTGGTGGCAGGGCGTCAAGTCTACCACAACCTCTTGGGCGGAAGCAATTACGAGGCTTCGTTCGGCATACGGAATGCGTCGACCGCCTCATAGGATATATTCTGAACTCTTCACATTGTCTCAAGGAAGCGAACCTACGGACTTGTTTATAGCCAAGGTGAGAGCGTTGCTGGCTAAGCTCCCTGTTGGAGATTTATGTGAGCGAGTGGAATTAGACATGACCTTTGGACTTTTGGATCGTCGTATAAGAAAGCGGGTCGATCGCGAGAGCATATTCACTTTTGAGGATCTACTTCGGAAGGCTCGCAGCATTGAAGATTCATTAGCTGAAGCTCGAGAGACCAGTGTAAACCCCACGGTATCGTCGAGACCGCCTCTTCACGCCGAAGCGCGTTCGAGCAGCTCACGCAGTGTTCCAGTGGAGACCGACATTAAGACAGACAGTGCGTATGTCAACAGCAAGCAAAATCGTTTGTTTTGTGTCTATTGCAAGCATCGCGGACATTTCAAAGACACGTGCGAAAAGCTGTTAAGTGTTAAAAGTGAAAAAAGGGAAAAAGTTTCAATAAAGTGTTACGGGTGCGGTGCAACGGGCACAGTCAGGTCTAAGTGCGTAAAGTGTAACCCGAAAGAAACCAAAAACCCAGGTACGAGTGCGTTTTACTCCGTCGAAACCGGCGCGATTACGTCATGCGAGCCGCGCGAGCGCGACGCCGGAAGTTTGAGGACTTTCCCGCATATTCGCCAAGCGGCGCGGCCGCCGCCGACATCGCCGACAAACGTTTCTAACACGCCGCCGCGATCCTTTGTGGCGCCGCCGCCGACAAACCTTTGTAACTCGCCGCCGCGAAGCGTTTGCACCGACTTAAGGTACTTTTGTAGAAGTAAGAAATGTAATAATGTAAGTAATTTTATACCTCTTTCAATTTGTCCTACTGTTAATAATGACCTTTGTACATGTTTAGCTTGTAAAGTTTGTAATCGTAATGTTGATTTAAGTGGTTTTCAAACTTGTAGCAACAAAGTCAGTAGTACCCAGTCATTTTCTGTTAACAGTAATGTGGTTAGGGACAGTAGTTCTCAAACTTTTTTCAAAGAAGCCAGTGATTGTCAACCTTTGCATTTTAACCCCGTTTGTTTTAATAAAAATGAACAGCCATTACGGCCGATTCTTAATATATCCATACTGGGTGAACATGGAGTGGGGTTAGCTGACTCTGCGGCTAAAAGTAGCATTGCTGGGCATACTTTATACAAACTTCTTAAACAGAAAGCCCAGCCATTTTATGCTGTAACAAAAATTGTCAAGTTAGCCGACGGCCTTAGTAAGACTATGGACTTACTAGCCACAGAAGTTGAGGTGACTCTCGAACAGAAAACTAAAGTAGTACAATTTTTTGTTTTCCCTAATGCAACAAGTAATGAAACGTTGCTGGGTATCGATTTCCTTACGTCATTTAATTTAAATATTGATTTTGGCCGTTCCACGTGGACCTTTTCGGAAAAGAAGTCGCGTGTATTTCCTTTACGTTTTGAAAACAAGTCACCTGGGCTACCGTGTGCGTCCCTTGGTGTACTGCGGGATGACGAGGCAACGTCTTTAAATCCGCGTCAACGTACGGAAATTTCTAAGATCATTAATGAATATGAAGATATCTTTGCACCAGGGGGAGATCCAACTACTTACTGCGAGTCCAGTTTAGATTCTCCAGAAAATGTTTTGGGCAAATTTCACGTTTCACAACTAACGCGACTCTACTTTCGTAATGACAACGACATGCCTCTTCGTCCCGTCGTACCAAAGAGAAATAGAGGCCGTCCGCCTAAAGTGAAAGGGAGTCCTGTGCGAGCGCAGGAGAGGTGTTTCTCTCCTGCTCTCGAGGGGGAGGATATAGCGGCCGGGAGATACCCGAAGCGCGCCACGCGTGGCAGGCCGCCCTCGCGATACTCGCCACCCGGGACTCTCCTGCAGTCATAATACTCCGCCGTTGGCAGTAGGCAGTCGCTTTATGACCGCACGCGATCGAGAACGTAAAATAATATAATAAAATGTCCTTTTATTGTTGTAAACGTTTCATCGATATTTTCAAATAAATCATTTTAAAATGCACCTGTCGTTTAACATACGCAAACCCGGAACCATACACCACATACTCTTATTATAGGTTATGGATACATAAATATATACGCGTTTATGTTTCAACGCACAAATATTTTTAATAATTTATACATTTATAGTAATTGGTTACCGATCATATTACTAAAATTTCCTCAACATGTTTAATTGTTTTCAAATGGCCCACTACATTCACAGCTCCCGCTGCGCTGGTCTTCGCGTTCACATAACTGATTATAAAAACGTATTTATCCAATATTTATACTTAGATTTTATTGCAATGAACAGCCCACCTACTGAGTGGTCCCTGCAACTGCAGCTTGCATTGGCAACACCAGAAGTTATGGCAACAGGCAACCTTTCTCATTTATCAAGTAAATACCACTAAGCAAAAATGATAAGACTTGATTTTAAAGTCGAATATGCAAGACGTTTGGCAATGACGAATTCATAGGTACAATTTCTATTCATTCAACCTGATGAAGATGGAGATCCTACACTTATCCGAAGCTAGATGGCGCTTTTGCAATGATAATAACTTGATCTTGGCACATATGTATATATTAAATAAAAGAATATTTAACTTAACTAAATTAAAAAAGTAATTTCGCCGCACACTTATTAAAAGAAAAATATTTAAAAAGTTTCTCACTAAATATTTTTAAGAGTTAACTCGCTTTGAACCTTCACAATGGGACTTTTATACTTTAAAAAGAAAAGTCATTAATCTTGGAGGTGATCCCTGTTGAAGAGGGTGGCGACGCTTCCACTAAAGTTGCGTACTCCTAACTTACTGTAGCAACTGCAATGTTAAGTTATGTTAAGCAAAGCCGTATTGGGATTAGCTACACAGTTTTATACATGTTAGTGAATACTACATAAACTAATTAGTAAATGGTTCAAAGTAAATGAATGAATGGAATGAAAGGAAAGACGTTTAAAAGAACGATATACCTATCTAAATCATCATTAGAACTATTTTTGTGAATTTTGTGCCCGTGTTTGATACTTCGGCTATTTTTCACCAACTGAATTAGAAATCTATGCCACCTAAATATCAGGGCAAGAAGACCAGAATATGTTTCAATTAAAAAAAAAATTCGGAGCAAAAAATATAAAGATCGTGTTTGAATTTACTCTGTCTGAAATCGAACCCGGCAGCTTAAAATGATTGGCTCCGAGCAAAGACTATAAAATTATTTAAATACTACAGATTAAAAAAAGAGAATAAGACTAAAAATTAAAGTTTCGCAATTTATCTCTTGAGAGTACCGCCAAATTTCCGCTGAAATAGTATCGCCAAAACTAAGTTAAACGTTATTAGACATAAATGTGAAAAATAAAATAAAAAAGGTTGTGAAAGAAGCAGCCGGTGGCGCACAAGTCATAATAGGCACCTGAAACACATTCACTAAAATGTAATGGTCATAATAAGTGCAATATAAAGAGCACCTGCGCTGGTGTCGGTGCTTATCTCGACTGAATCTTCACGACGCGACGGTGGGCCTCGAGTCCCCAAAAGGACGTTGGACCCACAAAATAGGCGGACAATAATTTTTAAACAGTTCCTTGCACTAGGTGGGAATCTGCACTGCATGGTTTTTCATAATCATCACTGAAACGATTACATACACGAAGACTACAACAAACCATTCGATCATTCAAATATTTGTCATCGGTAGTGATCGAATTCATAAGCTTCCGGCTTATAATAATAATAATTTATTTATTTGTCGAACAACATGGTCCATTATTTACATTACAAAAATCAATCAATAACAAAAATTATAAATTAATGAATAAAGTAAAATAGTTAAATAATAAAAATCAAAATTACAAATGTCAAAAAATAATAATAATAATACAGTAAAATAACATACAAGTAGACATACCACAAAAATCATGCAAATGGATTGTGCAACCTGCAGACTACTTGCGTAGCTATTAACCCAGCCGTCGCATAAATTAATTGAATACCACACAATTTATCTTACTGGATTGAAAATCGTTTAAATTTTAGTAAACAAATTAGTAAAATCTACCTGTTTACGCTGTTTGGCTATAATGGGTCTAGGTGAAGATACTATATCCTATCTCTTTTCCTCTTACCTAAAATCCGCTCCCCGTCCTTGTCAAATGAAGTGCTACCGATTTAAATAGCATTATAACGTCGATGGCCGAACAGTGATTGTCGGTTCCGTCTTATTTTAACATAAACTGAATAATTTAGTAATAATCGGGTGTAAAATTGGTGTAAAGGTGTGTTTGATTACTCCTACGAGTGGAACATCAGTGGGCCCACAGGAAATAAGGACGAGTAACGAAATTGTGAGTACCCTTAAATATTAATTTCCCTTCTATAGCTCTTCGCCTAGGAAGACCCAATACCAGCGCGAATGAATTTATCAGATCTATTTAATTTTCTATTTAAAAATTTCTATCTAAGTTATTATACAGTATTTATAGTGTTCCTACGGGTATCTCACTGGCTCAGCAATTTTCACGTTTAGCACTCTCTACCCTGACAGTGACATCTTCACTGCTACCGCCCGTATATAGACACACAGGACAGCGTAAGTATACTATACGAGTAAATGCTTACCGTAGACAAAATCGCTTACACTACAGTATTTTCTCTTTCAGTACTAGGTCAATATTTGCTGCTTCTTGTACCATACTATAAAATTCATCATACTTTTAATTATCAATCTATATTAAATACCTTTATAAGCATTATGATTTTAAGGATATGATATAGTAAAGCTAATAACGATAGTCAGTTTTATGGATTCATAAATAAAAATGTAAAAAATGAATGTAGAAAATTTCTTGCAAATCATCAACAACAAATTATTTATTTTAAAAAATGAAAACGCGTTCCCAAACAATATCTTTATATTACTGACATAAAAAGCCAGCTTGTGCTTAACCCTACTATTGAATATGTTAACAATATTTACAGATAATATGAAAAATCTTTTTTTACAAAATCCTTAAACTCACACGGTTGTTCAAAGATTCAAGCGATTTTATTTTTTAAACTGCCTTATGCAATGGCGAGGCCGTTAACCGGTGATCTCATGGCCCGCCCGTAACCGTTGCCATCGTCAGATTTTCGCCGAGGGCTCCCCATTACGAGTGCCGAATATAAAGTTTCGCGTTTTATTGCGGAGACGTCGAGCGGGATTGATGGCCCGAGGCGCACGCGTATCGGGTTTAGAGCGCACCGGATTTGTGCAACAACACGCATTCGCTTTTATGCCGACGTGTCTAGGGCGAACCTCAACTCAAACCGACATCTGAGGACTGTTTATTTTATACAAACCGAATAAGTGTGAGCATTTCATATTCCATGTTTTTCAATTCATTATACGAGTATTCAAAAACAAAGAAGAATAAATAAATACTTCTCCCAGTCATTTGAGGTTGGCACAATGTGTGTTTTCTTCCTTTTTATTCTATCCTGGCATTCTTCACCTGTCACTTCTTCTCAAAGCCATATATCACACATTCTTCCCATCGCTTTTTAGGTCTAACTCTGTCCTTGTGCCCATCTATTTTCAGGTTCGACAGGTTTATACTAATAGAAATAGATGTTGTGTTGTTGTGATGTTGTGTAGACAGAAAAAATCATCAATGAAATGTAATAAACTGACACAAAATATTCATACTAACAACATTTAAAATAAAATTGCGCATCATTGCAAAAATAAACGCAGTTTCCGGAATTTTTGCTCATAGTCTTAACGTTTCATATTTATATATTTTGCGTGAGCCAGCAAACTCCAAATGACCTTAACACAAATGACATGACTTATTTATACTAAGTGCGTCATTTTTTTTTCTACCGATACAAACACATGCAATTGTTTTCCCAGTAACTTGCAACGGAAAAACCACGAATACAAAAAGAGAACAAATAAGTAAGAAAGCCGACCGCGATATTGAAGCCAAAATTATAATATTACTGGTTTTGAAACTTCATATATAAAACAGTATAATAAGCGGAAACAATTGTTACTCACGCAAATGTTCAATAGATTTATTAAATATCTAATAAGCTAGCTTATCCATCTCGGTGAATTACATCTAAAAGCTTTTACTGCCGATAAATGAGGGATAAGCGAAACAGCGCGCGCGAACCGATATTGCAAGCTAAACCAGCTATCACTGATTACACGTGGTACTGTGCTATAACAGCGAAACATTTTAATTAATACAAGAAACAACACTCCATGTTAACTGGCCACTTACAATTTTATTAAAAATAAATAAAATCTTAAATATTGTTCTTGAGGGACATATTAAATTTGGCTTAAGTATTTATTTTAAGTTTTTTTAATGAAAACAGTCTTCCCAATCAATCAATCTTGATTAACAAAAAAAATATTCTAGAAATATGTTATGGTTAGTAGTAATTTACTATTATAGTGTTTTATTTTATACAGAAAATCCTGGAATTGGTATCTTAATAAATGTTTTTTAAAGGTAAATTACTAAATAAAGTTTCTATTAACGTTAAAATAATGTATAAAATTATTAAAGCATTAACAATTAATCAAGCTTTTATAAAATGTCCTTAGACTATGTAGATGAGTTTATAATGAAAAAAGGAATAAATACATTACTATTTTTGCTTAAATCTCCAGTAGCAAATAAAGAGTTGAGGTCGGATGCCAGGGACTCCTGTAAACACGAAATCTAACCATATATGAGTATGCTCTATTTTACTGCATTGATTTGCAAAAAAAAGAAGTCACGCAAAAAGTTTTCAGTTACTTTTATCCAGTAATAATACTGAACAGCGTTTTTTGGACTGTAACGTGAAAGCTTTGAATTCAACCGGCAATAAGCGCTTTAAAGAAGACAAAGTCTAAAGTCTGCAGCATAAAGTGACACCTTTTCAAGACTTTAATAAAGTACTCGAATAAAAATCCCATAATGTTATGCTATGAAAAATGTATAACTTCTCGCTACACTCACAAGCACCGTACATACTAGTAAAATTAAAAGCGACTAAAAATCGCTATACAATGCTTGATTTACAAGATAATAAAGTTGTTTAGGCACTTGCATTTCATACGATATGTATACATTATTCTATTGTTCATATTTTTGTAATTGTTATAATAGTATATATTTGAAGTTTCCTCAAATCGCCATTGATCGTGCGAATAGGGGGTACAAGTAATAAGTAAGTATATTTGTAAGAGTATAAAAATCTAAATTCAATAATAAGTGATGAATTTTTTAGGAAATAAATATTTTGCTTTAATAAACTGCTTTTTAAATCGAACAATTATTAATAAATTAAAATGAATTTTTATCCGTGCAGTGGCGGAGAAAGTATACTAACCTCTGCGGCCATGGCGGTTTGGCCATGTAATGCGAAGGGAAGAATTCCATATAACGAGGAAAATGATAGAAAAAAATGGATGGATTGCGTAAAAGATGATATGGCAAAAAAGGATGTGACTGTTGGGATGGTGACTATCAGAGGAGAGTGGAAGGAGAGAACATGTTGTGCCCCCATGTAATGTGGGATAAGGGCAGGACGAAGAAGAATTGCATAATAAGAAACAAAAACTTGTGCACCACCATATCTACCATATTAAGTATAAGAAAACGGAACATAAATTTTTTTTTATTTAAAGAACTTAACTGTTTTAAATATATAAGATATACTCATCACGCACGTCATCATACTATTTTGTCTACAACTCAATTTGTGAATTGTGAATGTGTTTACATCTTGACAGAAATCATGGCAGAATAAAAGATTTTATTACCTACAGCTTCATAAAATAATTCTACATTAAGAAAGAATAACCTGGTCAGAAACTACTTATTAAGTACGATCACACCAAATGTTTACTTTATTAGCATGAATAATAAATAAAAATAAAGTTTTATTGGAAAAATTATAAAAAAAACTTTAACAAAGAGATCGTGCAGTTGAAATCATAATATGATTTGATATGCTGATTGCTGGAGGACTGGCAAAAAACAATCAACGGATTTTTATTTCAACACTATATGTACTTGAAATGACGTCACTCGAGACCTGCCTGAAGTGCCTGTCTGGCACTCACGGGTCATTTGGTCATACTGCTCTTCAAACTGTCCATTTACGAATAATATTTCTTGGAAATTATCTTCTCTCGATTCTTCAAGTTTTTTTAACTATTTATGGTACAGCAGTATGCTGTTAGGTTGAGAACACAGGTAATGTACAGGTAACTACTGACCATTCTCAAGATACTTCAGCTACTTGGTATTAGACGTAGGTTCGTATAATGATTGCTATTGATATCTTCAGTTAAAGATCATCCCGGTGAAAATTTTACTTTATATTAAAGATTTAAAGACACTCACAAGTATATTGTAAGCATAGTCATAGCCATCAGTTAAAAGTTGAGCAAGTTGACCGGAAGGAAGGTTGTAAAGTGCAACGTGGTCATCTAACGTCAGTCATGGCTTAGCGGAAACTACTCTTAAATCAAGCCGCCCTGGTAAAACCTCTATGCAGCACATATTCTAAATAACCATTTTCATTTGTAACAGTTCAGTAACTGAACTTTTAAACGGCCGCTTAACTAATATAAAAATAATTATGTTCGTTCTATCACGAAATAATGCGATTAGTCTGAACGACAAATTGCTCGTGTGAAATCAGCGCTCGCTTTATCATCTTCCCGTAAACTGACATTATTAGAGAATAAAACTGTCAAAGCCCATTTATTTGAATAATAGTCTCGCCTTTACTTATTCCAATAAATAATCAAAGTAAATGCGACTTTATGTTAACGGCACAGAGTATATAAAGATGCATTTTTACTGCGCGTATGGTAAACGCCACTTTCAGCGTGTAAGTGTATGAAATGTGGAAGTTGAGTGGAAAATGCAAAAGGGCGCACTCCGAGGCCCGGATTCAAGTTATAGACGACGTTTTATGAAGTCGTAAATTTTAAATGTAACACAAACACTTATGTTGGAAAGCAATTTTAACTCTAAAACCTAGTAGAATAGAAGCGGAGACTAGTTAGTGGTAAACAAGAAGCTTTGCTCACGTACCGCCAAAAGTGATGAACTTGACACCTTTGTTAGGAACGCTTATGTTATGTTACCGCTACGTGAAATCTTTAAGCGTTTCAAATCGTAGTCGTATAGAGACAACATTTTACTTAATTTTTACATACATAAGCCAGTGATTTATAACTAGAGGTCTGCAATGACAAAATACCCGTGAAAGATACACGGATCCTGTCAAAATACATAAAACGTAACAGATTATAAACAATGCAGTAATTCCAACGCAAATAAATTGGAGAGACTTTAGATCATTGTTGACGTTTCGTTTACCGTTCTACATCCTCTGAAAATGCGATTAAAATATGTCAAACGAAAATTTAATTACGAATAACAATAGTGAATATAATTTTTTTCTATTTTATTTAATGCCTATGAAAGCATCTATCATGTTTTTATGAATTGTAACCTGATTAGTGAAATTTCTTCCAGGCGTAGCAGTAGCAATACTCAATGGAATGACTTTTTCGATAACCTAAGGAGAAAGAGAGAGGTGGAGTGGCCCTATGATTCTCTTGGGTCTTAACCACATCATGACCACGTTTTTTAAATAAAAATACTTCGAAATTGTATTGAAAATCAATGCAAGTGATTTATAACCGCTGTGAATGATGTATATTTATTTGCTTTGTATATTTGAGTATTATTGAAGTTGGACCGCATTTCGCCAACACGAAAACAAATCCTATTGTTGCCCATAAACCACAATGCTGTAAATAATATAATTTAGAAGAATGTGCGGTAAAATTCAATATTTGTTTGCTGTTGAATGGTGTCCATAATTTGTAGTAACCGTTGCTAAGATATCTTGGAGAATGTGTTTCTTATTTAAAACATAGAGCTCGTTCACAATATTACCAACAAATGTACAAATATATTAATATTAATTTAAGTTAATATTATATTAATACAAGAGCTGTGATATAGTCACTAACAGACACGCGAAATTTAAGTAACTAAGTTAATTTAAGTAACTAACATCGTACTAGTAGTACGATGCCAAATTAAATATAATCGTTCGAATGAGATTACTAGATGAGTAGAGAAGAAAGGGGGACCAAGAGGGACATTTACGGAGCAAGTAAAGGAAAGACTGGATGTCGTGTCGTATCAAGAAGTCAAGGAAAAGCGCCACACCGACAAGAGCGGTAGCTCCTAAATAAAAGTATTTGAAGACATGAGATAAAATGGCGTTTTTATTACTTGTAATTTATTATATTATAGTAATTGTTAATCATTAGGTAGATTTCAATATCCGCTCGCTTGACCATACCAGGTATATAGGTATACCATACCTGGCACCCCTGCGTGAAATACTGCAAAGATAATTGTAAATTTGCAACGAAAGCGATAAAGTTAGCACAACAATATCCGAGACGGGTCTCGTGCTGCGATTTCGCTTGCGGCCTTAGAGCTTACCATAGTTTATTATTGCCATAAACATTTAGCTCATTTGTGTATCGTCAGCTAAAGCCTGATCTATCAGACGTTTTAAGTGACTCGTTTTGATTTACTTGCATATAGAAATGCAAATATGCATTCCATAAAAATATTTAATAAATTATTTTCAATTTGGTTGTCTTAAAAACTCCTTTAAAGCTGTGCGATAAAATTGGTTGTTTTACTCGTACAGGTTGTACGAGTATATGTTGTAATTAATAGTAATAGAAATACTAAGTTAACACTTAATAAACACTTAATAGTAAGCAGTGATCGTCGCCTACTGGTGTTTGCAACGCTAGGAACGGGCCAACATGCTATCCATCCCGGCGCTGGAACTTTGGTCGCTAATACCAGAACATAACACAAGGTTATTATGGCGGCATATTTAGAAACTTTAGGTGGTTTCCATCCAAAACATAAAAGTAACAGCTAGCGTGGTTTGGCCATGTCATGCGCAGCGAAGAATGCCATATAACAAGGATCATGATAAAAATGAAAATGGATGGATACAGGAGTAGAGGTAGATCAAAAAAGGGATGGCCTAAAAGGGTGTGGATGTTGAGATTACGGCTAACAGGGGAGAGTGGAAGGAGAGAACATGTTGTGCCCAATGTAATGTGGGATAAGGGCAGGAAAAAGAAGAAGGTGGTTGTGTAAACCCAAACGCACTTGGGGCAACACCACCCGGCTAGGGTTGTTTTTGCACTTTTTACGCCAGTACAGCCCCGGCCATAGGGGTCAATATTCTTACCCCGCCCCTCCACCGAGACAAACGGACTATATGAAAACATTGAAATAAATTGATCTTTAAACAATTAAATAGCCTATATATTATGATCAGTTAGAAAATCCAGCATGTTAAGAACTTGCGACGGTCGTATAAAAACTAACATAAGCGTTGCCTACTAAAGAAACTTCCGAGTTGGTGCCAACATTTGTATAGACGTTCTAATAACGTTAAACAAGCAGTCGTTTCCAAAACTCACGTAAATTCTATGTCAACTCAAGTGTAACCATAACGGAATGAAGTGTTCGAACCGTTGGTCTGTACGAAGGAGGCTCTATTGGCATTTCTAACACAGGCGACTTGTTAAAATCACCTGGCTAGTAATATTTGCCAAATGTATGCAAGCCTATGTTATTCTCATAGACATGAGGTGTTCAACCTAATAACGTAACGCGAAGTCGTGCGGTGCCAGCTTTCGACCCAAGTAGATATTTCTAAAGTATGTTATGTATTCATTTCATATATTATTAATATAATATTTACTCCTATGGGGCAGCAGCATGTTCGCGGTGCCTCTGGCTTCGCAAACATTCATAGGCGACGGTAACTGCTTACTACTAAAGTGGGCCGGCAGCCTGTCTGCTGTTCTTCAGTATTAAAAAAAAAATAAGAGGACTACTTATTGCGTGCACTGTGCGAAGTCCGAAGTGCGAATCCAGTAGTTCTAGTCATCCTCGTCTATTAAATATAGGTTCAGGACGAGATTTCTCTTTTAAACTTACCGAAATTTTGTTCACAATATCTACTTAAAACAATATGTATCGACTTGTAATTCCATATCTACAGGTCCATTACAAATTTATAACAATTTGTAATGACAATAGCTTCGGTACGTTCAATTGTATCACAAAAAAAAAAATTTAAACCAAAAATGCAATTATAACAACTGACCTTTCTGTCTGCATGAGATCCGCCCTGACCCAGGGCGCGGCTCCCCACTCCTCGTCCTGCTCTTCCGGCTTCATCTTCAGCAAGCCAGACAGCCACGTGTATGACTTGCTGCGTTTCATCATTGCTTATTACCACATCACTATTCATCACATTTTATTACTCGCATTATTTTTTCACATCACTATTTGTCACTGCATACAATCACAACAACAATCAACAATTTGATATTTTTTGCACTTTCCAATTCGCAGATCAATCCATTAATTTTGACAATTCAATCACTTTTTAATCACTAATTTTGTAATGGTATTAGGAACTTATTCAGTAACATTTGTTTGGTGGGTTCAATATCACTGGCTGCAGTTGATTATGTCAAATGATACTTTCCAAATGTAAGTAAAATAAATATTATTAATTATTAAATAAAAAACTATAAAACGAAAGTGGTGTTAAAAAACAAACTGTGGTAAATCTTCCCCAATAACGCGAATTTGCTTTAAAAATATTCCCAATAAGAATGTTTTGACTCGGACTCTGGTGTTGGCTGACGCCAAAATATCAATTAATTCCAACTCTGCCTCATTAACGTTTCCCAGTTCCACACAGTATCTTACAAAAGAGATTTCTTCGATTCTACTATTATGATCTCTATATGAAAATTATTAGGGCTTAAAATGGAATACGATTGTGACACTTTACAAAGTAAATTCTAAAACTCATCGAATGGAATTGACGATCCACGATTGATGTGGAAATAATAGCTCAAGATTAAATGCTATTAAAGTCATGAGGTTCTGTTTTATTTATTATATATTATTCAGGGAAAATCTTCCTGTTCAACAATATTTTATTATAGTTGCAATTATTTTATAAACCACAGTTTTCAAATGTATATGTGTCCATTAGCATATAGAAATTGCATCATATTCTTATTTGTTAATTATAAACAGGTTGCTAAAAATGCCTCAAATGCTCATATAAATATTAACGTTCGAAGCATTACTGACTTTTCTATTCTTTCCAGCGGTAAAAGGCATTTTACACCTGGTCATAAAATTATAATTGTGGTAAGACAGGATTTATTAAACGCTAAATCGTTTAAGAAACTTAAATCCTTTTTTGGCTTTATATATAGATATATGATTTTTTACATTAAATATTATTTTTAATGTATTATTATTATTCGAGTTATAATTATTATTCTTAGTCGCACTGTCAGATAGACATGAATATTTCAGATCTTAGTAAGATTATTTTGTGGAACCCTAAATGTAAAGTCAGTTTTAACCTCGCATGACCCACACTTCGTCAATACGAGCTTTGATCACGCGTAGCAACAATAACCTAGCCAAATTAAATAGACACCAACAGTTTCGTTACATCGAGAGAGTTATATCATTTTCATCTTAACAGCGTAACACTTGGAGAGTATCAAGTGCAGTCGGCCACGCAAGTACTATTGCATGTTAAATAAAATACAATTTACTTTAACTTAGGTATTGGTTCGCAATTTATGTGACATAGGTAGGTCTTACAGGTAGCAAAAAATGGACAAGTGGCTTGAATCACACTTGGATTAAGGGTATTACCGAATTTTCAATTCACAGGTCCATTTTAATGGTTTGACTAAAGAAGAATTTTCAGCTATAAGTTGGCAGTTGTGCGGTGCCGACTGCAGTGTGTAGACGTATGTAAAATTAATTAGCACTACGATCACTAGCACTTGGAAAGATCCACTTCCGTTACCCACTGTTCACTCGCGTCCTCCGATACCTGCAACAAAAGAGTTATATTTCTATTAATTAAAATGTATCCCACTGGAAAACCGACGAGCGGTATTCCGTATGACATCGCGCTCGGATCAGAAAGATTACAAAACACGACAAACAAAGCAGAGCTTTTTTTTAATTTTTGAGCCACAGCAACCTGTTTGTAATTAAACACACTGGGACAATTCACACAGCGCAATCAAGTCCCAAATTAAGTAGCATAAGAACTTGTGATATGGGTACTAGGTAACTAATATACTACATATATACTTTACTTTTGTCTTTAAGGGAATCGAACCCATGACCTCCGCGTACCGAAGTTCGTTAACCGTTACGCCACGGAGGTCGTCAAATGGTTACATAAAATATTAGTAACTGGTTATATTATAACCAGATTTGCTAACGACCAACAAAATGAACCTAGATTTAGGTCAGCGGTGACGTATTGCGTTATCACAGGACAAAACTCCTGCGCATATTTTTGCGTTGAACATCCTCAAATTGACTGCACACTATGTTATAATAAAATCAAACAAACTTCTAATCAAAAGCAACGCTTAATGAAGCATGTCCAAGTGATTTGAGCGCTTCTTTTACAATCGGCTGATGACCTTACACCGAATAATTAAATCGTTTCGTCTTGGGACAATATAACTGGATAAAACAAACTTCGTGTCATTATTGTGTTAAATCCTAGATGCATCCCGATTCCCTCTAGTAGTCCGCTGTCCTACTTAATTATAATTAATCTCTTCCATTTTCAAGTCCATTGGATAGACGGAAATTTAAATTAATTTTTAGCTATATTGAAAGGTTTTATTACGGTGAAATAATATGACCTTGTAAAAACGTGACCTTGCCTAGCCCTTCAGTATCGTCGACCTGCGCGCACGCATGCCCTTATCCTTTTACAGCAAATAGGAACATTCACGGTAACCTGTATTTAAGGTATAAATGCATTTGCTATTTAAAGACACTTTATACAAGATGTATTGACAGTTAAAGTAGCAGTTACCAGACCCAGCGCAACTTTCAATCCCAGCAAGATTAAATCTATTGGAAAGAATTCCAACAAACGAATTTTAAACATCTTTTACTAGAAAGTAAAAGATGTTAAAATTCGTGTCAATACAGGTATACTTGTATATTGAGCGATGGTTGCTATCACAAACAATCAGAATAACACGTTGTTATCTGTTATAACTTATTTTACGAACATCATTGTCATTCTCATTACTACGAATGAATTATTAAAAAGGTTCTACAACAAAATCAGCCCGTGCCGGTTCGCTTTTTGTTAATCTACAGTTCAAGATGAAAGGCTAGTACTGAAACCCAAATCCTGTTAGGCAAAGACTACTGGTTTATTGATTATGTATCCTTTCTTCCTTCATTGACTCACTAAGACCCGCATACCAAACAGAAAATTGACATAAAAAGGACGATTGACGCAAAAGAATTGCTCGTTGCAATAAAACCACTCGGCTGCAGTTGCCATAATAAGAATAATAAAGTGATGGCAAATTTGATTTATATTTTACTTTTGAGTTTAAATATTAATGATTGGTTTAATACAAATTCTTGAAACTAGCTTCAATTGTCTACAAATATATTCTCGAGAACCACGTTATTCGCACTGTTGTAAAATTTATTGCCTCGTGGATGCCAATAATTACTAATGAAATAACTTTACATAGTTTTAAATAAATATCATACAACATAATTTTGGTTTAAGAACTATACAACCAATGATACCTAATTTTCCTATCTTTATAACTTTTTATCGAGTTAATACCATACAGCAGAAGCTTTAAAACTACACAGCATGAAGTTTTAGGATTCATACAGCAAGGAGGATACATGGGCTTTGTCCTAGTAGGGAAGCATTGTGACAATTAGTTACGTCTCGTTCGGATCCGCCTTATCTGATGCACGGCGCACACCACATGTGCCTCCAAATAAACTAAAAATATTTATATTTTAATTGAGACTGACTGATAACATCATGGGATAACATAGTTGGAACGCCTGCGCTAGTGTTGCCATCTACTAAGGGCTGCCTATATCTTTGACGAGGGTTTAACATACAACAGGTACTCGTAGTTACTACAGCCCGGGACTCGATTCTTACTATAGTTGCATCTGTTTGGAAATGTTTTAATTGCTACATATTACGTACACATAGTTACGGGAAAGATGGTATGGAAACCAACAATGACCAACAGATTACAGAATGCCCAGGGTATACTAACCGTTCCCTTCTGGCCCGTGCCGAACAGTTTTACTCATGCAAGCAATATTAATATTGCAAATTTCTTTATATTGATGACATTATTCGTCGATAGGTATTTCGGGGCACGTGTAAAGAACGGTTTTAATAAAATACCGACTTGTTTTGGAAAAGTTTGTTATTGAAGGCGGTTTTTTTGTTAAAATTTTTGTTTTATATCTGTGACTGCTTTACTTTATCACTCTTCTGTTCAAACTACTTAAATACGTAATTCTAATTTAAAATTATTGTTTCAATCTCCTCGTAAATATATGTACATGGGTACATATACGGATTTGTTTTATTAAGCATTGTGAGGAGGGGGGTTGAGGAAGGAACGTTACAATGTTAAAAAGAAATAGCCACATACATTAAATATCCTATATTGTAAATAGAGATCATCGTAGTGACTGCCGATACAAGTGAAAACTTATAACTTAGAATTTTAGTGTTAAAATTTGAAACCTGAGTAGCTACAAATATACTGCTATTACGCATGTCGGTGACGCGAACCTTAAGGCTTTCCCCTACCAAAAAATGCTCAACGCGGCTAAAAAAGTTTTCACTTCTAAAACTCTACTGTATTTCATTATAATGAAGTCGTAATTCGAATAGCTATGTATAAGTATAATGCAGTGTAATCACCTAAAAAATACATTATAGAATAAATCTTAAGTCGTTATTAATAAGTTTAGTATTACTGGAGCAATAACATTAGCGTGTCGGTGACGTGAACCCATAACATTTTCCCCTACCAAAAAGTGCTTAACGCTGCTACAGAAGGTTTCATTTCAAAAAAACTCAATTCCTGTCTTTACTTATTTATTCCTAAGACCGGTAACATGGCAAATTACATTTAATTACAGTGTAACCTGAACTCAAAGTCAATTACTAAATGATACATTAAACAAACATCAATCAAATAGTTTGAGGCACCTATTAATTTGTTAAAATTGGCTTAAATTGGTATCTTTATTAGAAACTTCAATTTGTAGTTGGAAGATTTATAGCGTTACACCACTCTGCCACGCGTATCATAACCTTCTTTTTGTTTTCCATCTAACACTAAAATGACGATTATTCATTTACTGCACCTTCAATTCAGGAACTACTAATTTATTAGAAAATAATATAAAAAGTACACACCACCTATGAAGAGCGCGAACAGGAGTGGTGTAAAAATGTACATACAGTGCTCTAGAAAGAATCGAATCAAATCAAATATGGTAATAACAAATGTGATTTCTATAATGTAGATATGTACATAAAGAGTTATTATTAATTTTATTTACAAATGTTGCGAGTCAATTTCAAAAGTCCCTAAATTTTAGTAAGCGAGGTCTAAACCCGGGAGATATGTAAGATGAATGGCAACATTAGTGTTGATTATTTATTTATTTTGTATATGTATATATTGTATATATACAATTATATGTATATATTTATATTTATTTATAACCTGGGTAGGACCGTTTCGAAGAGGACGAGGCCGACCTATAGAAAAATGGGCCGTCGAAATAATGCAGGCCGCGGGCCCAAATTGGATGGAAACAGCTAAAAATAGAAAAAAGTGGAATAAGTTGGAGGTGGCCTTTAAGGTGGCCTAAAAAGGGGCCTTACAAAATAAAAGTACTGATAAGTAAGTTTTAGTAACTAAGAAAATGTTTTTAAATATTTTTTGTAAGGAACCAATAGGCTTACTATTTTTTTTACGTTTATATCTATATTCCTATATTTATAGCGCCATCTTCTCTCCAGATATTTTATTAAAATTCCTTATTAGTACAGTTGCCTGGAAGAGATTGGTGTAAGCGCTAAGAACGCGAAAAGAAGACTTGTGCTGTAGTTTGTAATTTTGGTGATAAAAAAGCGTTATCTATCTATCTGTCTGTATTGGTGGCAACTAAAATATAATATTAACTTCTCCTTCCTGATCGTAATGTTTGAGTACAGCAAATATTAGCAAACTTGTGCTCATTGAGGCCCCTTGCTACCTTTACTACTATATACCTGCACACTGTCAACCTTGAATTAAACAAACAGTGTTCGCTCCTAACAGTAACTAAAATCACATAAGAATTTGATGACTCATATCCGGCACAAATTTTATTTATTTTAATCATTGTTAGAACATGTATCAGCCATAGACAAGAATAAAAGTTCCCGTCTCGTGTCTAGGGCTAGAAATTCACCCAATCGATTTCTCCTGGCAGCTCGATTTTCTTGCATCTTTAAACATAAAGCAGGTTTTATGGAATAATAGTAACCATGTGCCGAAGTAATGTCATACAAACGCTACTAAACACAGTAGCGCTTTTGAGCACCGAATTGAAAGTTTCTATTCATATATGGAAAACTAGCTGTGCCCGCGACTCCGTCCGCGTGGAATAGTGACTTTAGGCAGCATTTTTTGGATATATGAGGTCAAATTAAATTGGAAATTAAACCTAATAAGTCCAGCCTAAGCTGAACTCTATTTCATATGATTGATGATATAAATCTGAGGTCAACTTAAATTGGATTTTAAAATTTCCGAAACTTATCATTTTTAACAAAAACTATTTTTATTTTTTTCTAAAATAAAAATAGCCTAAGTTACTCCTTGGTACATCAGCTATCTGCCAGTGAAACTCCCGTCAAAATCGGTGCAGCCATTTCAGAGATTAGCCGGAACAAACAGACAGACAGACAGACAAAAATTGTAAATAATGTTGTTTTGGTATATGTACCGTGTATACGTCCGAATGCACTTAGTAAAAAGCGTTTATTTTAATATTACAAACAGACCCTCCAATTTTATTTATTTGTATAGAGTATAGATGTAGTGTTGATTAATTTAGAATTACCTACTAACAATTCTAACTTACTGCTAAGAATTTTATTATATAACTAACCCACTAATAACTTATGGATAATAAAATAATGTCTGAAGTAAATGATTATTATTATTATATTCTACTAATCGAATGCTATCTTGATAGAATACTTGTAGGGAGATACTTGTAACTGTCCGTGCAGGGTCGGAGTAGGAATACTAACCCCTGCCCCCGAGGTCGGGCCGTCGTAATAGGCGACTATTGTTTAGCCCTAGCTACGTGGTAGCGCCAACCACCCTTGGTCTATAAGTATGTGGCCATAATAACTTCGTGTTGTGTTCCGGCATTAATGACCTAGGTTAATGTATCCCTATGGGAAAGCAGCATGTTCGCGGTGCCCCTAACGTTGCAAACATGCATAGGCAACGGTAACTGCTTACTATTAGGTGGGCCGTCAGCCTGTTCCTCAGCAATAAAAATAAGGACAAATAATTTATTTTTATCTGAAAGGTCCTTTTAATAAATATATTATGTACATTGTAACACAAAAAATTACAAGTTATAACTGGTTTGTTACTTCTCCGTTAAAGGATTGGCCAACTGTTTGCTGTTCTTCTTTCGATTTTTTTACGAGTACTGCTGTAATACAGCAGACAAGCTGACGGCCCGCTTAGAATTTAGCAGTTACCGTCGCCTATGGGTGTTTGCAACGCCAGTGGCATAGCGAATACGCTGCTGACCCATAAGAGTACAGGAACTTGGATCCCTAATGCCGAAACACAACACAAGTCTATTATGGCCGCATACTTAAGACCAAATGTGGTCACCATCCAGACAGGCTTGAACTTGTTTTATCGTGAGTTGTTTTATCACCTTTTACGACAGGTCTACCCCGGCCGCAGGGGATAGTATTCGTTCTCTGTCCCTGCATGGATAAAATTTCTTTGTTTAAGTTATCTTTGGATGATATCAGCTGTCCAAACAATTGGAAAAGATATTTGGGCCTAAGAGAAGTAATGAAAGACAAAAACCTTCATTTAGCAAATAAAATAACAGCTAATCATTCAATATATTCATTCTATCAATCTTAATGTATAGGAAGCCAAACATGGGCCATAACAAAAAAACACAACCACCAGAATTGATATTTGCCAACGAGCAATGGTGAGAAGCATGATAGGAGTAAAGAGGGGGGATAAAATAAGAAACATCAATATTAGGAAAAGACCAAGATACAGGACGTAGCCCTAAAAATAAAAAGGCTAAAATGTAAGTGGTCGGGACACATGGTCAGATGAGGAAAGGACAAATGGGGCAAAATAATTACAGATTGGTACCCAAGGGATAGTGAAATTAAAAGAGGAAGACAACAGGAACATGAGACCATGATATCAATCAGGTTGCAGGCATAACATGGAGTAGAGTAGCCAGAGAGAGATCAGAATGGAGTAGGTTAGAGGAGGCGTTTGCCGACTGGCAAATGGTCTTACAGAAACTAAAGGAGTGTGGCGTTTAATAACGCACCTTTTTTATGATGCGAGATCCAGAAGGCACGACTTGTTAGCATAGAGATAGCTTGTCACAAGTGTGGTGTACGAATAATATTTATTAATATATCTGTAGGTAGTTACTTGCTTTCTTAATGCCTCCGGTATTATAACCCTATGGTTGTATAAAATACATCCCTTTTCGATGGCTAGACCATCCTTTCTATAAAAATAAGGCTTTTCCTTATCCGTTGCCGGTTTAAATGGCCAACCGTTGATAATATAATTATAAATATTTTTTAAAGTGTTATCAGATTGAGTTCTTGAAGCCACGTCCCTGCAACAGATAGGGAAAGCCTCTTCGACATAATTAACATAAGAAACAAAATCCCGGGCGCTGTCTACCTTACGCTCGTATGGCAAAGGAAATCGCGATAATGCGTCCACGTTACAATTATCTTTTGATTTGACAAACTCGATGTCAAAATCGTAGGCCGCCAGTTTAGTGGCATACCTTAGCAAGCGACTTGCCACCGTTTGCGGCAAGCCATTTTTAGGTCCAAAAATGAATGTCAAAGGTTTATGGTCTGTCTTAATTATAAAATGACGACCATATAGATACTGATGGTGTTTAATTACACCGCTGACTATAGCCAGCGCTTCTTTATCGAGCTGGCTGTAAGCGCGTTCAGCCGAATTAAGTGTACTCGACGCGAAACAAATAGGCCGTTCGTCGCCGTTCGGATACCTGTGCGACAACACGCTGCCGATGCCATAAGAGCTACTATCCACCGATAGCACAAGCGGTAAATCTGGATTGTAATGGACCAACACTTCACTGCTAGATATAGCTTCTTTAACTAATTGAAAACTTTTTCTACATTTAGCCGACCAAAACCAAGCCGAGTCCTTACGCAGTAAATTGTGTAAAGGGTAAAGAGTCGTACTTAAACTTGAAATGAATTTAGCATAATAATTAATCATGCCCAGAAAAGATTTGAGTTGCGTCACGTCCTTGGGCTCTGGCGCTTCAACTATTGCTTTAATTTTGTTTGGATCAGGCCGCAGGCCGTGTCTATCAATCACAAAACCTACGTATGTAATACTATCTTGCAAAAATACGCATTTTTCCAACTTGATCCTAAGACCGACCCGACGCAAGCGATCAAACAACGCTCTAAGGTTAGCTATATGCTCTGATCGTGTGGGCCCCGTGCATGCTATGTCGTCCTGGAAAACGGCAACACCTTTGAGTCCTTTGACTGTTTCCTCCATGAATTTTTGAAATTTTTCTGGAATACAACTTAAGCCGAAAGGTGTGCGGTTATACACGAATGTACCTAAATGAGTAGTTATAGCTGTGAATGCCTGAGAATCATCGTCGAGATAAAGTTGTTGATATGCATGCGTCAAGTCAATCTTGGAGTACTGCTGACCTCCGCTCAAAGCGGCAAAAAGTTCCTCAATCCGAGGAAGTGGGTAAGGGTCGCGGACTAATTTTGGATTAATTGTAATCTTATAATCTCCACAAATTCTAATTTCGCCGTTTTTTTTAATGACTGGCACTATCGGAGTACCGAAGTCTGAATATTATTCGTACACCACAACAAGAAGCAATAAAAACAAAAGAAACAACAACGCCTATTGTCAGTTAAAAGACATTACCTCGAACCACCGATACCAAAATACAATTGATTTATCAGAGGCTTTGTTTGTGTAGCGCACGGTCATATATTTCTTTAAAATAAGTGGTTTTATTCTTGTATTTTAAGTTATCAAATATACGAACTGCTATAAATTGCAACGTGTTGTATTTATATGGTAACAGTTTGATTGGAGTGAAAAAGATATTTCTCCTGTAAATTAGCAGGGACTCTGTTCGAAGCCCCTCATGAGCACCAAATACGCGAATAATTTTAATTGTGTAAATAATACATATATAATAGTGCAGTAGTATAAAAATCATAATTGTATATCTATTGTCCAAATAAAGGCTATTAATTATTATTATTAGTTAAAGGATTATCGTTCAAAACAATGTCAGCTCTTAGTGAATAAGTCGCAGACTGTCGTGCGCCGGGTTATTACACTTTAGAGCTAATATCGCGACCCTCCAACGTCTCGGTAAAACTTTCATTACACCACTGAATACATGGTTACCTTATGGTAATAGTAAAGGTTGCCTTATGCTTAAGGGGATAGATAAGAATACGCCGTAAACTATATTGAATCCACTTTCATTCTTTTTAACATAGTGTTCTTAACTATTATGATTCCATGCTATCAGTGCATATTGAAGCGAGTGTATTGGTCGGTGGACGTGAGACCCACTTTGCATCTCCTTTTGCAGTCCTAAGTATATCTGCTCCTTCCAAGGTGATAACCTTGGCTCATCACTAACGTGCCAGGCGTCTATAGGTCATCTGTAAGTGCTGAGTTAATATTAAATAAATACTTTCGTAATATTGTTAGGCACGCAAACTCGCATAATGTGGTTTATGTGTGCGTCCTGGTATTCGAAAACTACTTCAATACTTATAGATAAATTAGTATTTACTTATCAATACCTACATAGTGTTTATTCATTCATCTATTTCAGTTGTATATTTTAAACGAAAATTCATCAACAAAAACTTTAACGCTACAAAAGACCTAAAATTACTCCAATAATAATCGTAAGACTTCCTGGAGTCCAGGATGTAACCCATTAAAGGTCAGAGTGGGTGGAAATGACGGGACGAATGAATTGTACGAATGAACGAATCAGGTGAACGATAAAGAGCAAGTCTGTTCTGATAATAGTTGCGTTCGTGTTTGTAAAATAATTTTATTGCTAGTGAAAATAGGGATTTGTAATGCTGATATCTACAATTTAGAAGGTAACTAAAGAAAACTATGTTTGAATAATATTAAACATAATTATTAATATTAGACTTAATTATTCGACTTGGAAATAGATTTAGTAAAATGTATTGGGAATAAAAAATATATCAATATAAAGAATAACGTGGAAACTAAATGCTTAGCATATAATGACTATTATTAGTGTATCATGTAACTTGTAACGCGTTAACCGTTAACAATAATGAATACCGCAAAAATATAAGTCGGTAAACAAAACAAATAATATTTACCCTAATAATCAAATCATAATAAAATGTGACTGTAAAATAATTATTTATTATAATTTATTTAATCTCCAAATAATACAAATTAAAATAGTTGCAGTAGTCCACCAAACTGCACAAGTTTGTCGGCGGGAAAAACGCCCGTCTAACATTATTTTTAATTATATATATTTATTATTATATGTTTTATTTTACGTTTCGAAATACATTTCCTCATTTTAATAATTTTTTCTCTAAACAGTGGAATCGTTTTCTATAATAATGATTAATTTAACATATATTTGTACATTAAAACTGCTCCGTTATCTGTATTATAAAGGTAAATAAAACACGTAGGAACGGATTCCTCGCCTTATATTCCACTGGATACATGTACAACCTAGTTATTCAAATAAAATCACTGTGATGTAACGTACAACTTTATGAAATATCAAAAGTATTTATCTACAGTGTATTTAATGGCAGTTAAAGAGTGAAACGTTTTCGTGAGAACTTTGTTAAATAATTATTATGAGAGATAAATGTTACTTTATTAGAAGTTAATAAAAATTTACGTTTAAAATAAATTAATCATGCATTAAAAGTATCGAAAAATATTTAATATTGATTTATAGAATCTTTACATATTAAAAAATTTAAGCATTGCAGCACAAAGTCCCAGTTAAAAGTCTTCACAAACTGTACTTAGTATAGATCTCTAAAATATGGCTGAATTGAACGATGATGGTACAAAGCTACATTTGGACGAGGTGCTGGGCCAGTTGGGAGCCTTCGGCAGGCACCAGGTGGTGACCATGGTCATGTTGGCCCTGGTCTACGCCACCAACTCAATGTACAACGTTAACTACGTCTTTGCAGTTGAAAGCGTGGGCTATAGGTACGTTTCATGCACAATTTATTAGCTTACGACTTGAGTAACAACAAAGAAACAACATCTAGCACCAAAGGATTATATTTTTGCTTTATTATATAACATGAAATTTATGATACAGCAAGAAATTTTTAAAAGTAAGGCAAATATATCGTTGTTTTATTATAAATATCATTATAGTTATAACATTTCTACATTACACTTATTAATTTATTACATGTCTAAAAATAATTATAAATTAATTAAAGTTTCACATGTCAAAAATATACACATCAAAAAAGTCTAAGCAACATGCATGATATTACAAATTTACCATTTATACTAATTAATTTCTAAGTCTTTACTCACTCAAAGTGCGTAGGTATGTAAACTTTTTTGTTATTGAAGACATACTGGCTGGTGGTAAAAAAAAATTTCGATTATGTTTTGTTTTTTTTCATAAAATTAAATGAAAGGGAATTTGTTTGAATTTAAGTGCGTTTTTATTGCTACGTTTAGTCTTGATTTTATAATTTTACCAACCATTTAAATAAAGTTAGCGACAAAATTGAATTGTTAGATATTCTTTACGTCATAGAGCGACGTCATTTGACGGCAAATGAAATGCAAAGAGCTGTAGGGATGTTGCAAGCGGGAAGTAATCAATCTCAGGCATCTCGGCATTTTGGCATTCATAGAAGTGTTATTTGTCGTCTTTGGCAGCGCTACAATAATACAAGGGAACCCGCTGAACAGCATCCAGGCCGTAAAAGGAATACAACCACTCGGCAAGACCGGTACATACAACTGACTGCAAGACGCCAGCCGATCGAGAGATAAGTTTGAGGCTACAAAATTCAAGTGGTTTTGATGTAGGTCCCCAAACTGTGCGAAATCGACTGCATGAGTACGGCCTACGAGCTCGACGCCTAATTAGGTGCCCACCGATACGTCACGGGAATCGCGCTCGTCGAAATGAATGGTGTAGAGAACGCAGAACATGGACCCAGGAACAATGGGATAAAATTATGTTATTAAAAGAACTTATAAAGACAACAGCTGTTATTTTTACATTATAGGACCCTAAAAATATTATTTTAAAAATAAAATACAACGTTATAATGTGAAAAACCATCCTAAAATTTAAATTAGTACATGTTACTTAGACGGTTTTAGTATATGTTGCTTCCCCTCAGGGGAGCTCCTCTGTCCGAGGAGTGCACGGGTGTGCGTACCCGAGGTGCCCGAGCATCCGTCACCTCACTCTCTCTCCGTCCGAGGCGACAGAGTCCTACCTTTCTTCCCGTCTGCCTCCTACATCCTTTCCAACTTAGCTCTCTGTTCGTGGCGTGGTCCCCGGTGGAATGGTTGCGAATACTGATTGGGGTCCCGGATTCTGCCCTGGGTATTTGGTAGTCGAAACTATGCCTATTTCGACTGCGCCTGCACAGAGAGAGGTCTCGAGGCGGGAATCGCGTCCTCGCTGTCGGTTGGTCTTGCTGGGCCGACTGCGACGTCGGGCGACTCCCTAGTTTTTCTGGAGTATCGTCTGGTAGTCGTACCCACGCCTGACTAGCACGCGACGGGGATGCGAGTCCCATCCGGAATTGACCGCAGGCCTGTCGCTCCCGGCCCTGGTTCTGTCCATGGTCGGGGGCGATCCTGGATGGACGGCCGTCGCCTCCTTTTGCGAGGCAGTAGTGTCTGCAAAGGAGGCGGCGGTGCGGGAGTCCGCCACCGCACTCCCCTCCCGCCAACGTAGGCCGTGTCATCGGCGCCGGAGGACGGGCAGCGACCTCCGGCCGTTGTAGAAAGCGGATCCCTTGGGAAAGGATCCACCGCCCGCACTATTGCCGCGAGGGAGAGGGCCGCGTGCTGTTCCGCGGCCCCCCTCAACTCCTAGAGTTGTTACAGGAGAGCGCCGGGGGGACGAAACCCTGACCCCCTGGCGCGAACACTTTAGAAGGGGCCCGCCTTAAGACAAAGGGCGGGCCGGCGCCGGCCCGGGCCACGAGATCGGCAGGCCATATATCCGTGGGCCCGGGCGTAGGCGATAGGAGAACAGCGGCGTTTTTTTGTGGGTAGTCGGATGGTCGAACATCTTTCCCGGAGTCCCACATATCCCTCGGCCCCCTTGGGCCGGGGGAAACCGTCAAGAGAGGTTTTTCCCCGAGACCAAAAAAAAAGTACATATTGCTTAGACTTTTTTGATGTGTGTATATTATGCATACTCGTATACACAACGAGTCAATATGAATTACATGGAAAAGAATTCATCAACTAAGTAAAAACAATTTTTAATAAGAAAAGTTCTAATTTTTTTTATAAGTTAAAGTGATACAATTTATTTTTAAGTCTATTGGTAATTTACTAAATAACATATTTTAACAACTTGAAATTGATAGCCATGCATTATACTACATTTAAGCTTAATTTGATTTTGCTTTTTAGATATTTTCTTCTTGTAGATTTTCTCTGTTTCCTTTCTTCTTGAGTTTCAAAATCAAACATATTTTTGCAAGACATTACATTATAAATACAAATATTTACCGAAAATTTATTGCCTCTGGTGCTGCAAACGTCCATAGGCGACGGTGACCATCTGCCAGGGTGGGCCGTCTGCCTGTCTGCTGAACTCTAGCTATAAAAAAAAGTATTTTTATGTGGATATATAAATAGGTTAATTCAATGTTTGCCAAACACTCAATTGACATTACATATCCCCAAAAAAGCTAATATTAGCTAACTTACCGACCTCTACTTAACATTGTGTTACACTATGAAGGTCAAGATGATATTTGTTCAAATTTATTTTTCAGATTCAATTTAACCCTTACAGGACCATAAGGTTTAATGCAAATGTTTTGATTGTAGCTTGTAATTATTGAAAATAAATTGACGTATCTTTTTAATTTCCAGCAAAAAAATATCAATTAGTTGATAATTGAATAATCAATTACGCATTTTAAAGAAGGGAAAAATATTTCCCTTGAGCGTAAAAAGGTTACAACCTATTCGCTTTCAATCTAAACTGTCCACTAGATGGAAAATGTATTCAATTATTTCCTCTTCAATCCAAATTTAATTGATAAAGAACGAAAATAATTTACACAATTTAGGCAACACCATGGGTATACAGTGATAAGACGTGTTTAATCTTTTTGACAAGTCCAAGTCAGTTTATTTAATCAACTCGCATTTACTGTTTATTTAACACTCTAAATATTTAACTTAAGCCTGATAAGGTGTAATCTTAACAAAATATTTAGCTAAAATAATTCCTGAATTCTAAATCGATATATACAGGATGCGTTCTGAAAGTAATGCGCATTTTTTGGGGAAAATAGATTTATTGATCCTATGGGTACAAATGGTTAAAATTCTTCAGAATAGTTCCCTTGTGCATCAATACACTTGCGGAGACGATTCTGCCACACCTGGACGGCACCCTGGAACTCCTCAACAGGAATGTCTCTCAGGAACCTTGTAACGTGAGCTTGGATGCTCTCCACCGACTCCCAGTGCTTTCCCTACAATTCTCTTTTCAGTCGGTGGAAGAAAAAAAAGTCATACGGCGCCAAGTAAGAGCTATAGGGAGGCTAAGGTACTAAGGGGGTCTTGTTTTGGGTCAGGTAGTTGGTGACGATGAATGCCGTGTGGCTTGGGGCATTGTCGTGGTGGAGCTTGAAGACGTTTTTGATGTTAGACCTGACGCGCGCGACCCGGCGTTTCAGTCTCTTGAGCACCTCCATGGTAAAAAGCTGCGTTGCCAAATTGTCCTTGCGGAACAAACTCAAAATGTACGATTCCTCGGATGTCAAAGAAGACAATCAGCATTGTTTTGATGGGAGATTTGATCATGCGCGCTGTTTTGGGTTTCGGAGAAGATTGGGTGCCATTCGGAGCTCTGCCTTTTGGATTCTGGATCGTACTCAAACATCCAGGATTCGTCTCCGGTCACATAAGAGTTTAAAAAGCCTGGATCATTTCTCATCAATTCCAACAATTCTTCACTGCGTAAAACTCGAACTTCTTTTTGCTCCTCCGTCAACACCCTCGGCACAAGCTTCGCACAGACCTTTCGCATTTGCAAATCCTCCGTCACAATCCCATGTACCACACATTTTGACAATTTCAGGGTGTTAGCGATTGCCTGAATGCTTAACCGACGGCCTGACTTCAAAACTTCACGCAGACGTGAAGGTTCGGGCTGTTGGTGGGCGAGAAGAAAGAGGCTCGTCGGTGACCTTCTCCCGACACTCCTTGAAGGACTTGTGCCACCTCCCACACTGAGATATCGAATTGCATTCCTCCTTAAAGACTTCTGGAAGTATGTGATGAGTTTCCGTCGCATTCTTTCCAAGTCGCACACAAAACTTTATCGCGTGTCGCTGGTCCAGCGAACACTCCGTCACGCCGTGACTTGATTGAAAAAAAGACTGCGCGAAGGGACATCCTACCGCTCCTACTGATCGGAGCGAAGGCGAACTCAAACCAGACACGTTTGAAAGGACAAATCACCACATTTTTCGATCAATCTGAGTGCGCTGCGATGGACAGTCGCGTCACAATAAAATCATGCGCATTACTTTCAGAACGCTCTATGTATTTTGATATTCCTAAACAAAACATCTCCAAACTTATAGATTCAGATAATTTAAATAGATTTTCTGCCTAATAATTTAACAGAAACGTTCGTATAAATATCCAATGTTGTATGATTGAAAAAATAAAAATAATTAAAAAATTGTCAAGCAAAGACTATGAGGGATAAACTAAATATACAATTAAAAATATAATCTTAACGACCATACACAGTGTAAATAATTTGAGCTATTTTACAAACAAATTTTTAGTTTTTTTATTTCATTATAAAAACTGATAAACTGATATAATGTAATTTATAATATTTAACAACGAATATAACCAATACAATATCGCCACAAAGTTTAATTCGCCGTGTCTTAGATTTTTTTGGAAACGTTGGTAAATCTTTGTCTTTCATTAAGTACTTGATGTGACTTTATTTACTTTATAAATAATTTGGTTTTAACTTAGACTAGCCCAAGTACAGGTACTGTGCAAACTAAAAAACTTGTTAAATGAATCATATTAAATCGAAAATTACGACTTATTATCTATTCTATATAAATAAAATGATAGAGGTCTGCAGTTGTGCTCGCATCACGGAAAAACTACTGGATAGATTTCAATTAAATTTTCCAACTTTTATTTCTTAGACACTTGGCACACCGATCTAAAAAATTATTGCGATATCTGCATTTAATATAAAGTTATTAAAGTTTAAAGAAACAACGATTTTTATAAGCACTACCTACGTATTCAGTGATGTAAGCAGTGTAGCGCGCATGCATACTAAAACTTCTCATATTTTTCGATTTACTTTTTTCTGTTATTCGACACGAGAAGCAGATGGAAACGGGTAGTTGTGAATATAACATAGTTTGAATAAGCTGAGGTCTATTTAGGAATCATGGCAGGGCAATAAGGTAAAGAAACCTGCTTTTTTTAACAAAATGCCTTGCACTCTTAGAATGTGTGTTGAATAGGTTCTATAATAATAGTCAATAGTTCTTGTTTAATATGAAAAACTTTTCTTCAGATGCAAAATACCAACATGCGACAGTCAAAATGCTGCCTTCGTCGTTCCCTGGCTGAACACCACCCAAACAGAAGAAGGTTCTATAAAGCAGTGCCACGTGCAACCTGACGATCAAACATGTTTAGGGTCGAATGCGAGTTTCGAGTGCAGCGAGTGGGTATACGAGATACCGGAAAGCTTTGTGGCTGAGGTAATTATAATACAGGACATAAGGACATGTGTTCCAACCCATAAATGTGAATATCCCATCACTTATGTAAGGAGTCGTAAAACACGACTTCTGGACCACTTCAAACCAAAGTTAATAGACAGCAAAGGATAAACACCATACTTCTGTTAAGGTTCGGTTAGTTAGCCGGCAATCACAATTGTAACCAAATTTTGTAACGCTGTTTTTTCCAGATTTTTGTATGATTATTAAGACCACGTTGTTATTAAATAGAGTAACGGTGCAAAATAATGTGACTGTAATGATAAATATAAAGTAAAGATAATTTAAAGTAAATTGTAAATTCGATTGATAATATTTTCATCGTTTCAAGATAATATGTTTAGATATTAATGTTGATCAATAATTATTATCAAGACAAGTAAAAAAAATAAAGTGCCCTAAAAATTAAATTTTAACAAAGTGTTGGCAGGTGTTGATTTGCATATTTCTACACTTACGACTATTTTTAAATCACCTTTACCATAGGTAAACATAAAGGTGGGTGTGGGTTAAACTTCCAATTTGGCCAAAATCTGAATTACATTTTATTTATTAAATATTTACTTAGAATCAATTGGACGTAGTTACGCAAAAAGGATCCAACCCACAATATGGTAGAATAATTAGATAGTATAACAAAGTACTCATTCTGGGCCTAAAATAAGAGCAGTTAAACTTATTTGTATGAGAAATGATACATTTACGCTTATATTTTCTTAAGAACCCATAGACACTAACAAATACATCAATGCGGAAATACAGCTAAAACTTTAATCTTTAATAATTCAAAAGTAACATTTTGTGGGTTGGATCCTTTTTGCGTAACTACGTCCAATTGGTCGGGCTAAATTGGACACATATACTTCATCGCTTTTGAATCCTTATTTGTATATAGCGGAACTGATTGTGTTGCAGTTTGATCTGGCATGCCAGGATTGGAAACCCACCCTAGTGGGCACGGCTCACAGCTTCGGAAACATGGTGGGACTACTCATACAGGGTCAAATATCGGACAGGTATTACTTTGACATCTCTCCAAGTCATTAATAGTTCGACAAATAATAATGAGAAGAATTCATCAAATGGAAAATCGAATATTTCATATATTGAACGACATTCATGCTACGACTTCTGAAATACTATTTCAGGCAAAATAATATGAACGAATATTCAAATCTTCTTCTTCCTGCCCTTATCCCAGCTATGGGGGGTCGGCACACCATGTCCTCTTTTTCCACTCTCCTCTATTAGTCGCCATCTGAACATTCAAACCTTTTTTTGGCATATCATCTTTTAGACAATCCATCCATCTTTTCTTTGGTCTACCTCTCCTTTTGCATCCATCCGCTCTCATTTCTAGCATTTTCCATTAACAGTTAAGTATTTTTCAAATATTCAATTAAACATATGATTAAAATTTTCGACAATTTTTTTTTTAATTTATTTATCAAATTTACAGTTATTACATTGGCTTAATAAAATAACAGCACAAAAAACCACTAAGGTTTGTACAATGCCATCGAAACTTAAGTCTACGCACGTTCAAATGACTGAGTAAATTTAGATTACAATTTCTCTAAAAAGTATTTTTTAAGTGAGGCTTTAATGTTTTTTTTTGGGTTATATTATCTCTTATATTTGTTGGTAAATCGTTTAATAATCTTGGAACTAAGTAGGTAGTTGTGCGCTTGCCGTACAATATATTCTTCGCGCCGCTAGTAGCAAACCGATTTTGACAATTAATCTCACAACTCAATGATGACCCTAATGCGTTATTTGTCTCGTTGCAATCTTGTTCCCAAAGATATTGTGCATTATCTTCATTATACCACTTTAAAGGATGGCTATAATTCCCACATAATAAACGCTCATTTTTTTGTTAATAAGTCCGCGGTCTTAATAAACGACAAGTTTGAAACTACTTTCTCATTATTTAATAATTACTTTTATTTTTGCTTTTTTAAACAGAAACTGTGCTAAATGGGCTAAATTTTAAATTAATTCATTCATCATATTATGTTTCTGCAAGGGAATACTTTTATTATTTTGAGACTTAGAACATTTAATTTATTAACAGATAATTGTTTGTTAATTTCAGATTTGGCCGCAAAACAGCCGCCGTATTTGCTGGCACAATGGGCGCCATTCTTGGCATCACCAAAAGTTTTTCTACATCTTTTTGGTTTTATATTGTACTCGAAGCATTAGAAGCAGCGATTGGAGACGCCTTGTCTCCCATGTTTATGTTAAGTACGTTGACAGATATGAGTTCATTTTCCTTTTAATAGATGAATTTGTAATTAAAGGAAACACTAGGAATTTGATCCAATTGAGATAAACGAGACATAACACCAATTGTAGAATTTTAAATATAAATAACTACATTTAATGATTTTAATCGTGTGTTTATACATATTATTGTCCGTATTTCGGATCATTTTCACTTTTATCCGTGCAGGGGCGGAGAAAGAATACTAACCTCTGTGGCTGGGGTCGGCCTGTCGTAAAAGGCGACAAAACAACCCACCCTAGCTACGTGGTAGGGCCTCAAGTCCGTCTGGATGGCGACCACCTTTGGTCTTAAGTATGCCGCCATAATAACCTTGTGTTGTGTCCCGGCATTAGTGACCCAAGTTCCTGTACCCTTATGGGACAGCAGCGTGTTCGCAATGTCACTGGTGTTGCAAACATCCATAGGCGACCGTAACTGCTAAATTCTAAGCGGGCCGTCAGCCTGTCTGTTGTCCTACAGCATTAAAAAAAACTTTCAATTTATACTAACGCAGTACTTTCAACAACACTGATCGAATTAATCACGGGTTAAAATTCATGAGCGTGTCTTTGCAATAATTAATAAAATTTAAAAAGAAAATTATGTAAAATATTTATATTTACTATGTTTTCTTTTACAGGCATTGAAATAGTTGAAAAGAAGAAAGCAGTTTTATTCCAGATGATATTGTTGAACTGCTACACTTGTGGCCTGATCATAATGCCATTCATCGCGTGGGCCGTGCCCTATTGGAGGAACTTCCTGAGGGTCATCTATGCTCCTACACTCCTCATACTCACCTATTCGTTCTATTTGGACGAGAGTATCAGGTGGCTCTTTAGCAAAGGTTCGGTCGTTATTTCTATTCTTTTGATGGACTTTCCGTACGATAAGAAAAACAAGTTTACATCTAAAATCTAGCAACCACAGATTCAGCCAACTTTTTAAGGGCAACCTAATACGATTAGATTGAGAATAAAATAAGCTTTCATTTGATATAATAACTGATGAGAGTATATTAATAACACCTTACCTGTTTATACCTGGCAACCGAAAAGTTGCAAAGAATACTGACCTCTGCGGCCGGGGTCGACCTGTCCTAAAAGGCGACAAAACAACCCACCCTAGCTACGTGGTAAGATGGCGACCACCTTTGGTCTTAAGTATGCCGCCATAATAACTTTGTGTTGTGTTCCGGCATTAGTGATCCAAGTTCCTGTACGCTTATGGGACAGCAGCGTGTTCGCGATGCCACTGGCGTTACAAACACCCATAGGCGACGGTAACTATTAAAATCTAAGTGGACCGCGAGCCTGTCTGCTGTCCTCCGGCAATAAAAAAAACCAATAAGGGAATAAATTAAATAGATTTCATTCAAAATTTAATAATTTAATATTACCCGTACGCAATTAAGCTAGGCGACCTATTTCCGATGTGTATCGTACATTATCTATCATTTATTTCTTGTCATGAATAAATAATGCGCCTGCGCCGGGTGTGCGCACTGATTGGTAAAACGACATGGCGCACTTCGCTCTCGAGTACGTTTTTTTTTTTTTTTTTATTGCTGTAGGACAGCAGACAGGCTGACGGCCCGCTTAGAATTTAGCAGTTACCATCGCCTATGGATGTTTGCAACACCAGTGGCATCGCGAACACGCTGCTGTCCCATAAAGGTACTGGAACTTAGGTCACCAGTGCCGGAACACAACACAAGGTTATTATGGCGGCATACTTAAGACTAAAGGTGGTCGCCATCCAGACGGGCTTGAAGCCCTACCACGTAGCTAGGGTGGGTTGTTTAGTCGCCTTTTACGACAGGCCGACCCCGGCCGCAGAGGTTAGTATTCTTTCTCCGCCCCTGCACGGATAAAAATCGTGGAAAAAAAAACGTGGAAATTAATCCAGTCTCTTAAATTAAATCACATACACTATATATATATATATATATATATATATATATATATATATATATATATATATATATATATATATATATATATATATATATATATATATATAGATACCTCTGTGGCCATCCACGCATGGTTTGCGTTATATGACCTTACTTCGCTAATCTGTTTCAAGTCAATAAAAAAGTTTGTTTAAAGATAAAAGTCACTTTTATCATAATTTTTTATAGTGGCCTAATTGCAATCACAAAAGCTGAACTTTTTTCTGGTTCATTATATTTATAACTAGCCGTTCTCGCCCGGTTCGCTGGTCGAATAACAGAAACAAAATTTTTCGTGAGATTCTATTTTTTTCTAAATCTAATTTTTTTCTAAAATAAAAGTAGCCTAAGTTACTCCTCAGCTATCTGCAAATAAGTCCCGTCAAAATCAGTCCAGCCATTTCAGAGATTAGCCGAAACAAACAGACAGACAGACAAAAATTGTAAAAAATGTTGTTTTGGTATATGTACCGTGTATACATCCAAATGCACTTAGTAAAAAGCTGTTAATTTAATATTACAAACAGACACTTTAATTTTATTTATTTGTAGAGATTAGCACATTAATTAATATGATTTTAAATGTTAACTCAGACTACTTTACGTGGTAGTCGTACCCACGCCTGACTGGCACGCGGCGGGGATGCAAGTCCCGCCCGTCCGCAAAGTAGGCGGCGGAGCGGGAGCGGGAGTTGACCACCACACTCCCCTCCCGCCAACGCAGGCCATGCCGGCGGCGCCGGAGGGCAAGTAATTCCGGCCGCCGTTAAAAGCGGCCGCGGGCGGCCCCTCGGGGGAGGATCCGCCGCCCGCACTATTGTCGCGAGGGAGAGGGCCGCGTGCTGTTCCGCGGCCCCCCTCAACTCATGTTGATGCAGAAGAGCGCCGGGGGACGAATTCCTGACCCCCTGGCACCAACAATTTAGAAGGGGCCCGCCTTAAGACAAAGGGCGGGCCGGCAACGTGGGCTCGGGTGTAGGCGATAGGAGAACAGAGGGGTTTTTTAGTGGGTAGTCGGATGGCCGAACATCTTTCCCAGGGTCCCACATATCCCTCGGTCCCCCCGGGCCGGGGGAACCCGTCAAGAGAGGGTTTTTCCCAGCGACCAAAAAAAAGACTACTTTACGTGTCTTCTAAATGACGGAAGAGATGCGGAATAAGAAAGCTTTTCCATTGGTCGAAGTCTTTGACTGTCTTCCCTTATCATATCGGCAGAAGAGAATAATATCATATAAGTATAAATAGTATTGCTACATATAGTTACAACAACGGACTCTGGGATCCGAAATGTTAGCTTAAAATGCAAGTTGGTAAACAATGCTTAAATGACAATGCACTATCACGAAATACTTAATTATTTTTTAAATTATCTGTAATTGTGTCCGAGACATTTATTTTCACGCTAAATCGTTCTTAAAAATCCAATCAACATTTGCAGGTAAAGTGGAAAGAGCAAAAAAGCTGATCATGAAAATCGCGAAGCGGAACGGGGTTCAATTAGATAAGATGACACTCGACAAATTGCAATATATTGATGAGAATAAATCAGAAGTGAGCGACTGGAAGCTGCTGCTGAAAACTTTCAAGTCAAGAATTATGATGCAGAGGTTTCTGGTGTGTATGGTATGGTGGTTCACCATCACCTTGATAAACTACGGGATGATGATCAGCTCGGTGTTCATTGATGGAAATAAATACATAAACTTCGCCCTGCTCATGCTGATGGATATACCTGCGAACATCTTCTATTGGCTGGCCTTGTCCAAGTATAAGCGGAAGACCCCATTATTCGCGTCCTTTTTAGTCGGAGGCATCTTCTGCGTGTCGCAGCCGTTTGTGCCCAAAGGTAACATTTTCAAAATACTTTTTTGTAAACGTTCAACTTACGTATATTAGATTAATCAATGTAAGCCTACAGCCAATAAGTTGAACTTCTGTGTTCGACGTAACATGCGTGAAAGTTAGTGTTAGCAAAGTTGTGGCACAGGACACTAATCTAACACGGCGGAGGGCTGAGGAGCCGCCAAGACCTGCGCCTCGGAAGGGGAAGCCCGCGGAGGGTGCTAAAAAGCCCGTGAAGGGAGCCCCATCGAATGATCAGCCCTCGACTGCCGGGTCTAAGGGTGAGACCTGGGCGAAAGTCGTGGGCCGTAAGAAGGCCCGCAAAGCCGCCAATGCGGCCTCAGCAAAAGCGCGCGCCCCCGGCCGAACCGCAAAAACGGTTGCGCAGCCTGCGCAGCGGAATGCCAAAGGCGGTCGCAAAGGACCGGCGATGCGTGCTCCGCGTTCCGAAGCTGTGACGCTCACGCTACAGCCCGGGGCTGCGGAGCGCGGCGTAACGTACCAGTCGGTCATTGCCGAGGCCAAGGCTAAGATCAAATTATCAGATCTTGGTCTTCAGTCCGTCAGCCTCAGGCAGGCTGCCACGGGCGCACGGCTTTTCGAGGTAGCTGGTGCTGCGAGCGGCAGTGCCGAAAAGGCGGACGCTCTGGCCGCCAAGATGAGGGAGGTCCTCAACCCTGAGGACGTCCGGGTCTCCAGGCCAATGAAAACCGCAGAGGTGCGGATTGCTGGTCTGGACGACTCCGTGACCTCTGAGGAGGTGGTGGCGGCCGTTGCCCGAAGCGGAGAGTGTCCGCCGGACAAGGTGCGGGCCGGCGATATACGCACCGACGCCACCGGACTCGGCGTGGTCTGGGTTCGGTGCCCTGTAGCGTCGGCGAAGAAGATCGCCTTAAGCGGCAGATTGCTGGTTGGCTGGGTTGCAGCGAGAGTGAAACTCCTGCAGCCCCGGGCGTTGCGGTGCTTCCGGTGCCTGGAGAAGGGGCATGTCCGGGCAAAGTGCACCGCTGAAGTTGACCGTAGTGACCTCTGTTATCGCTGCGGTCAGCCCGGCCACAAAGCGGCCCAGTGTTCCGCGGCGCTCAACTGCAGCTTATGTTCGGCCGCAGGGAAGCCAGCGGGACACAAAGTGGGCGGAGGGGCCTGTGGCGCGGCTGCCAGCAAGGCCAAGAAGAAAAAGAAGAGGAGCTCTAAACCTGCCGGGGAAACCTCGCCGCCCCCACAGGCTAGTAGCTCCGCGGCCGACTCCCGGCCTAGGACCGTTGCCGAGGGAATGGAATGTCAATAATGGCACAATTCCATTTCCTCCAGGGCAACATCAATCACTGTGCCAGAGCTCAGGATCTTTTACTCCAGAGCATGGCAGAGTGGTCGATCCACGTGGCTGTGGTTGCCGAGCCGTACTTCATCCCCGCCCGTGACAACTGGCTGGGGTGCGTTGACGGCTTGGTGGCCATTATTGGCGAGACTCTGATCGACCCGTCTCGGGGCCGCGGCTGGGTTGCTGCGGTCTCGGGCGGCATCGTCATTGTGGGGGCGTATTTCTCCCCCAACAAGAGTCTCGCCGACTTTGAGGGTTTCCTTGTCGAGTTGGGCGCCGTTGTAGGCCGCTATCACCCTCGTCCCGTTCTGGTGCTCGGGGATCTCAACGCCAAGTCATCGGCGTGGGGATCTCCGGTCACTGATCCTCGGGGCGAGGTGCTGGAAGAGTGGGCGGTGACGACTGGTCTGGTCGTCCTGAATCGGGGTTCGGAATACACGTGCGTGCGGCAGCGGGGCGGGTCGATAGTGGACGTCTCGTTCGCTAGCCCCTCTGTCGCCAGCCGAGTTCGCGACTGGCGTGTCGCCGTGGGGGTGGAGACGCTGTCGGACCATCGGTATATCCGGTTCGACGTCTCTACCCAGACTGCGAGCGGCCGCCATCCAACAACCCCGATTAACGACGGCCCGCGTTGGGCGCTTAAGCGCATTGACAAGGAACTACTCGAGGAAGCTGCTTTAGTCCAGTCCTGGATTTGGGAGTCGACGACGGACGGCCCCGTCGACGTCGAAGCGGTGGCGCTGTGGTTTCGCGGGGCGATGACGCGGATCTGCGATGCGTCCATGCCCCGTGTCCGCCAACAGTCCGCAAGGCGCCAGGTGTACTGGTGGAACGACGAGATCGCGCGGCTGCGCGTTGCGTGCGTTGCGGCTCGCCGTCAGTACACGCGATACCGGAGACGACGTCGACGGGATCCCGTCGAGGAAGACGCGCTGTATGAGGTGTACCGCGCGTCCAAGGAGACTCTGCGGCTGGCCATCGGCGACTCTAAGTCGCGTGCCAGGGAAGAGCTGCTGGGGTCCCTAGATCGGGATCCGTGGGGGCGCCCCTACCGTTGGGCACGGGGCAAGTTACGTCCCTGGGCGCCTCCACTGGCGCAAAGCATGCAACCCCAGTTGCTAGACGCGGTGGTATCGGCCCTCTTCCCTGAGCGAACGGGACACGTTCCCCCAGCGATGGCTTCGCCCTCAGCCACAGACTCTCCAGAGGAGGAGAGCACCGATGTCCCCGAGGTGACGCAAGCAGAGACGAGAGCGGCCGTGTCGCGACTCCGGGCTAAGAACACAGCGCCCGGACCCGACGGAGTTCCTGGTCGAGCTCTCGTCCTGGCTCTGAAGGAGCTAGAGCCCCAGCTGAGGGGGCTCTTCGCGGCATGTCTCAAGCAGGGTCAGTTTCCCAGTGTGTGGAAGGAGGGGAGGCTGGTCCTGCTCAGGAAGGAGGGGCGCCCCGCGGACTCGCCGTCCGCGTATCGGCCCATAGTGCTGCTCGACGAGGCGGGCAAACTTTTTGAGCGCATTATCGCAGATCGCCTCGTCAGCCACTTGTGCAAAGAGGGGCCGGACCTGGACAACAACCAATTTGGTTTTCGTCGGGGGCGCTCCACCATAGACGCCATCATGCGCGTGAGGGCCCTGGCGGAGGAGACGGTGTCCCGGGGTGGGGTGGTGCTGGCGGTGTCTTTAGACATCTCCAACGCATTCAACACCCTACCCTGGAGTTGTATTCGGGAGGCTCTGAAATACCATCACGTGCCTCCCTACCTCCGCCGTATGGTAGCGGCTTATCTGGAGGGTAGATGCGTCACCTATCGGGGACGTGACGGTGCCGGTCGGCACCTCATGTCGTGCGGTGTTCCGCAGGGATCGGTTTTGGGACCGCTCCTGTGGAACATCGGCTACGACTGGGTGCTGAGAGGCGAGCTCCCGTTGGGCGCCGACTTGACGTGTTACGCGGACGACACGCTTGTCACTGCCCGGGGGAGCTCGCACAGGGAGGCGACGTTGATAGCCACGGCTGCGGTGTCACAGGTGGTGAACCGCATCCGGCGCCTGGGCCTGAAGGTGGCCCTTAACAAGTCGGAGGCCATGGTGTTTCATGGCCCCCGACGTGCGCCGGCGCCGGGATCACACATTGTGGTCAGTGGGGCCCGGATAGCTGTCGAGTCCACCATGAAGTATCTGGGATTGGTGCTCGACAGCCGATGGGAATTTGGGCCCCACTTCCGGCGGCTGGCGCCCAAGCTGATGGGTGCAGCGGGCGCGCTTTCGACGTTGCTTCCCAACTTGGGGGGCCCGAGCGCCGCCTGTAGGCGGTTGTACGTGGGAATCGTGCGGTCCATGGCCCTGTACGGGGCCCCTGTTTGGGCGTTGGACATGACGGCCAGCACTCTCGCCATTCTGCGCAAGCCGCAGAGGGTGAAGGCCGTCAGCGTCGTCCGCGGGTATCGCACGATTTCCTACGAGGCGGCTTGCGTCCTGGCCGGATCCCCGCCCTGGGACCTAGAGGCGAAAGTACTCGCGTCATTATATCGATGGCGCGAGGAAGAGCGGGCACGGGGCTCGAGGCCGGCGCAGCGCCAGATCGCGCTGCGCCGAGAGGAGCTCCGTCAGGTCTTGGTGGCGGAATGGCGGCAAAGGCTTCTGCGCCCTACCGCCGGCCTCGCTACCGTCGAGGCGATCCGGCCAGTACTCGACGACTGGCTCGGGAGAAGGCACGGCTCCCTGTCGTTTAGGGTGACGCAGGTGCTGTCGGGGCACGGCTGCTTCGGCAAGTACCTGTGCCGCATAGACAGGGAGCCGGACGCTCGGTGCCATCACTGCGTCCACGGCGGGGAGGACACGGCGCAACACACACTCGCCGAGTGTGTAGCTTGGGAGGAGCAGCGCCGTGTCCTCACAAATGAAGTAGGAGGAGATCTGTCGCTGCCGGCCGTAGTGCGGAGGATGGTCGGTAGCGCAGAGTCGTGGGACGCAGTGGTGTCCTTCTGCGAGGACGTGATGTCGCAGAAGGAAACTGCGGAACGGGAGAGGGAGATCTCGACTCCCTTCCCCGGCCGCAGAAGGCGCACCGGGCGCAGGGGAAGGGCGGATAATGCCCTTTTCCGGCCCCCATGAATGGGTCCAGGGGCGAGGGACTTGGGGAAGTCCCCGCCCCCTATTCGATGGACCCGAGGCGGAGGCGCGTGCGGGTGTCGGCGCGCGCCTCTGAGGCGATGCACGGGGTAGTTAAACACCTCACTACCCCGTGCAGGAGACGAGGCCCGGACAGACCGGGCCAGCACTAGTGTGGGGCTGCGGAAGAATCTGGATTCCCGCGGCCCCGCGCGCACGTGTGAGGAGACACCGGGGTGGTGGTTTTAGCCGGTAGGAGTCCGGCATGCCCCTCCGCCTTTCCCCAGGCGGAGGTAGTCCATGAGGATTTCCCCACCCCGTAAAAAAAAAAAAAAAAAAAAAAAAAAAAAAAAAAAAAAAAAAAAAAAAAAAAAAACAGGACACTAATCTAAAAACGGCTAGTTGTAAATAAGTACTCGAGTGGAGATCACGTCTGTGCAAACGCAGCGTAGAACGTTCAGCGGTGAGGTGGTGAGGTGGGGCGATGACTCTTTGGCGAGTTTGAGAGTGGCTTACGTTAAACAGTGAACATGAATAGGCTGATGTTATGAACTAAGGTCAGTACGCAATTCTAGTATTTAGTGACACTATCATTTTTACACAATTTATTTTTGAATATTATTTATTGGTACAGGCTACGCTTGGGCTGGATTGGTACTATTCATGGCCTTCGAGACCTTGGCCACCTTCTCATACAACATCGTGTACATGTACACGTCGGAGTTATTCCCAACCTACACACGGAACTCGATGCACTCCATCTGCTCGGCTGTGGGGAGAGTTGGCTCTTTGGTAGCCCCACAGACGCCCTTGCTCGTAAGTATTACCAAACTTCTTTGATTCTTGTTGCTGATCTTATCAAAACTTTCTGTCGAACATTTTACTTTAGAATGGGTCAAATATACGCGTCGTGCTTACAATGTTTTTTTTTATTGCTGTAGGACAGCAGACAGGCTGACGGCCCGCTTAGAATTTAGCAGTTACCCTCGCCTATGGGTGTTTGCAACGCCAGTGGCATCGCGAACACGCTGCTGTCCCATAAGGGTACAGGAACTTGAGTCACTAATGCCGGAACACAACACAAGGTTATTATGACGGCATACTTAAGACCAAAGGTGGTCGCCATCCAGACGGGCTTGGGGCCCTACCACGTAGCTAGGGTGGGTTGTTAATGTCCTGCGCGTTCAGTACAACAATGCGTTTAGAGAGCTTACGGGATGGCTACGCCATTGGAGTGCATCGGTCATGTTTATCAATGCCCGTTTAGATGGTTTTAAAACTTTAATCAGGAGGAATGAACAGCGGCCTTAATGCTAGTGTGATTGCGTGGCAGCACCAATTCTTTAAGTGATTTGAAATACTAACATAGATTTAAGTTAATTTATAATACGAGTACTAACAGAATAATTAATGTATTATTATATGCATTGTAATATATGGATCTGAAATAAATTAATATTATTAATAGTCATTATATGTTTAAGACTTAAGCCATATGCTTGATGGCCTCAATACAGCTTCCCAAGGAGTAGGTCTCAAAATGAACATGGACAAGACGAAGATCATGTCTAATGTCCATGTCGCACCTACCCCCGTAACAGTTGGGAACTGTACTTTCGAAATTGTTGACGAATACGTCTACTTGGGTCAAACGATCCAGTTAGGCAGGTCCAATTTCGCGAAAGAGGTCACTCGTCGAATCCAACTCGGATGGGCAGCGTTCGGGAAGCTCCGTAAAATCTTTTCGTCCCAAATACCGCAGTGTCTCAAGACGAAGATTTTTAACCAATGTGTGTTGCCAGTGATGACATACGGAACGCAGACGTGGTCGCTAACTATGGGCCTTATGAGAAAGCTCATGGTCGCTCAGAGAGCAATGGAGAGGGCTATGCTCGGAGTTTCCCTGCGAGATCGAATCAGAAATGAGGAGATTCGCAGGAGAACCAAAGTAACCGACATAGCCCGGATGATTGCAAAACTGAAGTGGCAGTGGGCTGGGCACATAGCTCGAAGGACTGATGGCCGTTGGGGCAGAAAAGTCCTCGAATGGCGACCGCGTACCGGAAGACGCAGTGTTGGTAGGCCCCCCACAAGATGGACCGATGATCTGGTCAAGATCGCCGGGATAGGTTGGATGAGGGCAGCGCAGGACCGATCATCGTGGAGATCTTTGGGGGAGGCCTTTGTCCAGCAGTGGGCGTCTTCCGGCTGAAATGATGATGATATGTTTATAAATAGTTACGCATAATTCTAGCTGTCATTGTGGACGGGTCTACCCGCACTCCTGTTCGGTGTGAGCTCGATCCTGTGCGCGGGCTTGACGTTGCTGATGCCCGAGACGGCCAACACAGAGCTGCCAGACACGGTAGCCGAAGCGGAGAGGATAGGCCGTCAGAAACAGAAACCGTTGCTTAACAAAGACACGCGAGTGTAAACATTACTGAACTTTACACCTGAATAATTTTAATTGTTTTTTAAGTATATAGTTGTTGAAATGCTTAAAATTAGTGTCATTTAACCTTTACATCTTCTTACGCCAGTTTGCTATACAAGATTCCTCTCTAATTTATAATAAAATACTGTGAAAGTGTTAATATGGATTTATACGCCAAACTGTCATCCAACATGAACGATCTGGCAAATGTGTTTGATTCTCGCGTGAATCACATCGAAAAGGAACTTGAAAAGTACTCTACTGGCGACTGCTCTCTTCATAAAGACCTTACAACGCTCTCCAAGCATTTTATGGACTTCAAAAACCTAGTCTGGAAATCCATGGCTATGATGAGATATCAACTGGAGCTCACATTTCAAGGATTTGATCGACAAGAGACTGCTTCTCGTAGGAAGGTACTACTTTTCCATGGAGTTGTTGAGTCATCAGAAATTGCTCTTAGGACTTCTATTCTTAAGTTACTAACGGACAAATTCAAGATGTCGGATCTTTCTGTTGATGACCTCTCTGCCTGTCATCGTTTGGGAACAAACTCCGGTAAACCTAGACCAGTAATAGTGCATTTTTAAAATTATAAACATCGAAATACAGCTTGGAACTCTAAATCTGCTCTTAAAAACACAGGTATCACTATCTCAGAGTTCCTAACCAAGAGCCGGTATGACATTTTTACTACAGCTCGCAAGCATTTCGGGATAAAACATTGCTGGACTTCGGAAGGTAAAATCACTAATTGCTGATAACCCTACAGTGCATCAATCTTCAGATTCTGAGACTTTAAGTGGAGCCCAAGGAAAATCTAAGATGTACAATCCTGGTACTTCACAAAAATCAAGCAAACCTGAACCTAAATCTAAACGTGGTGTTAAATAAATCCATGTCCTTGACAACTTTATTGTTTACCTCACTTTTTATTTATTTTATACAAAATAAATAGGTTTTTTTTCTTCCAATTAATGTCTTCTGGTTACTTTAATTGGTATTATAACAGTTAATTATTAATCTTCAGTTAATTAGTCCCATTTTTATCTTCTTCATCTCATCTTGTTCATGTAATCTGGTAAAAATATAATATATATGTATCAAAACATCTTATTGACTTCAAGGTAAACTTGTAAAATGTTAAAATTTGGATTGTAAATAAAGAGAAAATATTATTAATATTGAATTATCAGGGAATATTCAATATTAATAATATTTTCTCTTTAGGGCTTGGCCCTTGCTTTTATTGTAAAAACTTAGAGTAATTATTACATAGTAAGTAGTTACATATATCTATATGAAAGACAGATCACTGAAATTAATTTGTTCGTATAAAAGAATTGCTCAGTGCCATTCATAAAAAATAAAACGTTCAACTATTGAGAGCTTATCTAATAAGTTATACTTACTTCTATTAAATTTAATTAAAAATTGTGAAGTCAATGAAGTATGTAATACATTTTACAATATTATATTATTACATTGATACATAGCTATAGTTTTCTTGTTTTTTAATCCACTTTATGGCAATTCTTTTATCATAATAGATCTGTTTTTCTTTTTTTTTTTTTTTAATGTAACTTGAATATTTTGAAATAGTATAGTGTTGTTGTTGCTTGGTATAAATGTATAATAAACATTAGAATTTTATACATCTAGTAGTCAGTTAGTTAAGTATAATAATGAAGGTCATTTCCTCGGGTTGCCTGGAAGAGATCGCTTTAAGCGATAAGGCCGCCCATTGTCATACAGTATTATATTTTTGTATACCTATTTTAAGTTAGTTTTAAGTATCTGTATGCAATAAAGAGTTTTCATTCAATCATTCATTCATTTCCCATTTAGTAGTATTTTAGTGTTGTCATAGGTATTATATGAAAATATTATAAACTTATTCCATTTATATACATGTAAGATGGGACTCCATATGGGACTTTAGACTGTAGTATTTGGTAGCTTGTTTTATTTAATTTTTTTTACTTTTTTAGCAAACTTAAACTTGAGAAGATTTATAAACTTAATCTTCTAATAGTTTGTAAGTTAATCTTGTCATATTATTATTTATATAGTTTAAGTGTATATATTATATTTATATGCCAATTATGAATGACATCCATATGTTTGAGGATAGTTTCTCTTCAGCCTCTTCTTCTTGCTCTTCGGATAGTGAATACGTTAGCCTTGGTGATGACTCATCTCTTTTGCATGATCAACTCCAAAATTAATTTAACGAGTATAACAAAAACTTAAACATTGTCCACATAAATGCTCAAAGCATACCTGTTCATTTTTCAGACATTCTAACTTCTTTTCAATGTAATTTAATCGATGCAATACTTAATCTGAATCTTTTTTAAAACCTGGTTTAACTTCCTCCCAATTTTCACTTCCTGGATTTACTCTTATCCGCAATGATAGAATAAATAAGGGCTGTGGTGGAGTAGCCATCTATCTCCGCGCTGATATACCGTATAAAATTAAAATACAAAAATTTTGCTGAGCACTTATTTATTGAAATTATAATAAATAATAATTCAAGACTTTTATTAGGTGTATATTACTCACCTTCATTAAATGTTGATTACTTCTCTTCTTTGGAGTCTAAATTAGAAAATCTTTCCACCATCTATGATCACTGCATTATTTTAGGAGACTTCAACACATGCCTGATAAAACAAGATTGTCGTGCCAAAAAGCGTTTGTCTCTGGTTTCTTCTCTAAATATGCACATCCTTCCTCTGTCTGCTACACACCATTCCCCTCATTGCCCCCCCTCTCTGTTAGATTTAATATTAATATCTGATTTGGACCGAGTAGAGTGGCATCGTACGGACAACTAAGAGCACCTTTGATTTACTTTTCCTTCCTTATAAAATTCGTTGTCCCAGGCGCAAGGCAAAAACCCTTATACTTCGGAGTTTTAATAATATTGATATGGACTCCTTGAGGGCGGATGTAAACAATATTAACTAGTCTTCTGTCATCAATGCTGACACCGATGATGACAAGGTAGCTGAATTTAATACGATTATAATTTCTCTCTACGATATTCACGCACCTCTTAAACCAGTAAAAATTAAACACGCTCCTGCGCCTTGGCTTACACAGCCTGTAAAAAAGGCTATGTTGAAGCGTGACCAGGCAAAACGTGTTTTCAAATTAAGTCCTACGGAAGATCATCTAATCAAATATAAAATACTTCGTAATCGCTGTTCTAAACTATGCAGGGATGCTAAAAGAAGCCACATCCATAATTCCTTGAATAATTGTAGCCCTTCTCATATGTGGAAAATTCTAAATTCGCTTGGTGTAGGCAAATCTTCAAGTGACACAAATATTTCATGTGATTTAAATATTCTTAATGTACACTTTTCTTAACCTCCCATATGTTTAAATGATCTAACAAATCGTTCTATTATTGAGAGATTATCTAATTCTATACCTGCATGTCCGCCTTTCGAATTTACTAAAACAACCGAGTCTGAAGTCATTTCTCATCTTAAATCAATAACAACTAGAGCTGTAGGTGTAGACTCTGTTCATGTCCAGATGCTTAATCTCCTCTCTCCCGAGTTGTTTGTTAAGTTATTAACAATGAGAATATTAAGAAAGAAATTTACATATGATAGGTATTTCAGTGATTACATATTCATAATTTGATTTATGAATATTAAAATTGGCTTTATTTTTTACAACTTTCTGCATTGTAAATACAGCTACCAAGTAAGTACGCGGTCTGTTTGAGAGTTAAGTTTTCAAGCAAATACAGTATACAACGCAAGTGTTTGTTCGACAGCTGCAGTAATGGTGGGACGTGTTAGCCCTCTTTTACAAATACCAGTATATATAAATATAAAACTTTACTAACAATATGAAAATTTGGGCAAAAATAACTTGATAATTTGTTTCAGAAAGTTTAAAATTGTCTTCTAAAACATATTACTGCGACTTCGTTCAAATATTTTATATAACTACATTTTGTATCTAATTATGTTTGTAATGGGTTCGAAAAATCATTTATCAGGACTCTAATGTGGAACCTCTGAATAACAAAGTCGAACATTAGTCATCGGACCTCTAAGGGTTAAAGTGTTTGAGTTGAGTTTAAAATATTTTTATTTCATTTTAAATACTATTGACATAATAACATAATGACTTGGTGTTTACTTATTCGAATTGTTGACCACGCTGTGCTTTCTTTACTAATAAATTAGACATAATATGGATCTTAAATCTCTGTGACATATTTATTAAGTCCGAGATTATAAATATGTGCGCTTGCTTCGTAAATATTAGTTTAAAAAAGGGCTTGTTTGTTTAAAAGTAGATTTTTGTTTATGTTGCACTGAGCCAGTCCATTATTCTATTTTTTTATTTGGTATTTGTGTTGTGTTGTGCTACACAAATATGTAACTTAATACTGTGTTGGGAGACATTGGGAATGCTATTTTTCTTAGTATACGTTCTGAATTGGAAGAACCGATTATTTTATAGAAAGAGAAATCGAGTTAGGTCATCGACCTAAAGAATGCAAATAAACTTTTTCCAATAATAATATCGGACTCCGTAGCTATTACTATAAAGTAATAAGTTATGGCCGGAGTAGAGCCCTGATATACATCGTCGCGTCTTCTTCTGCTGGCAGATAATTAATCTAAATGGTTTGCAATAAATAAAATTCTATAGTAGACCAAGATTATTAAAGTAAAAAGCAACGAATTCTGTACACAATACAATGGAGGATGTAACCGATGTTTAGTGCTAAAACGGCGAATATAATTCCCCCTCCCAAAGTTATTTCACTGCATACCGACGCCATGGGATTAATAAATCTCATTATTAATGTGATAGCGTTTGATCGAAATATTAAGATTTGTCAAAACAACATGATTTGTGAGTGGTGGCTCTAACGAACCCGTTCCGAGAACTGGTCCGGCTGCGGGCGCACGCGCGCCTCCTACCGTACCTCTATACAACATCCTTTTAAACTAACTATAAAATGTAATAAATAAATTACAATTTTCGAAGTCATACTTCTTTGGCGTATTCCGAAAAAATATTAGAGTAAAACGATGTTTTAAGCTGTGCGCGCACGCTGACAGCCTTAAAATAAATAGCGCTTTAATGAAGTTACCTGATAACTGTCTCAAGTTTCCGCCAAAACTCATAACTATATTCACAGTAGTTTCACAAATATTCATAAATCATTGTAAAAATTTGAGATAAAAGTGACGTTACCCTTTAAAAAAATTTATTGACTTGAAACAGACTAGCGAAGTAAGGCCATATAATGCAAAGGGGTTCCCATGAGACAAGGAAAATGCTAGGATGAGCATGGATGGCTACAGAAGGTATCATTCTAGTGTTAGATTCAAGTTTAACATTCTGGTATTGACATTTCTTAAATTTATGATGTCATTTTTAAATTACCTAAATATAGGTTTCCAACATAAACTAACCGGAAGTTTGTAAATGTTTAAAAACGCAATAACCAAAATTAATACAAAATACTTTTAGAAATAATATACTAATTAATGCCTAATTAATTTTATCTTTATATTTTTAGTATTATATCATAATTTTGCTATAGATAGTAACTAGTGGAATTGTTTCCATTTTAAATATTTTGGTAGATATTTAATTTTAGTTAATGACAAGTATGGGCCTTATGAGAAAGCTCATGGTCGCTCAGAGGGCAATGGAGAGGGCTATGCTCCGAGTTTCCCTGCGAGATCGAATCAGAAATGAGGAAATTCGCAGGAGAACCAAAGTAACCGACATAGCCCGGATGATTGCAAAACTGAAGTGGCAGTGGGCTGGGCACATAGCTCGAAGGACTGATGGCCGTTGGGGCAGAAAAGTCCTCGAATTGCGACCGCGTACCGGAAGACGCAATGTTGGTAGGCCCCCCACAAGATGGACCGATGATCTGGTCAAGATCGCCGGAATAGGTTGGATGAGGGCAGCGCAGGACCGATCATCGTGAAGATCTTTGGGGTAGGCCTTTGTCCAGCAGTGGGCGTCTTCCGGCTGAAATGATGATGATGATGATGATGAATGGCAAGTAATAGCAGGAGGGGAGACACCTATCGATGGGATATAAAAACTAGGGACAGAATATTATAAAAGACGGTGTAATACTAAAAAATGCACAGTGTAAGAAATATAATTGATAAGTAAAGGTGAAATATATTCATGTTAATTACCGATCACGTTTATTTTATTATATAACTTTTATACGAAAACCAAGAGTGTATGTGTGAGTGCGACAAACAGAGAACTAACTACCTTAGAGCGTGGCTCGGCATTTTCATTAAATTATCTATTAATGAATTAATGACGAATATTTATTCGTATATGAAATTTTTCATCAATTTTAATAAAAATTAAAAAAAAACGCTATAAGCTATATTAAGAAAATAATAAGAAGAAAGAAGATGTAGTGACAAAAATTGAGAAAGGTATGCTGAGATGGTTTGGCCATGTCGAGAGAATGAATGAAGAATGACTGACGAAAAAAGTATATAAGGCGAGTGTGAATAAAAGTGTTGAAAGGGGTAGACCTAGGCGAACGTTTCGAGACCAAATCAGGGACGTCTTGAAAAAAGGCCAGGTCAAGAGTACCCTAAACCGAAGGGCATGTATGAAGGGAATAATGAAAGTGGACGAAGCGAAACAAGTATGTAAGGATCGTAGCAAGTGGAAAGAAGTCTGGTCTCTGCCTACCCCTACGGGAAAAAGGCATGATTATATGTATGTAAGTATGTAAGAAAATAATTATATTGTATAAACATAATATTAAATAATATTTAATAAATATTTATTAATAAACATTACTTCTGTAATGCTTGTCCTAATTCCATCCTCTTCCTAATATCTTCTTTACATAGTATAAATAAAGTCGCTTCTGTTGTCTCTTCCCTTGGATCTTTTAAACTATTCAACAGATTTTAATGCAGTTTTCAGCAATAGATAGAGTGAGTGATTTAATAGGAAGGTTTATAATGTTTACTACATACATATTATAGTACAGAAAAGCAATTCAAAGATTTGTAATGTGATGTCGTAACAAACATATTTTTGTGCGCTTAAATCGCAAACGCTGGCTAAACTTTACGAGATAGGTCACATTAATGTACTCAGGAATTGAAAAGATCAATAAAAAAGTCCGCGATGACTAAATCAATTTTGATGAATTTCGGTATAGAAATAGAGTTAACCTTGAAGAATGACATAGACTACTTTTATTACTGTTTTTTTTTTATTTATATGGCAGAACAACGTTTGCCGAGTCAGCTAGTATTTTACACAACGTACTTTACCCGCCCTTCTATGGATACAAAAGGAGTTTATTCCAATTCTTTTGATTCTGTCTTGGTGACTATTACATAATTCAAGTTCGAATGCCTAAATATTTGCCACTCTAGAGTTTACTCTAGAGTGGCAAATATTTAGGCATTCGAATTTATATAGGGACGAAGTCAGTGCTATAATTTACTCGTAGCATGAGTTGCAGACAATGCGGGTCCGGGGTGCACCTGCAAGCCACGACGTGCGCGGGCGCCGACCTTGCACCTTTCACGCGAAAGCGTCCAGCACGCACGTGGATCACTATAATGCATGCCGGCCAATTTTATCTAATTTTATAAACTTTATGTAACACTAGGATAAAAAAATAGTAAGAAAGTCTCTTATAAATATATACATATATAAAAAATGATGTCAGCTTTTAAACACGCTTTTATGGTAAACGAAATTTCATCCACTTAAAAGCTCTGGATTTCTTGACAAGATCCCTATTCTCAAGGGACATACAAAGTCTGATAGTGAAGCAGGAATGTTATTATAGACACTATTTACTAAACTGTTTCAAAAAAACTCTAACCCATGATAAATTTATCCGTACAGAGGCGGAGAAGAATACTAACCTCTGCGGCCGGGGTCGGCCTGTCGTAAAAGGCGACAAAACAACCCACAGTCTGGATGGAGACCACCTTTGGTCTCAAGTATGCCGCTATAATAATCTTGTGTTTTGTTCCGGCATTAATGACCCAAGTTTCTGTACCCTTATGGGACAGCAGCGTGTTCGCGATGCCACTGGCGTTGCAAATATCCATAGACGACGGTAACTACTAAATTCTAAGCGGACCGTGAGCCTGTTTGCTGCCCTACAGCGATAAAAAAATTCCAGGATCTGAGGATATATTCGAAAAATGGCAGTAAAAACTCAGTAAAAATCACATAATATCACACAATAAAAAAATAATGTGTTTTTATAATATATATATATTTTGTATGACAAATGGGCTAAATGACGCAGTGTGCTCACTGACCATAGAGCACGGGGCGCTGGCATGGTGAAGGCCGTTAATTCACTATTAAAGCAGCACGAGTCCTTCAGCTGCACTTGGCTGGGTAGCCAACATTCCGAGTGCCAATAGGGAATGCCACGTGATTTAGCTTTTTACACAAGAGCGAGTTAGCTTTTTACTTGCCCTAGTGATTTCATCTCACGAAAATATTATTCCCATAACGAAAGAGACATATTTACACTTTATGAAGCTGAAGAAGAATGGCGGATGGCGTTACACAATCAATCGATTGGACCTTAACTTAGTAATCAATTATTACTTTCGTTAGATAAATCACCGAACTAGGAACAGGAACTTAATTCATAAGGTTGTTATTTAATCAGTCTTGTGTTAAATCTCGCTTTTACTTAGTTTCCGTTTTGGAACCCGGAGCTTCGTTTGAATTTTACTTGGCCATTCAATACCAGCGCAGGTGGCTTTAGTACAAAGTACTGTTGCAAATGTACCTCAAGCAAGCGTTTCTAGATATTACTAAATTCATTAGTATAGTTTAGTGGTTAAGGGCCTGCCAAGTGCAGCGGTCGGTGGAGTGATATATACTATTCTATGAATTTTTATGTTTTGTTTTCTAATTTATTATGCCTTTGTTTGCTTCTTCTAACACGTCTTTGCTAACAACATTTTGTCATCTCATCGCTGTTAATCTTACAAAATCAGTTAAATATTCGTCGGAACCAATTTTAAGGTACAATCATATTGTACATCATACACCATACGTCTGGTTCGATGAGCCAGCACTTATTGAATGCACAATGCCACAATGACGCAAGGTACACGGACCAGCAAAGAATAGAGGGTCGAATGTCAGCTCCGATCCCAAAAGATCTTCGCTGTCATAACATACAGCCACCGTGTTACGTTTTGATTTCGTTATAACGTGGCGGGAGAAAATATTGTTCATAAATACTTTGTGCACGCATTAAGACATAGTTGTATCTAACAACTAATGTTATAAATGTCACGTAAACTTGTCCAAATCCAGCATAATGCGGTTTAAACATTCTTCTGAAAATACTTTTAGACTGTTACAACCGACTGACTCAATAACTCTGATAATATTTGTAATATTTTTTTAATAAAACAGTACTTTCCCTGTAATAGATCAGAGGCCTAATGAAAAGTGTCGATTAACAGGGATGACTTAATAGAAAAAAAGTAAATAAATAAACATCCTGAGACAATTTACACAGAGCCATCTTTTTAACTTATCTAAAAAATAATATTTCTAAATAAGTTATGGATACTAGATAATTAAATATACTACAAACATACTTTTCTTTTGTAAATAAATACATACATACATACATATATATGGGCATTTCTCTGTAAGCTCGTACAGGTCCCATACAAATGCTGTCCTGGCAATTATTTTTGCCATTTGCCAAAAAACTGTGTCCTATTTCGAAGAAAATTAACTATTATTTTAGTTAAATAAGAAGGCCCACTGAATTTATACATATTTTCCGAGTTATTAGCAACTTTCCAAAAAATCATGACAGGGGACTGTTTGAGGCATCAGGGGACTGTTTTGAACGTGATATTGATTAAGTGAGACAGAGGACTGTTGTACTTGAAAAAAAAATCATTTAAAATTAATCAAACATTTATTCTTTTTATGACATATTTTCGCATTAATTAAAACAAAGTTTGTTTATAAAAAATGAACACAAAATATAACTTTCTTTAAACATTCATATCAAAAATTTTACTCTAAGTGCTAGAAACATTTTGAACTCACTGAGATCAACATAAAGTCTTATTATTATAATATTAATCATTAAATGTAATATGTATTATTTTATTAATATAATTATTAGAGTTTATTCATTCATAACAAAAATTAACCATAAGTGCTAGAAACATTTTGTACTCACTGAGATAAACATAGTCTTATTAATAATATTAATCATTAAATGCTTTATGCAGTATTCTAACTGGGTGTCACGGATATGAGTATGCTGCAGTGGGTGTGTGGAGTGACGCGGAAGGACCACGTCAGGAACTCCCGCATTCGTGGCAGTCTTCATGTCCGTGACATTGCGGATAAATTACAAGTGTCGGCTCCGTTGGTATGGCCACGTTTTACGGCAACCGGATGCTTACGTGGGAAACAAATGTCTAGCTATGCCGCCTCCGCCGGGCCCCGGCAGGAGGGGTACACCCAAAAAGTGCTGGCTTGATATCGTAAAGGGTGATATGCGTGCTAATGGGCTCACTACCAGGGATGCTGAAGACCGTGCGAAGTGGAGTAGAAAAAGTCGGAAAGCGGACCCGGCCGCCGAAACGGAAGTTTGGGTGAAAACCGGGATACTATACGCTGAGATGATGATGAGATGATGATGATGAATATACGCTGAGATGATGATGATGATGGTACATTTCAATGTAGACTAATTTTCTTTCAACTGCTTTCTAATGATGTCGCCGAACAACGCTTTCTTGACTACTCCTTTTCTTTGATCAACTTGAAACTTTTTCTTTCTTCTTTTGGTACTTCAACTTTTCCTTTTCTCTCATTTGTTCTTTCATTTGTTCTCTCTTTCCAGGGTCATTTTTTCTTCTTTCTTATCGTAGTCGCTCTGCTTCTCTCTTTTTCTGTAGCAATTCCTCTCGGGATAACTTTTTCTTTTTAGGAGCCATATTATGTGTGTTCGATCGGCCTGTGTAAAATAATAATGCAAAGCAATGATATTTTGATGATTCTTACATTAATAAAACAGACTAGCGGATAAATTTACACAAACAATACACAAAAACACAGTCCCCTGTTGTGTAAAACAGTCCCCTACTGCGTTATTAGGCAGAGGACTGTTGCCAGGGGACTGTGTATTTGGGTTAGATTACACAATATTTACAAAACGATGTAAAATAGTTTTTTTAAGAACCTACCGATCAATTTAGACATAAATAATAAAACAATAAACTATATAGCAATAATTAAAGTAATTAACATATAAAAATTCTTACTTACCAGAGGACTGTGTGTGGTAGCGGACCAAACGCGTGTTCACCTCACAAATGACGCTCTGACACTTAACTAAATGGCGTCTCATCACCGCATTCAGCAAGGTTGCTAACTTCAAAATAATTGCGTTTCGTTTCTCTTTAAAAAAACGTTTGTAAATATCACAGTTTTTTTTATTATGGATTTAAATTTTTGGCAGGGGACTGTATGAAAATTCTAGGGACAAAGTTTACAAATGTTTACTAATATAATAAAATTCATAATGAGACCTTGTTTTACGAAAATATATTAATTTTATTATTTTTCTTATTATATTAACTGCCAAATGTATGTAGTTTCAATTATTTCTTCGTAAATCTCGTTTCTAGGCGGGAATTACAGTGATGGGGACAGCCAGGGGACTGTTTTTCTAGAACTTCTATCACGTCTAGAAAAAAAATTAAAATAGTTATGGTTCTAAAAACAATGGGCCCGTAAAGTTTCGGGGTTAAAGTTTCATTAGGAGTGATTATTTTTTAAATAATTAAATTACTTTTTGATAAAAACGGTCGGGACAGTCGATTACGAGGTTACAGAGAATCACCCATATATATATATATATATATATATATATATATATATATATATATATATATATATATATATATATATATATATATATATATATATATATATATATATATATATATATATATATATACTTTTAACATAAACTTTTGCTTTTTATTTTTTGGTTGTTTAAAGGACAGTCACCTTCATAATAGGCAAAAAAAATTACTCCGCACCCCTCGTGCAACCGTCCTCCTCAACCTCAACGCAGGATCTTGTTGAATGTATATTGAACTCGCAAAACGACTCCCTTCTTGTTGTACACGCATGTAATAGAAGCAACTTTTTGAATAGCAATCGCTAAGTTAGAAAGTTACACAATTAAGTCGATGTGCTCATTGGATCCATAAGCACTCATCTCTGAATTGGTGAATGCGGCACCTAACGTAACGGCATGCAGCAGTCCCGCCGAGTGAAGAAGCTTCCCGAGTGCACTAGGGACGTCACCGACAATACATTTACCATTATCGAGATAAACTATAAACACTACAATAAATGTCCTTTTGATTAGTTTAGAACTATTCATTTAATAAATAAAAAGTACAACCGCCATCTTTGTAAAACGGACATAGAGAGACAATTATTTGCTTACAAAGTTCAATTAAATTAAAATTCTCTTAATTAATTTATAATGAAAAATTAATTAGTTATGTTAACACAATATTAATATTTATTTTGGTTTGTGTAGTACCGTAATTTTCAATTCGCGTTGGTCAATCGCTTAAAGGTGGGTCCTTTCGGTCGTTCATATTATAAGATGTATAATATAAGATAATAGTCTAAACAGTGAAACGTGTATTTCATTTCTTAAACGTTCTTCCAAGCTCTCTAGCGAAAACTGAACCTTATTACAAGGAACAAGTTAAAAATAATTAATAACACTATATGTAATGAGTAATGACAATATGTCATCGATCCGAACATAGTAATAGGTAAATTATTTTGCATGAGGTAGCCCTGAAGGCAAGAGAGTTAAAAGTCGGACAGGTGCTTTTTAGAAATCGTGTTTGGCACTCGACTGCGCTCTTGTAAGTTATAAATTAAAATTAATGTACCCTTATTGATAGAGGTACCTTGTAAAACAGCGAGAGACGCATGTCTCTGCTTTTTATTCATATTTTAAATGTTCATTCATTGGTTCTCACGATCAATTGAAAGACCAAAGATTCTATATTGAGAAATGTTAAACAGATTTCTTAGAACTTTTATTTATTCCATCTAAAAACAACGATGGCAAAATTAAGTTTAAGTTTTACTTGTAAATAAGTAACATAGGAAAAACATATCGGTTTATCCTTTCGGAATTAAGTTGAAAATACGCGCAGAAGCTTTTGTGAACAAGCGTTCTTTAAGCTCCGTAGTGAAAGTAAAAAGAAAACACATGTTTCCTTGAAGTTTTTTGCTTGATTTAAATCATTTCACAACCAATACAACAAATGAGAATAAGCTTTATACATAAGTTACGCGCAAAGCAAGATATCAAACATCGAAACCAATAACATGTACGTAGAGGTGACGAAAGTGTGACTTATGCAACCAGTACCTCAATTGCTATTATTAAAAGGAAATAAGGCGCTGCGCACACTCGCGTTGATGACAGAGCCGGTGGGCCGACCCTGAGCCCCGTCAATTTGTGAACGTTAGCATTAGTTCCGGACTATATGAGTCGAACAACGGGATGGCCCAGCGGCCAATTACGGGCCCTTTCATCATTCCAAAGGTTAGATTAGATGTGCTCTAAATTATACATTCCACTGTTCACTCAGCCAAGTTATGGTTAAAAGTATGACCTTTATAATTAGAGGATTTAAATATAGCAAAGTAAAATTTATTAAAGAATACAAAACGATGCAAGGGGCGGTCATCGATAAAAGGCTATTAACAGGAAGAGCACAAAATCAGGAAAGATTTGGCAACCGGTAACCAAAGTTTTATGATATCATGATATATTGTGACCTTATGAGAGTCCAAAAAATTTATCCAACAGTTACTTAATCATTGCCACGCCGCGGTTTAGGAAGATCATCCTTGGTTTATAAACATCCAATCACTTTTGGGACCACTCCATTGAAACTTACTTACTTGCAGAATTAGTTCAAAGATATTTTATACAATTCCCTGTACTATATGAAAACATTTTACCCTCCGTGGAAATTGAACCCACAGACACGATCGCATCAGACTACTTTCGTAACCGCTAAACCAACTGTCTCGCAAATATGTATTTTGTATAAGTACCTACGTACGTCTAAACCGCTTGTTTCTCTCACTAAAACACTTTTCTATCATTTCCTTAAAGCTTCACTGCATTAGCTTTAGTTACATTTACCTTTGCAATATTACATAACAGTAAAGTATGTAATAAATCTTATTTTAAACCATTAGGTTTTAAGCTTTCAAATTTTATTATAGGGACCGCTAAAAGATTTTACAGCATCAAATATTACTGTATTCGTAGTATTAAGAATGCTACAATTTGGGAGCAAGTTTTGTAATAACACTTAAATTTGATTTCTTATATAAATGGTCAGAATAAGCCCCTAAGAAGCTCCGCTTAATGTGGCGATAAACGCGGGATAACGGACGAATCACGCGGCGCCTCTGTCTGCCACCTGCTTCGCTTACTACTTCGTTGACTTGACTTCTACAACTACACTAAACAAATTTATAATTGTAATTTTTAAACGAGGCAATGTAACATTTTTGTCTGACGGAAAAAAATGTCCTCAATGAAGTGATTTTCGCGTAGCAATCAACCTCAGAAAAAACGCGCTAAGTTTGCCCGTTGTTTTACAGGAGCCCACTAGTGGAGATTTAACTAATATTTTTATATGTTCATTTTATTAGATATTTTCAAGCAAAACTTTGTGTCTAAGATAGTCTAAGTTACTGGCCTTAAATATGTCTTTCTCGTGGACGTTGGTGTTCCAATTACATTATATTTGTAAATTAAATTTAGATTTTTATCTGATTTTGAAGTAGACATTAAGAACTCCAGATATCAAAGTTACAGATCATGAGCGGCATTTTTAAAAAGAATTTTCATTAGTTAGTGTTAAGTAAATGTCACTTTTACTACTACGGTTCTTTATTTACTACTAATACTGACGAAATTGCATTTCTATTGACACATTTTAAGTGCTTATCAAATGTTAAAATAATTTTTTTTATTGATGTACGAAGCAGACAGGTTGATGGCCCACTTAGAATTTAGCAGTTGCCGTCGCCTATGTGTGTTTGCAACGCCGTAAGGGTACAGGAACTTGGGTCACTAATGCCGAAACACAACACAAGGTTATTATGGCGACATACTTAAAAAGGGCTTGCGGCCCTACCACGTAGCTAGGGTGGGTTGTTGTCACCTTTTACGACAGTCCGACCCCGGCCGCAGAGGTTAGTATTCTTTCTCCGCCCCTGGACAGATATAATATAATAATAATTTTCGAAACAACTTCTATGTCTAACGTTCACGTGTGAATGTGTCAAGTTTTAAACATGATTACCGATTATGCTTATCATCGTGTAATTTCATTTGAGACTTATTTTCAGATCGTACAAATATTTCTCCCGAATGTGATTCGTATTCAAACACAATGAAATTATTTTTGTTATACTTTTGTTAAACAAATTTAACTTCAGAAATTAATCTCCGTTACGTTCAAAAGAAGCTAAATATAGTAATAGTACAGATGATATTCTAAGAAATAAGAGGAGCGCCGCTATCGCAATGCGAGTGTACACACTGTTACATATTCCATCAGTACATTGTATGCAAACCAAGTTATTCGAGCACAGGAATGTATAATACCCGTGCAATTGTATTGGAATGAATTACTACAATGCATCTAACATTCTGAATAATGTGTACATCAATAGACGGTAGTGCTTGCGCTGATTAAGTGATGATCGTAGACGAATGATTCTTGAACATAATTAACAAGAATTACTTTCTTAATCTATTAAGTAAACAGTCAAATAAACACTGTTTGCAAATATATTATGTTGGAAAACTGCATATTGGGAGAAAAATAAGATAATAGCTTATTGTTAACGCCAAAATGACACGTAATACGTTGTACGAATAAGTTGTAAAAATATTTTTTAAATGTCTCAGAGGAGAAAGAAATATATTGAGTCATAAATTTTAAAAGAATTTAATGAAATGTGATATGTAATTTATTTCCTGAAGAAGATTTAAGTATTAGACAAATTTTAAACCAAACTCGCTTTTCGGGAGCTCATGGTACTCAAATCCTAGAAATTAAAATCGCATATTCATTAGTTCATTAAAGTATAATTATAAATGCAGTGTCATCATCATCATCTCAGCGTTCATCCCGGTTGCAACCCAAACTTGCGTTTCGGTGCCCGGGGTCCGCTTTCCGACTTTTTCTATTCCACTTCGCACGGTCTCCTGCATCCCTGGTAGTGAGCCCATTGGCACGCATATCACCATTTACGACGTCAAGCCAGCACTTTTTGGATCTACTCCTCCTGCCGGGGCCCGGCGGAGGTGGCATGGCTAGACATTTGTTTCCCACGTAAGCATCCGGTTGCCGTAAAACGTGGCTGTACCAACGGAACCGACACTTGTAATTTATCCGCAATGTCCCGGACACGAAGACTACCGCGAATGCGGGAGTTCCTAACGCGGTCCTTCCGCGTCACTCCACACATCCACCGCAGCATATTCATCCCCGTGACACGCAGTGCCTGCTTGTCTATTATAAATGCAGTGTGTTTCTACGTAACTGCATTCAATGAATGTGGTTAAGTGCCCGCAGCAGGTTCCATTGCTTGCCAATAGAGTGAAACAGCGCGTAACATTTACTCGATTCAAAGCTTTAGCCATATAGATCCAGTGAAAGCTCCGATAACTCCCGCAGATACGTAAGTGGTAGTAAATCGGCCGGTGCACTTGATGTATCTTAATAAGTACCCACCGTGTGACACGGGTACGGCCACCGCCGGGCGAACTGCATGCGCTCCAGGCACCACTTTGCACGCACCGGCACCAAACGACCCTCCACGGGCCACAAACTCAACTAATTTTCCACCAGATTCACACAAAACACCAAGTTCACAGAAACCACGTGATAGATCTAGCACTCGACCAGTGAGACGGCGGGAGATGGCGGTTCGTTTTCAAACTGCGCAAGGTGATCGGCTAGCCGCGCATGCGTAGCACTGTCGCGGGAGGTGGGCGCGCACTGACTGCCTGCGCCGGCGCACCATGTTGCCAGGATACCGGTTTCACCGGTCCACTACAATTTTTTGGTATTTCAACTGCAAAAGCTAGACAAAACACATTCCTTGAACTCTGCTCGGATCAAATTTATAGAGCAATTTGCATTCACTTTTATTATTATTTTATCTATGATAACTGATTATAAACTATATTTTAGCTTAATTTAACTTAGCTAACATGAAAGATGCATAACATATATATACATAACATAACATATATCTAAAATGGTGATAAAACACGTCTTAGTTTATGAATATAATAAATACAACAGTAAAAAAGCGTGTTGATTCATTATTAAATGAACCAAATGTATACGGGTGGAATAAACTAGTTCCAGTTTACATTGTATAATTATAATACTTGGGCTAGATTTATACAATCCCTCAATAGTAGCGTGTGTACATTTACTAGTACTACATCGGTTTTTTTGAATTGAATTATATATAACATGTGCCTTACATAAAACTCTAAAAACATATTAAAAGTTCAAAATATTTCTCATTTTACAGAGATTTTGTCTAAAAGGCTGGCAGCACTGGCCCCTGCGCGGCACAACCTGCTCGAAGCTTTTTGCGGCAAAGCTCGGTTAAAAGTTTAAAAGTAAAATGAATCCGCTCCCACGAGGCAAGGCGGGCGCCAATCACCAAATAACGGACAGCAGCTATTGGTAATGACTGTCACTAAATTGATATTGGAGAAAGGACGCCATTCGCGTGATTTATGCACAACTTTTGTGTGAATGACACAGAAGTTGAATTATATACTCTATCTTTTTTAAATTTTGTTGTGATCGGAAGTTATAATGACACTCGTCGTGTTGAAATCGAGATTCCTTTAGAGATTGCATCCGTTTGGAATAAGCAAAAGGCTGCACATGTAAGACTATTTTCTTAAAATGGCATAGGTTTCTATGGTAACATAAAGGTTTCGTGTAAAAGGGGCAGCGACGGCCCCTGCGCGAGCGCAGAGCACACAAAACGTATGTATAACCAGGTGATGACACATGGAAAACCATATTCAGGCACTTGTTACGGTGACGTATATTAAATAATTCGTGTCTAGAGATCCTAAGATCTACCATACTAGGCGTAACATGCGAGATACTGGACATAATTCTAAGCATTATCAACATGGGGTTGTAATGTTTTTAGTCTTTCCTTCTTCATTTCCATCTTGGTGTGTTGAAGTTGTTATAACATCTGCCGAGGTATAATAGAATCCTCTACCGCATATAATTTCGAGGAAAAAGTTCTGCATCTTACACCTTGGCACTCTTTTGCATAGCGCGAAGAAATATAAAGAAAAAAACTAGATAATGAATGTAGCTGTATGTGTTATTTACGAGAGGCGACTGACATCTGACTACCCAACCTGAAGGTAAACTCAAATACTTTTACTTTGTTGTTTAAGAGCTAGGAGGAGTAATCATTTCCCACCATGTACAACCTCCTAGGATTTAAATGGGGTGTGGCCAGATTCTTCTCAAAGGTGATAAATTCCCACATAATTATTCAATATTTTATTTATAAAATCAATTAACTCCATTATAAAATTTATCAATGTGATTTTTATACCTAAATTATTAAACTTTGTTTTAGTGTTGACTAACAACTGCTTTAGTAATTAAGAATATGTAATTTCACATAAACCTATCAATCGCGTTGTTACAGCTTAGATTTATCTAATGTTTAGATTTATCTAAGAGGTTTACCTCTTTTGATACTTAACTAGTCAGTAAAGATTAATATTTGTGGGAAGATACTAAGGAATCTATGGAAAATTCGATTATTTAATAGGATACATTTGTAGCTAATTGAGGCAGCCTACAATAGTATAAAATACTGTAGAATACAGAAAGAACGTACACGTATGTGTTGTATTAATTTGTTTGGTTAAAACAAGAAAGTAAGATTATAAAAAATTCTGAAATTATTTTTTTTTTTTTTCTTGAAAATGATCTACCTTTTGGTAACTCATTTGAAATTACAATCTAGCCTTATACGTAGACTAATTAGTAATATAAATTTAACTTAATTTGCTAAATAGACTTTACTAAGAATGTGTCCAATAACACTTTTCTTAATGTCTCTATTAAGGGGAAGTCACTTTGTTCTTGTGTTCTTTGTAGTAGTACCTGTTTCACTACATTACACTAGCACTGCACTAAACTAACTCAAAAGGTTTTTTCCTTCTTAGCCTTCTCACTATGTCCGTGGTGTCGAGGAGTTGGATGGCCTCGACGTTCACATGGTGATGAAGCCTTTGTTCATGAGCTTCGGCGTACCTTTTAATAACGTTGGCAACGAGTTCCACTTTAAGGTCCCGATGGAGGTCGTCATTTCTAATATACCAGGGTGCATTGACAATACCCCTGAGCACTTTATTTTGGAAACGTTGAATTATTTGAATATTGCTTTCTTTGGTACAGCCCCACAGCTGTATACCGTAAGTCCATATGGGCATGAGAACTTGTTTATATATTAGTATTTTGTTGTGTACTGACAGCGTGGAATGCTTCCCTAGCAGCCAGTACATTTTCTTGTAGCGAAGCTCTAATTCGTTGCGTTTCTTTTTGACATGGGCCTTCCAGCGAAGCTTTGCGTCTAGTGTCATGCCTAGATATTTAGCTGTATTTTCATATGGTATCACTTGGCCGTTTATGTACACCGGGTGATAAATAAATCTCTTATTTGTAAAATCTATATGAACCGATTTAGATTCATTAAGTTTCACTCGCCATTTTTTCGTCCAATCGTTTATGGTATTGATGGCTACTTGCACCTTTTCTACTGCTTCTTTTTGAGTTACCCCAGTTGCCATTATAGCTGTGTCATCAGCAAATGTTGCAATGGTACTGTTTTCTAGCTCTGGAATATCAGAGGTATACAATAGGTACAGGACCGGACCAAGTACACTTCCTTGTGGCACTCCAGCTGAAATTATAACGTCGTTTTATTACCTAAATTTAAAAAAAAATGTTAATTACAGTTCCACGGTATTTTGGTACGCCCGCTCGATGATATAATTTTGAGTAGTGCGCCTAACGTAGGAAAAATTAATTGAGTACGAGTACATGATATGTTATTGCAATATGATTGAGGTTAAAGCAAACTTTTTTTATATTTTATTTTTAACTTATGTATTGTGTTGCAATTTTTTAACGTTCGTTTTCATCAGTCAATCTGTCTTACATCATCATAAACTAAAATTCTATAATATTGTATTTCTTACAATTTGCAGATATAGCTATAAAATATTCATTGTTTGTATTGACTCATATATATAGATAGACACATACAGAAATAAAAAGATGTTTTGATGAGGTAAAATATGATATAGGGCATAAAATGTGAAAAGTTAGTCCACTGAGGAAAGTGGAAGGAGAAGATATTTTGTTCGGACTCCACATAATAAAGAATAAGGGTAAGAGAAGATGATACGATATATTGCATTTTTTTATTCTGGAGGAGGTAAAATGTTAGACACTGCCTGCTGCGCGAGGTCTCAGCAGGTGCGTGTGAGGTTTAGTTACTCTAGTTTTAAGAAAACAGATATTCAAGCTGTTCGCATTTTAGAAAATTTATAACCGTGAGAAAAGATTATGCAAAGTACATGGCGCGCGAGAACAAGTGTGGTACTTCATTTCTGTACGCATAATATTTTACGTAAGTGTCACAGGCGGGAAACATTAATGTCCCCGAAACATGGAGATTATCCCAGATATGAGACATGGGACATCTACGGGATTTTATTGGTTTAATTATGGCGACTCTTTGTCATCTTGACATTTACGTTGGTTTAAACTCAGATTTGTTTCAGAACTCTAATGTATTGTGCTTTTATTATATCCATTACTGTTGAGCTGAACTGTTTTATGGGGCAGGGTATTTTTGGGCTCATAGACCGACGCGCAACGATCTAAGTATGCATCTGATTGAAACGGGCCAAAATTTTAAAATTTAAATGCGTGTGAGCATAAACTGCTCACATCTATGGGCTGGAGTTCGCGTCCCACTCAACTCAATCCTCTGGACTCCTTCCAACGGCGCGCAGTTCGTCTTGTCGATGATACCACACTCACAGATAGTCTATACACGCTTGGCCTTTGGAGAGACTTTGCATCTCTTCACGTATTCTACAGTCTGTACAATGGGGAGTGTTCTGAGGAAATGCTTAGACTGGTGCTTTCATCGCCTTTCTACCAACGCACGGCCCGCCATCGACCGGGCGGGCGTTCATCCACATTTCTGTAGCTACTTTTCAGTATTAAACTGATCTCAAGAACGTTCATGTTACATGTTCCCCGGATTTAAAATTAGCTTCCGGTCGGGGTTTTTCCATCGCATTACGATATGGGGTTTTTAAAAAAAAGGGTTATAATATTATTTCGAGGCCCGCAGCGAGTCGGCTATGTCTCTGGTGCTATAAACATCCAAAGGCAACAGTGACTATCTGTTACCTGTCTGTGGAACTCCAGCTATAAAAAACAATAGTGACTAACAACAAATGGGCTACCGACACAGTTAATGTATTCTTGTTTGGGACCAAGCATCACCCGATATCCCGGGCCCTGGAGACTTGTCAACTTAATATATATACTTAAAAAATAAAAATGCAATCCTGGTGGTAAGGTGAGCTAGCGCAGTGTGTGTGTCACCCGACACCCGCCCACCAACTTATCATGTCGTTACGTTCGACTAACAGGCCACGACAGGTGACCACGAGCCGAAAACAAGGCTCAGGCAGCATTTGCTAAAACATTATTATTACTACAAAGGCAACAACTGTATTATTTATATCTTTACACATTTATTTAGGTTTACAATAGATTAATATATCTCTTGAATCAAATAAAAATGTCAAAGAAATTGTATTTAAAAAATTACTCGTGTTTGTACGTCCATCATTTATTTATATCTTTCAAAAAGTATAATTACTTCTAAACCAAAAATGTTGCAACTTTGTATGCAAAGATAAATTATAATTTAAAGCTGTGTTATGATGATGCAAAGCATATTTTTGCAATTCGATTGAATTTGTTATTGAATTTAGTTTTATATAAATAGATAATATATAAAGTTTACGAAAGTATTTTGATTGTTAATTCTCTTCCATGGCTGAGATATAAAAACGATTTATTATAAAAAAATCAAATACGTTACCTCAGAAAATCTATATTTATATAGCATAGACTATAATGTCACGTTGTCGGCGTGGGGCAAGGTCTCAAGTCTCGCTAGCTTCACGCACCGCGGATAAGGTTTCAACGCGAGACATGTGAGATAAACGTTTATTCAGCTTTTTTTCTACTGGTACGATATAAAAAAAACAAAAGAGACGTTTATCTAAATGCAGTTTAAAATGCTTGGCTCATCGTTCTTTCAAATTCTTGACTAATATATTGGTTTTAAAAATAACTGATATAATGAATTTTTTACTACTTTTTCCCTGTCAATTTTTACATCCTGTACTGATATAAAGTTTTAAAATAAACTCACGCATGTATATTTTGTTACTGATACATTTATTCTGAAAAAGTTCTCTTTTTTAAATTAAATTCCTCTAAAGAGGAGGACACAGATATGACATCATACAAAATGATCACCGGTTGAAACCGAAGCGAAAACCAATTTCAAAAACCACCGTATCGCAACGGCTTTCGTACGTCGAACCGCGTGCGCGGTGACTAGTTCGATTCCCGTCTCGAATATCTAGATGTTATAAAATGTAGTTATTTACTAATAAGTATATCAGTTGTCTAGTACCCGTTGCACATGTGAGTGCTACTTGCTTTGGGACTACATAGTGCCACTATGTGAATTATCATCATAATGTTCATATGTATGTTTATCTGTACACCACTAGCGGTGTATATCTGTATGCCCCCCCCCCCCCCACACTTGCCCGTGGCCCTCGTGTCTATGACAGTGACATTGAAAGAAAGAAAGAAAGAAAGAAAATATATTTTATTGGTATAAAAATGACAAATACATAGAAAAATCTATATAAAATAAAAACAAAGAAAAACATTATATCGTTATCGGTATGTACCTAGTCAGGTCATAAATTCTGTCACATGTTTAATGTAAAATAATTGTAACAAGTTTATTCATTATGTAACCATTCATATACCAAAATGAACTTAACAAAACATAGATTCTTATGACATTAAAGTTTATTCAAAATGACCTCCGTGATTTTGAATACAAGCCTTCAATCTGCGCGGCCAGTCGTCTATCGCAGCACGAACGAGGTCCATGTCAATATCGGCGGCTGCCTTAATCAAGGATGTCTTGAGTGACTCCAAATTGGGATGAGGCTTTGAGCACGCCTTTTCCTCCAAGTGTTGCCATATCTTGTAATCTAACGGATTCAAATCTGGACTGGAGGAGGGCCAGTCTTCGTGCCGGATGAAGTCGATTTCACGCGCCGCCAGCCAGTCTTGTGTGCTCTTCGCTCTATGAGCTGGCGCCGAATCTTGTTGGAATACCCAGTGCCTATTATTGAACATGGTATGAGAAACAGGTTCCACAAGGTTCGTCAGGACTGTATTTTGATACACAACAGCATTCGTTTTTACACCTTTCTCACAAAAATGTACCTCTGTTAAGCCCCAATAAGAAACTCCCAACCATACCATGAGCGAGGATGGAATATGACCTCGTTGGACACGCGGAATACGGTTGCTCGCTTCTTCACTACTTTGTGCGTACACCTTATCATTTTGTTTGTTGTAGCTCTCTTCTACGGTAAACATTTTTTCATCCGAAAAAAGAATTTCCCGATATTTTTTTCCCGCGTACCGCTTCAACAAAGCGCGGCATCTCTTCAGTCTCAGGTCCATTAGACGAGCATTCAAACGATGTCCTGTTTTTCTTCGATATGCCCGAAGCCCTAAGTCTTCATTTAACAACCTTTTCACCGTGGTTCTGCTTAACCCCATCTGAAGGGCCAACAGTTTCTGCTTACGTTTGGGATTTCTTTGAATTCGTGCCTTCACAGCTTTTATCACTGCTGGAGTCCTAACAGACCGAGGGCAACCACTTCTTGACCTGTCATCTACACTAGAGTCTTCACTGTATCGTTTGATGGTACGATAAACGAATCTTTTGGTTATATTCAAATTTTTCAGTATGTTAAAAATTTGAATTGGCGCGTAACTGCAACGATGCAATGCAATAACTGCAACACGATCTTCTTTAAGCGTCCACTCCATATTTAAAAAATGAGTAAAATTCTAAAAGTATACATTTTTATTTTCATGAACAATTCGAAATTCGAATTCAATAAACTTTTTTGTGGCCAGCATTCTAAAAGAAAAGTTTTTACTGTGGGACAATACTTATGACCTGACTAAGTATAATAAGTTAGGGGATATCTATTATTATTATTTTTTTTTTGCCAATATCTGTCACTTCTGTATCCAATAAGGCCCGCTCACTCAGCATAATTGATGATATCCATACACATGTCTCATGCTATCACTACTACCACAATATTATATTTATAAATACTTACATATATGTGTTGACATTAAATAATTTTATATTTGACTTATCAGATACATCGAATTATAAATAATGTGCCTCTTTTGTTTACCAAGAGTTCAGGTGTTCGCCCTTGGCCGAGGTGCCAGAGGTGTCACTGCGCACGATCAGTGTCCTGCCTTTTCGATGTTCGATAAGCTCTTTATTTATTTACATTACATTTGTCCGCGTAAAGTTACATCTAATATGATCTGTAAATATTTTCAATGCAAACTTAACTATGTTATTTTAATTAAATAAATACCTATTCATCAAGGAAATAATGTTTACGCGTATATCTAAATTATGTGTGACTGTTGAAATACAGATAAAAGCTTTTTAATATCCTGAGGAAACCATATTGTTCGAGCCGATATGACTACATCCATACCTTATGACGACAGCCGCAACATAAAAGCCAGCGCGCAGCGGTGGCCGCAACACAACCGACGGAAATCTCGGTTGCCACTCTACTCTATGTGAGGAGACTCAGGATCAACTTTTGGTCATAGACATGCGACAGATAAACGCCCTAGACATGTGCGATGCTCCTTAAAATATATATATGAATACACTGGTCCAAAAAGGTTACATTATTTTGTTCTAATACTATTTTTATGTACTCATACATAGATATCGGTAACCTTTCACCTCTAGATGATTTACTAGATTAAAATGGTTTAATGTCGTTTTGAGAGAAGGTGCTATAAACGCAGTTTCAATCCACGCCAGTTATAAACGAACGTGTTTTATGTGGTGCTGGACAAGCGGCTAACGTGGTCTGTGGCATTCGATTAAAACTAATTTATTTATTTAATTTTAATGATAAATCGAGAGACGGCCGCTTCGTGATTACGCTCGCTTGACTTACAATTATAATAATTTGATGTTGTGTAATGGCCGAGATTACTTGTTGAGTGGAATCCCATTAATAATTTCTGTTGATATATGCAGTTGTGAGGTTCATATTTCAAATATTTATTAGGTTAAGGTGGCCAAGATGTTTTCATTTGAATATTATAAAGAGATAAGTGTTCCTTGATTTTAATAACTTAAAATATATTTTAAGATATATCTCAAGTTGGATATTAGAATGGCTTTTGATAATATTTTTATACGAATTGACAGAAGAAGCTAATAAAATAATAATCAAGTTTATTTCCACTTAAAACTATTTTCAATGTGATCTTAGTTACTTAAACTTATAATTAAACATCCGTGCAGGGGCGGAGAAAGAATACTAACCTCTGTGTCGGTCTGTCGTAAAAGCCGACAAAACAACCCACCCTAGCTACGTAGTAGGGCCTAAAGCCCATCTGGATGGCGATCACCTTTGGTCTTAAATACCGCCATAATAACCTTGTATTGTGTTCCGGCATTAGTGACCCAAGTTCCTGTATCCTTATGGGACAGCAGCGTGTTCACGATGCCACTGGCGTTGCAAACACCCATAGGCGACGGTAACTGATAAATTCTAAGCGGGCCGTCAGCCTGTTTGCTGTCCTATAGCAATAAAAAAAACTTAATTATTATATGGTCCTTTATTTTTATCAAATTCATCTTGTCCCAGAAATGTTTTTCTTTCTGGATAAAGGCGACAGGACGGGCGAAGGGACGATTTTCTATTTTTAGCTACTTCCATGCAACTTGGGCCTAGACTGTCCATTATTTAGTCGACCCATTTCTCTATAGGTCAGCCTTGTCCTCCTTGACGTAATGGTTCCAGCCTAGGTTGTGGTTTTTCTTGTCCACCTATAGTCGGATAGCCGTGCTATATGCCTTCATAAATACATTCAAATTTTTGGTATTGTTTTTTGATGGATTTAAAATTAACTGTTCTAGAAGTTTCACAATAGTCTCTCTTAGATCTATTTACATCTACAATTTTATAATATTGATTGAAGATTGAGGAAAGATTACGACTGACTCGTGTTTTTTCCTAATGCACGCTATTCCAATACAGGAAGCAACCATTGGAACCGGTTTTTCGATGTTACGCAATAGATGTATAAAAATGTATGTACTATTGCTGTTCTACTAATCGCCGTTTTGAAATTAATATTGAGTGAAGTTCAGTCATTAAATCAACAATCTGTTAATTGACGGCTACAGAGCTGTTTTAGTTATTTATTGATTAATATCGCGCAGGTCCGCGTGGGCCGGGCTCCGCCCACAGGGTTACTAAATCGCAAATAAATAATAGCCATTACGTAATTTCAGTTAAAATCCTTCAATGTTATCTTTGACCAAACCACCATTGTTGGTTTAATCAATAAACGTATCAGTTAGCCCTCGCCTGCCTCTAACGAGAGAGGCACACGGCTCCGACATCGGCTCCCAGAGCATTGCCAGTTCCAGTTTAATACGCAATAATTGGGACCCTTTGATGGTCAGCTGGTGAATTTACATATCAACAATACGTTCTATCTTTTACTTCACCTTTTACTGGTGTCGAATAGCATTGAATCCATCTTACAACTTACATCTCTCTAACTCTTGAAATTTGATGTATGTTCCGAACTTCTCAGTGTCGCTTTCTGTGCACAAAATACTTATTACCAAAAGTACAGTTATATGCTATTGTTTACACGGAGACAAGTACATCAAAATAAAATCATGCCTACGGTTAAATATTTATCCGTGTTGGGGCGAAGAAAGAATACTAACCTTTGCGGCCGGGGTCGGCCTGTCGTAAAAGGCGACAAAACAACCCACCCTAGCTACGTGGTAAGGACTCAAGCCCGTCTGAATGGCAACCTCCCCGGTCTATAAGTATGCCGCTATAATAACCTCGTGTTGTATTCCGGCATTAGTGACCCAAGTTTCAGTACTATTATGGGACAGCAGCGTGTTCGCAATGCTACTAGTGTTGCAAACACCCATAGGCGACGGTAACTGCTAAATTCTAAGCGGGCCGTCGGCCTGTCTGCTGTCCTACAGCAATAAAAAATATGTTTAACGATTATTGAAATTTCTATGCTTCAAACATTCATTGTTGATCATAATATGTGCATTTTACGGCTAATTTCTTGCTTTAAAATATCTCTTTGATATAGAAATAATATATTTTTAATGCTATGAAACAACAAACACGCTGACGGTTCATTTCCTAGAAAGCAGTCGCCGTTGCCTATGTATGTGAGTGGTGTCCCTGACAGTCCCTGGCATCAAGCCGTTGTCCACGTAGAGGAACTGGAACGTAGGAACACAAGGTTATTCTGGCAAATATTAAGAGACCAGCGATGGTTGGCATCTAGACAGGCTTGCAGCCCTACCATCTAGCCAAATCCATAAATGTATAATAATATATAAATGCCATTTCACTTTTCGTGCCACTAGAATCATATTTTACTACTAGCACTAGATAGAGTACAGAAGGTGGTCTTGGCACCTCCAAATAGTTGATGCTCTCTGTCGTCGACAGCCGGTAATGAGTGTTAATTGTAATACACATTATTAATGCACGAAATAAACTCTAACCCAGATCGATTACAGCAAGTTGGTGAAAAATATTTCATATTTATAAATCCAGCTAACAATTTTTTTTTTAGTTTTAACTTCATATTTAAATCATGTTTCATTTGGAACTTCTCGCTCGCTAGGTGAAAATATTTTTCTGGCCCCAAAAAACCTTAAGCAAACGGTTATACTACTGTGTGGGAGATAGCTTACTCGATCTTTTGAGGAGGTTGCTCGTTCTGAACACTAAAAGGCTTTCAGCTGGACACGTTTACTTCCTTTTATTGACAGAAGCCATTTAACTTATTTATTATTTGTACCAAATTTAATTTGAAAATATATTAAAATCACATCATTCTTTATAAGCATAATCAGCTGACATAATTAAAAACATCTTGAAACAAGAGTTCCCACATATTACGATTTGATATTTATTAATTATTCGTCGGAGCACTGGCACTGGAGAGAAGCACGTCAATTCATTACGTATTCAAAACATACACCACGTATTTAATTACGATAACTTAAAACTAAATTGACTGTATTGATTTAAAAAATAGTTTCTTCAATTAATCTCTTAGACATTTACACGTGTGATATTTCTCTAAATGGAATAACATGGAATGTCGCTTTTAAACTAGTCAGTGAGTACAGGCGAATAAATCATCTAGACAGCATTCTTCAGTTTTCAGTGATTTAATTGTGTAAGTTTCAGATAGCAGGTCGAGATTATGTCACGAGTTGGCTGATCGGCTATTATACCCGTGGTCGAAGAATGATGAGTGTAGAAATTGCACGCAACTGATAAAAGATAACAGATAATGGTAGTCTAATGGATTTTATGGCATTTATAAGGTGCATTAAAGATCTTGAGACCAAGTAGTGTACAATTTAATTATATTATTAAAATAAGATAGGTCGAAAGATGTCCGCAGTCCTCTAACTTATAATTAAATTTGACATGAAATGATTCAGGCTTAAAATTATCTTTGAAAAATTGTTTGTTTTATTAATATTAGTGATTTAGTAGGTAGTATTAGTGACTAGTGACTGATAGTGGTAAGTAAAACAGCCTTAGGCTGAACTGCTAGTGGGTGACTAATATTTATCGCTTTTGATATTATTGCTCGTATGAACAGTAAGTATAATTGTAAAATTAATATAATAAATTGAAATCCTATCATTTACTTAAAATCAGTAGTAAGCAATCAGTAGTACTTAGTACTTTGAACGGTGCTTGAATGAGTATAGTATAAGTATTAGTTTGTATTTAAAAATATTATTTTTATAAATCTTTAAGACGACACTAAGTGCTAGCGACCTTGAGCGAGTGGGAGGAGTTTGAGCTAGTGAGAGTAACACGCGCGGGGCCCCCCCGCAACCCGCATTGAAAATTCGCAGGCGACGTAATTGTATATTTTAGAGAAGTTCGTTGGGTAACCATACGTTACAGATTATGAAGACTATCTAATAATCATGAAATTTTTAACCGCTTATTTAATATTAGTTAGGATTATTGTTTCATGTTCTGTATCTTATATCATTCCCTGTGGTAGGATATAATATAATATAGGTATTTCAATAAACGGAAAATATAATTATATCAAACGAACACAGGTTTTCTGTCTACAGGTTTTGTAACTATAAATAAAAAAGTGAATTAGGTATTTATAGGATTTTATTTAAAACTCCTCGAAATTTAATACTTTCACAGCAACTATACTGTCTTCTTTTTCAGCCGTCACTGCTCGTTTTTTTATTAGTTTGTTTTTATTTTCTTTTTCCTCTTCCTTTTTCCTTTTGCGTCCGTGCATGGCACTAACTATATAAGAGGGGTCCCTAATTACCATATTCCTCGTGTATCTAGGATCAACCAGTTCGGGAAGCATACAATCTGTATAAAACTTAATTAAATTATTTTTCATTTTAGTGTCCCAAAAAGCGTCATCCTTGTAAATTAGTTCTATTTTTACAGGAAAGTTTTCACCAGACCAAATACCAAGCATACATTTATCTTTTCCTGTTATATGCAGCTGTCCTTGTATTTGATACCACCAATTATGTTCTTTGTTTATTATGTAATTACCGTTTACCAGTTTTTTATAAAACAATATTTTTTTTTCATGGATGGCTTTATCTAGTCCTAGTTTGTAAGCTGTGAGTGGACATTTTATTTCTAAAATGGTGTTTTTATTAATAATACCGTCCGGTGATGCGCCGAGGAAGGGTATTTCTTCATCAAGAAAAAGTCCACACGGTTCTATTTTAATATTTTCTTGTTTCGACAATTGTTCTTTCGCAAAATTTTCGTTGTCTTGTCCATGTTTTATAGACTTAATGTGTCCTATAGACTCTTTATATAAAAGATCTTTAACTAAATTGCAGCAACTTATGTCATTGCGTCTTTTTATAACACGTCCAAAGTTGGAAGCGGTCAAAATCCGTCTTCGTAGTTCTAGCCACTCACTAGAACCACTTTGTAATATAGTCTTCCTTTCTATTTGTTCTCTTTGTTTGGCAGTTTCCGCCAAATTTGCTAAAAATATTTTTTTTGATTCCTCTAATATATCATCATCCATATCCGGTCTTGAACATTGCTCACCATAGTTTTTATTACTTTCTGTGTAGTGTTCATGTAATCTCTTCTTTATTCTATGATAATTTTTTGTTAAATGTAGGCGTTTTTGTTTACGTATTTCCATCTTTTTTAATTCACCATTTGGACTCCTGCCCGTGATTGATTTTTGCAACGACGATAAGGGTTTATGGGTATTAAATGATAAAGCAGCTGCATTACAACGCATATGGTATTGGTACTTCTGGGAAAAATTTACCCGCTTACCCCCTACAAATTTTGCAACAATACTATGGAAGCGCTCCACAGTGTTGCTGTCAACGTCTTCAATCAAGCTTCTTGCATGAGCAGCTATATGTGTCAATACAAATTTTATTCTATGCCACAAACTGTTTGTGAAAATATCTCTGTCTATGTTGTCATCTTCTCCCATTTTCGAGCAAAAATATGTCTTACAATTAGTATGAACTCCAAATGCATGTTCTGCGGCTAACATGATATCATTATGTAAACTAGTGACATTGCCAGAATTTTTATAATTTCTTACAGCGGTTACTATTACCTTTCTTATTGACAGTATTCTTTGTTTTGTTATATATTTTCTGTATTTAATTAAATATTTCGTGTCAGTAATAAGAGCTTGTAACTTATTGCAAAGGTTTCTTAACAGGTGGTTGCGGCATTCGATTTTTTCAATTGTTATATTTTCATATGGTCTTGACTGTAACAATTTTGCATAAGTATTTGCATCACCATCTGATATTAACCTTGAATATATTAAATTATGCATTTCTATGCTGTTCTTGAATCCTTCTACCAAGATCGTGGATTCCATTCCAGTTGAAGGACCTGAAAATAAAGTAATAATTATTCCAACCATAAAATTTTAGTTTCTTTATTATTATTACAACATATTTAATATTCTGAATTTACCAGAATAATTTTTATAGCAAGCATGCTTCTTAGGTGTGACATTTTTCTTGGCAGCTTGGGCGCATATGCAGCAGTATTTATTTTTCACTGCCATATAAATAATATTTCCAGTTCTTTTCCCAATTATCGCAGCTGCGCCTGATAGGGATGAGTAATTTTTTTTATAAGATCTTTTTCCCCAACATCCATCTGCAATAACGTCAATATATGGAATGCCATTTTCAGTAACTCTACCGTCTTCCAAAGCCATTTGACGTTCTTCATTAGCGGCTTCATTCATAGAATTCAAAGCTTCTTTTTCCCAAACTTTGTTAATTGTTCCCATTCTTTTATTAAATAACTCATAGGATATATGAGGCAAGTCCATTGCTGCCAATAATTCATTAAGCTGTGTATAGCCACAACCTATTGCCACTGCACCCGCAACTGTATTAATATTTAAGTCAATTTCAGGATCATTGCAACAAATGACAAAAGTTTCGTTACACATGTTGCATTTTAGTTTTAGTTTAGAAACAAGGCCCAGTTTTCTTTCAGATATAATTTCTACAGATTTCAAACCACAGTCTATATTACCATGTGAAGATATTTCTTGAAGCTCTTTAGAAAATGTTTAATATTTAATATTCGCATTCCATTTACTATTTCTTGATTATTTCTGAAAAGGAAATATACATAATAAGAATTTTGCAATATTAAACAGAATAAGGCCTTTAACATTTGTTTTGTAATATCTTTTATTGTTCACATTCTTTGCTATCACTCACGGGTTCTGCAATATTATATTGAAAATTTTCCCCTTTTTTATTAATTTTATTTATCGAGAGTTTTACTATATAAATCTTTATATTGACAGACTATCCTGACATCATAGAAATAATAATACGTTTACCTGACCGAATTTGACTTCTCGTTTTCAATATTCATTTGAAAGCTTTCTTCCTGCTCAGGAAATATCGTTTCGGTTACTTGAGAACTGCAACAGTTATAGTAATTAATATAAGTTAATAGAATTAGGTTTCAAATATGCTAAAATCAGAATATTGAATTAGATATGCATTTACTTGTCAACAATCTTGTTCTCATTTTCATTGTTAATATGGGAAGATCCTTTAATCACTCCAAGCGTTTCCGTAAATTCAGACCTACAATATAAATGTATTTATATTTAGTTATACAGTGACAATAGTAATAGCATTCAAGTATTTTTAAAACTCGAATCCGGACTGTCCCAACTACGATGTAGTATTGTCATACTACACTACAATACACACCTCGTCTCTGTCTCGTCATTGACGTCGCGATTATCTTTGTTATTATGTAATCTCCTAAAAAAAAAATAATGTCACTTAGTAAAATAAATAATAATAATATATGTAACAATTAAATGTTATGATTAATTTATCTGGTCCAATTTACATCAATGTGCTAGTATACATAAATGATAATTATGATTGAGAACACGTTACTTACCTTAGTAATATATTTTTTGCGAGCGTTTGGCGTTTCTTTTTTAGTAATCTAGATTTACCAGCCATTTTAGCGCGAAACTTATAATAGAGTTAAATCGTTTAGTGATTGCTCCGAGCGTCAACGTCTACCCGTGACAGTGGTCAGCGATGCACTGCCGCCCGTCGCCCGCAAGGGCTCCTGCTAACCCGAGCATAAAGATTATTCGAAAAAGCATAATTGTATATTATTCTTTTACTTTGAAATAAAAAGTCGTATATTAAAAGATGGGTAATTAAATTGTGTTTAAGATGGTGAAGGTTTCATAAAAATACGCTTGATAGTTTTTACGTGATTCTCAGATTTTTATCTGCGTTAGACCTAACTTTACAAATTAATTACACTATGTAATATAAACATAATCTAAAATATTCACATATTAAGTTATTGAGAAAATGCTCAAATTTAACATGTATTTTTTCCAATTCATTAACACCACTCGTTTAGATGTGATCTTCAGAATAAAATCATTAAAAGTCTCTTGTCGTCGCCTTAATACAGTATTAGTCTATTTGGTCCGGTCCTTCTGTCTATCTGCTTCTTTGTTCCTACTGATCTCCTTAAACAAATTGACGGGACTGTCACTGGCAGACTAATATCATAAAGAATAACATAAAAAAAGATTTTGCTTCCAAGAAATCATATCGATCATTACGTATTGTACGCGTAATCCGGTTTAACGCTTTTTCCGTCAAAACGCCTAACAAAAACATATTTTGTGTGATGAATTAATGAGACATTCGTATTGGTGAGTGGCTGGTGAGGCGAAGGCGGCGGCGGAGGCGTGAGCGCCAATAAGAAGCCTCCATGTAACGCCATAGGCCGTTGTTCCACTAATTATGGCGTCATCAAACACCTCACCTATTTGTTTCTAAACGTTACTTCAAAGCTTGGCCTTGACATTCAACAATATAATGATCACATAACTTAAACTACTATTATCCCGAATTCCCACAGAATTTGAAACAATTTACACACAATTACTACATTATTGACATTACCATGGAATCATCATCACTATCAGCATAGGTGATAGGTAACTTGTTGTTACATTCGCTTTTATTATCTCATTGCAATGAAATACTTAATATACTTCTAAGATTTTTATTGTTCGATATGTGTATTTCCGGGAGATGAATTAAATGTTTCTTATTTTTTCTTTTTTATATTACTTAGGATCATCATACAGGCTGAAGACCCACTTAATAGTTACCAGTTGCCGTCGCCTATGGATGTTAGTGATGCTAAGGGCACCGCGAACACGCTGCAGTCCCATAGGGGTACAGGAACCGGGATCACTAATGCCGGAACACAACACTAGGCTATTATGGTGGCATACTTATACACCAGGAGTGGTCACCATCCAGACGGGCTTGAAGTCCTACCAGCAGGGGTCAGTATTCTTGATCCGCCCCTGCACGGAAAAAATTTATACCTTACAATTATTTTTGACATTTACCTATTGACACTACTGTCTACTATTACCAACTTTATCATCATACTCAAGGCATCTTCTGCTTTTACTTGGCATACATTGTACTTTGGCTTTATGGCAAAACTATGTATAGGTACTAGTGGTCGCCCAGGGGTCGAAATTCGACCATATTTCAATATTTAACACCATAATTTCAAATTTTAAACTTTATTAGGGTTCTTTTGCCTCTATACTCCAAGGTTTCATCATAGCTACTCAGTTAATTTGCCATTTTTCTACATCAATTTGAACAGCATCACTGTAAAACTTCAAAATGTTTTGCATTGCAAAACCTGCATTGAAAATCCGTGTCGTAACCATATATTCATATTTTGTAAACACTATTCTCACAAATAGACAAAAGTACATCAATTGAAATTACTTATACACCATTTCTTTTATGCTTGAACAAGACTTATTTCACAAATTATAAATAACTATACAAATAAAAACAATTCCAAGGTTTGATTCCTTGTTATTGTCAATTTTGCCATTCAATAAGACCAAAGAGAACATATCGCATGCTTAATCATAAACTGACCGATTACGATTTCGGTCTAAAGTGAGATAATATGACGGGCAGCATTGTATCGACGCCCTCTATCGGCCAAACTAAGATTTATTTCGATATCTCTTTCCCACACTGAGTTACCGCTATTTAGTTATAAGTCAATATATGGGATAAGTAGTAAATGACAAAACGTTTTTTGCGATTTCCCAAAAAACAGGTTTTTTGAGTTAGGTCAGTTTATGATTAAGCATGCGATATGTATAATCACTTTATTATTTTTTCGACCTCGGGGAAAAACCCTCTCTTGACGGGTTACCCGGCTCAGGAGGACCACGGGATATGTGAGACTCCGGGAAAGATATTTGGCCATCCGACTACCCACTAAAAAAACTCCACTGTTCTCCATAAAGTTCTTTTTTCATAAAGTGTGGAAGAGCTGTGCACAAAAGAGTTAGATATCGCCCATGTCATTTAACAAGGAATGAACCAGCCCTAGCAACACTGCTCCACGTCTTCCAAAAGGCGCCATCAATGTTTTATTTTATGTGAAAAGAGTTTTGTGCATGTACTCGTCTTGCGAATGAAAGTTCTGAACCTCAGGCAGAAAGTACAATTTAAACTACAGCTCCGATAAGTAAATGAGACGTGGAACGATATTAACATTCCGACACCTGCTACCTACCAATTAATTATAATAATGTAGTTTTTATGCAAAAAATATATTTAACAAGTGGCCCCATATGAACTTACTCGTATATGTCGCAATCAGTGATAATCATTTATTATCTGAAAATGTGTAAATCATATCGGTATTAAAGTATCCCAACCGGATATAAAACCGGAATCGGAGGCACTATAACCTGTGGCTTCATAGTTCGAACGAGCTCAAAACAGAATTGAATAGATTTGTCAATGTTTTATGGAGATAAATGGTCCAGATAGGCGCGCGGTGTGTACCCGTGTAATGGATTGGTCGGCCGATAAAGACGTCCGCGACGTCACTCGCTTTCGGTAATGCCGTCGCGCGTCGGGAACATTCTCTAATTGCCTTCTGTCAAAGTTTTTTTTATTATTTCATTACATTTCCATTGTTGTTGTTAATATCACTTTGTACACTGTTTACATAATGATCTTTAATCGTTTTGTAGTCTAGGATTCTTTTTATCTTTCTTTGTAATCGTTACAAAAAAATAAAATTACATTTATCGTTGTTTCGGTTGTTAACACGCTTTTATTAGTTTCATCCCTATGTTTGTTTGTTGGTTTGTAACCGACTCCATTGACCTCGGTTTTGACCCACATTAAACGGTCAGATTTCATTTAAACGTTCTAGACTTATCAAGGGCCGAAAATACAATCATTCAATAAGATTTTTTTCATTATCCTAATTAGGGGTCATCCATAAATTATGTCACACATTAAAGGGGGGGGGGAGTTTATCACCGGAATGTGACATTGTGTGACAAGGGATCAAAAGCTTTGTGACGTCACGATACGAATGAATACGAAATGAATATAAAGGAGTGGATTCAAAGTCCATGAACACAAGATGATTAAGTTTTGTACCTTTGATTAACATAATTAGTCGTTTGCTTTCTCTGTTATCTAAAATATTTAACATTATGATGATATTATTAAAGGTTATTTATATAATAAAGATAAGAAAAAATGAAAATAACTTTATCTTCTGAATATTTTTAAATATATGCATAAATATCAAAAATGTGTGACGTCATCAGGGGGGAGAGGGTTCTAAAAATGTGACAACCTGTGACAAGGATGGGAAAAGGGGTTAAAAAGTCCTAAAATTCGTGTGTCTTAATTTATGGATGGCCCCTTAGGATCGACAAGATTTAAAAAAAATTATTTAAATATAATAAATTTAATTAGAATAAATATATTAATAAAAAAACTAAAGATCACGATTTAGTGACAAATAGAACTAAAAAGTGAAAAATAATTGTTATAATAACATAGGAATAAAATAATGAACGAAAAATATTACTATTAATGTGAAACAGCGAGCTTTCTTCATAATATATTAAACTGTTCAAACAATAAGGACGGGTGTTCCCAAACATTTCTTTTCCCCTTTTGTTATCATTGCCTGTTTTATCTTCTTTTGAAGAAATACCATTTTGGCGGTCACCCTGATGTTACTGTTACCTCTGAAGTAACCGGATTGCAGGTGGATCTAACAAAAAATAATTTAATTATGAGGAACTGAATAAAGAGATCCGATGTATTAATTAAGCTGATGGAATAGCTGGAGATCCGTGGCGAGATGTGCGGAAGCGGAGGCGACTTCCTCGGCGTCGGCGTGCGGCGTGCGGCGTGCGTGCGCCTACGATTACATCTCCCGCATTAGAACATGTGCTCTCATTACGCGTGACAAGTGGTATGGATGGAAATTTCAATTAAAGCTCACTGGCCCTGAGCGCATTCGTAAATAGCTCCGCGTACCCTGATGCACTCGGACTCGCTACATTTTATCGTATCGCTTTATGTATTACCATTTAAAATTTATCGCGTGAATAAAGTAGCTCTTTGTTATATTTCTCTTACAAATGTGTCACCTCAGTTGAATAATAGTTTGTTTAAAATTTTATAGAAACAATAAATTATTTCAATAGATACAATGTACATCATATGATTCTTACATTGTATTCTACAAAAACACGTGAAGGAATCTCATGATAATCTTAGACGAATTGAACGCGACAGTTGTACGCTCACCTCTATATCTAGGTTTCACATTGCTTTAATATTTTTAATTCTGCACCCCTATATAATTACAGTTACTATTTAAGTAATAAACAATGGTTGCGGTGATCTCATTTCCCAGGGCAAAAGCATCGTCTATCAGCATTGTTTTTGCTGCCGCTGGCCGCGTTGTGTCGTGTCGTGTCGCCGCTATCGCTCGTTTGTCAATCGCGCCCTGATGCTTGTATCCTGCCGCTTGCGTGTGTTCGCACAACCACATAACTCATGGATTCAGCAAACCATACAAGCACTAATAGATCAGCGTTATAGTGACTGGTTGTCCAACCAGTGATGACATTTGGCCTTGAACCGCTTCTAGCAGGATGTATAGCTGGTAAAGTCAAATGTTAAATATCTCATGGACTATAACATTTTCATTCGAAATAAATTTCAGTTCTTATAGTCGAATCTTGGATCCATCGTAAACTTTAAAGTTATTATCTTTAGTTGAAGTTCTCTCCCTAGTTCTAATTTCCTTATCCAAGTATGTAATTAAGCATTTGAAACAGAAAGGATTTGTGGAACGATTTTTTATTGCAGTTTTTACTGTAACTAAATGTAAAAATAAACTGAAGTAATATGGTAATGAAGTGAATAAATTGAGCTTTTGTTCCTCCCTGTAACCTTCATTTAAATAGATAAAATTTATTTGAAACTGGAAAACTTGGCCGAAAAATGGAGTCGTGAGATATTCCTTAAGCCGCTCAAGGATTTAATCGTTAAAGTATAGGTTAGGAGCGGAGCATAATGAGGGCAAGATATGGAGCGGGCCTCTCGTAATTGTGCACGATTGAGATAATTGCACAGCTTCCACGAAGAAGTTAATAGTCCGCATAAACGGAACCAATTCGCGTGGAAGCCTGCCGCATTGCACGCCTGCATTACAGGAGGTTCATTCATACGCTCACAGCTAACACTCGGGGTCGCTTTTATAACAATAACTAGTAATAGTTTGTTAAATTTTAACGGTTATCATTCATCAAAAGGTAAATAAATAAATATATTGGGATAATTCACACAGCGCCTTCTAGTCCCAAACTAAGTAGCATATCACTTGCGTTATGCGTACTAGACAATAAAAAAGAATAAAATTGACAATGACAAAAAATAAAATAAAATTACATATACATAATGAATGAATGAATGAAACTCTTTATTGTTCACCAACTAAAGTATTACAGCAAACATACTTACATAAGATCAAATATCCGGATAACCGAGCTTTGCTCGGTATTTTTTTTTTAATAATTGTGTTTTTTGGAAATTAACAATTGATTTTCTTAGTCTAACCTCAAAGCAAACACTCATTGACTTCTTGTTACTTAACAACGCCATCTGCTGGAATAGCTTTAGTGTTGTGTCGTTAAAGCAATTTAAAAAAATAGTATTATTATTCGCCGATAGATGTCAGGAAGAGTAATTTTTCAGTTTAAATTATTCGCCGATATATGTCAGGAAGAGTCACATTTTTGTTATTTTTCTTCCAATAAAAAAAAGCGAATAAAATAACATTTTCTAGAAATGATTCCTAGCTAGATCGATTTATCGCCCCCGAAACCCCCCGTATACTAAATTTCATGAAAATTGTTGGAGCCAATTCCGAGATTCCAATTATATAAGTATATATATACAAGAATTGCTCGTTAAAGATATAGGATTATAAATGTAGATAGTGTTCTTTTACCAGTGAGTTGAAGGAGGTAAGAGATTTGACACTTCTGATTTTAAATGGCAATGCATTCCACAGTTTCACAGCCATAACTGTAAAGGATCTGCCATAAATTTGAGTGGCATGCATTGGAGTGGCGAGTCACAGGTTCGCTGATGATAACAACCTTGAGCTACTTTCCTGAAGAAACTCAAAACGCTCTTTTAGATAATGAGGAGATTTGGAATTGAAAAGAGTATTATATAATTTTCTCTCGTAAATAAATACATATTATACATAAACACCCAGACGCTGGACGGGAATCGAACCCGTGGCCTCTGAAGGCATACTAACGTGCGTAAGCCTTTACGCTAGGACGTCGTCGAAGCCTAGTTTTAAAGATTCATCTACTGAGATCAAATCTCTAGGGCAATTTTTGCAGACGATAAATGGATATTTCCCTGTTAACTTACAGGCAACACAGGAAGGTTGCATTCCTCTTTACTTTCGAAGATGGGAAAGGTTAGACAGTAACAGTAAGCACTTGTGTGGAAATCAAACTTAGCCACATGTCTTTTGGCCTTCGCACGTCGTAACGGTGCAACGCCTGCAGGGCTCACGGCTTTGAAACTCGTACTGAGTGTGGGTGTTATTGTGTAATAAGTCTACAAAAGAAAATGTATATGTTTGCTTTTACTTAATCCTAATGTATATTTTTTACTCGGAAACTATGGAATTTGGTAATAGTTTTTTTTTTTTTTTTTTTTATTGCGTAGGACAGCAGACAGGCTGACAGCCCGCTTAGAATTTAGCAGTTACCGTCGCCTATAGGTGTTTGCAACGCCAGTGGCATCGCGAACACGCTGCTGTCCCATAAGGGTACAGGAACTTGGGTCACTAATGCCGGAACACAACACAAGGTTATTATGGCGGCATACTTAAGACCAAAGGTGGTCGCCATCCAGACGGGCTTGAGGCCCTACCACGTAGCTAGGGTGGGTTGTTTTGTCGCCTTTTACGACAGGCCGACCCCGGCCACAGAGGTTAGTATTCTTTCTCCGCCCCTGCACGGATAGAAATATGATGATAGTTATGGCAAAGAAGAAGTATCACAGAAGTATTTGAAAGTTATTTAACAAAGCACATAAGCTAGCGCCGCCGCGCCGTGGGAATCGCGCGCGGCTTCAAACATCCTACATAACTGGCATTCCCTTATTTTATTCTCTTTTTTTACCTTTTAGGACACGTTGTGTCTTTCATCAACCGCATTTAATATTGACAGCGGGACTAGTATAGAAAATTATAAATTTCTTCAAAATCAAATATCATGTCAACAACATAAAAAGTTAAGCTCAACAAAAGAGTATATTTCTAACTGATCTAGTTAAATTCAATAAAAAAATCCAGTGATATGGATTTAGGTCTGTACGCCTAAAGTTTCCGTCTACGTGTATGGACGTCTATATTGTCATCAATATCCTGGTCATTTTACAAATGCGTATTAGTTAATTTTTAACTACAAATACATATATAAATACACTGACAGTTCATATAGCGCCGTTTATTATCTAATCTAATCTAATATATAAAATTCTCGTGTCACAGTTTTCGTTGCCATACTCCTCCGAAACGGCTTGACCGATTTTGATGAAATTTTTTGTGCTTATCCGGTATCTATGAGAATCGGCCAACATCTATTTTTCATCCCCCTAAATGTTAGAGGTGACCCACCCTCAAAACTTTTTTTTTATTTTTTGACATTTTATTATTTATATGGCAGAACAACGTTTGCCGGGTCAGCTAGTCTTATATATAAAATTCTCGTGTCACAATGTTCGGTCCCGTACTCCTCCGAAACGGCTTGACCGATTCTCATGAAATTTTGTGAGCATATTGAGTAGGTCTGAGAATCGGCCAACATCTATTTTTCATACCCCTTAGTGATAAGGTCACTATTCCACGCGGACGGAGTCGCGGACACAGCTAGTAGTTTTATAAATTAACTAGCCGTTCCCGCCCGCTACGCTGGTCGAATAACAGAAAAAGATAAGTCGAAAAAATATGAGAAGTTTTCGTACGGCTCCGCGGCAAGAAAACACATTGTTTCTCAAAACTTTAGTAACTTTATATTAAATGAAGATATCGCAATATATATTTCTTTTAGATAGGGCCAAGTGTCTAAGAAATAAAACTTGGAAAATTTAATTTAAATCTATCCAGTAGCTTTGCCGTAATGCGCGCACAACTACAGACCTCTATCATTTTACTAGTATTTATATAAATTTTTGAAGTGGAATTATAATTACATCTATTTATTGAATCTATTCTGCAGCTAGTTTCTTTGAAGCGCAAGTTTTCGTCTATCAATTCTTAAGGATACAAAAAGAGAGGTAGACCAACTTGTTTACCTCAGCAAGAAAGGCAAACTATAACAATCATTTTCATACATATTATCCAATGAATTTAAGCACTGGCACCGACATAATTCTGACATAACCATATTGTATAGGTACATCTGGACTGTAGCAGCGACTATAGTCAAATATTTTTAAGATTACGTAAAATAACATTTTCCTTTGAATAGTTCTTAAAGCTTGCGCAATCCGAAAGGAAATTAAGGAAATATGCGAGAGCGCAGCGCGTCCGCGGGCGGCGACATCAAGGCGGGCCTCGTGGCTTAAATGCCTCGTTAATTGCGTGTCACCGTTTTACCACTGCCATTATTATAAAAGCAAGCAAGTGATATATCAGCTAATTTATTTTCTAAGTTACAAAACACTTATCATGTCCATTGAAATAGATCTGCAGGTATCATTGTGAATATTATCAATATTCCTTAAACCAATTTTAGAATCATAACGAATAAAAAGTACGTCAGTTGCATGACATTTCCTTGTGTATTCACAGTATTACTTTCGACATTTTAACTCAGCTATGTTGTTCAAAATTATTCTTATTGTTTCCTTATCTTCAGCTATAAAAAGGCACTCGTGGGTCATGTGTTCTCAATTGAAATAAATTAATAAACAAAATGAGAATTAAGTTAATATTTCTTTAGATAGTACGGCAATTCTAAAAGATGGCGAGAATGTGTTGTCGCATCCTAGCTGTCAAACTGTTGAATTCACCAAGTTGTGGAACATGGATTACTTTTGTATTATATAAAATTTGTATCTTTGTTATGGGATACGAAAGCATCAGTATTTTCTCGATTTGGCGAAAGGATTTCTGCTCTTTTAAGATGAGTCATCATCATCATCTTAGCGTTGAATCCCGGTTGCAGCCCAAGCTCTCGCTTCGGTGCCCGGGGTCCGCTTTCCGACTTTTTCTTCTCCACTTGGCACGGTCTTCAGCATCCCTGGTAGTGAGCCCATTAGCACGCATGTCACCCCTTACGACGTCAAGCCAGCACTTTTTGGGTCTACCCCTCCTGCCGGGGCCCGGCGGAGGCGGCATGACCAGACATTTGTTTCCCACGTAAGCATCCGGTTGCCGTAAAACATGGCCGTACCAACGGAGCCGACACTCCTGCAATTTATCAGCAATATCACGGACATGAAGACCGCCGCGAATGCGGGAGTTCCTAACGTGGTCCTTCCGCGTCACTCCACACATCCACCGCAGCATATTCATCTCCATGACACGCAGTTCTTGCTTGTGTTGCTCTAACACCGGCCACGCTTCACAGCCGTATAAAAGAACAGGCCTAATGATGGTCTTATAGACCTGTCCCTTCAACTTTACCGGCATCTTGGGGTCACAAATGACACCAGTTACCTCACGCCATTTGGCCCATGCGGCAGCAATGCGTGCCTTGACGTCGCAAACGATGTCACCAGACGCGTATCTTTTAAGATGAGTAAGCATACAGATTTAGTTTTCATAGATGCAATTGCCATTGAAAATATCAAATCATCAGTTCTATAGTCTTTATATGAAATCGAGGAGGGCCATAATGTGGCTCCTCTACAGAACCATCTGGCTGTTCATCAGATAAATGCTGAAGTTATTACAGCAGTATTATATTATATATGTTCGTTATCGTGGCAGTCCGTTGCGGACCACCCAGCGCGGGATAGTGATGTGACGCGTCAATCATCGATAGGCAGTTTGCATTTGATGTCACGACAGGTTCACAGATGGCGTTGGTTTCCTTGTGTTCGTTCCGCCGATGATTTGGTGGTTCGATCATCGAACACTGTCTAAGTCTTTGAAGAAAATCATATCCTTGTTCTTTTATTTAAGCAGATCATAAGCCCGAAAAGTAACGATCAGCCAGCGAAAGACGTGATACGTTCATATTATATGTAAATGATGACGACTTCCGAGAGGAGAGGAGAGGTCACGGCTTTGATTAACCTCTTGCATCTGTGTGATTATGTTTAATATGTATTTATTTACAAAAGAAAAGTTTATATGTAATATATCAGTTGTCTAGCACCCATAACAGAAGTGCAAGCGCCCTGTAAACGATCAAATTTGCTTGACAAATTTACGTGTTTGTCAAATTATTTGATAGTGTGCAGCTGTGTTTGACGTGTTTGTCAAACAGTCTACGTGTTTGTCGTGTTTGATGGAAATTTTGATTGTTGTCGCGTTTGACAAACAAGTTTGAACGTGAACGGCAACGTTTGTCAAAAAAGATCTCAGTCGTTGTGTTGGCAACATGGAGGTCAACGCCAAAAATGCGTCATCTGTTATCGAGTGTTCTTGCCAAGTAAGCTAATTTGTTTGATCTTTGGTTTGAACGTTTAAGCTAATGTTTGATGTAAACGTGAAGTTTGACCAACAAATTTGTCAAGCAAATTTGATCGTTTACAGGGCATTTTATGCTACTTATTTTAGTATTAAATGGTGTCGTGTGAATTGTATGTACAGAATATTTTTTTAAATGAGTGCTTATTGCTGTTTTTCTTTCTTGAGTTTACTTTTGCCATATACTCAATTATATTCCATAAAGATAAAAATTTTGGCGTTCTTTTTTTAGTATTCAATTAGTCTGCATAGCATTAAGTTTACTGCAATCTTAAGAGATAAATCTCTTAATTAACTAATTTTGTGAACAAATCTTTACATACACAACTTTGAACAAAACTATTAAGATAAACATCAGTCGTTGGGATGGCTATGCTCAAATTAAAATCCGATTTCATTTTGTGTTTTAATTTTAGGTATATATTATGATAATTACGATATCACAGTTCTCAATCTTTTTATTGTTAATAATTTTAATGAATCAATATTTTAATATTTGTTTCTTACAAACGCGCGGGACGGTCGACTATCGACCTCCCTTCAGTTACTCCAAACTGTCATTGGCCGTGCCATAATTAATTGTGTGTTCAGTGTGCGTGAATTTAGTTGCTGCCGTGCAACAGTTCCTCCGCGAGCGGACCTGAACCGATCTGGGATGGGGTGGAATCAAGGTCAGTGCGAATTTCTTTATCCACTGCAACATCTTACAACTTATTTTTTGCTTAAATAATGTAGTTTTAGCTACATTTCTCCGGAAATTGATGAGCACCAATCTTAACCGCTGCTGTTGCTCATCTCATGAGATATCGGAAAGCAAAGCAGAGCAGTTTGCATAGCTATCTTAATCTAATGTACTGAAATTAGATTATAGAGCACTCTGCATTAGAGAGCCTCATTTTGGTTGCCGTTTATCGGCCGCGACCTGCTGTTCGCTGAAAAACAAGATTCAAACAAAATTGACAAGATGATGACATTTCAAGTAGATGGAGGCACTAGCGCATTTTTGTATTCATAATTGAGTTTTGTAATTTATCTATAACGAAGCACAGTGTTGATCGTAAAATATCAATTCAACATCCGCCATCACTAATAATATGCGATTACCAAAAAGTTCGCGCGAAATACAACAAAATGGCGACGATTCACAGCGACTGCGAAAACAAATATAAATAAAATCATGACTTTAATTATTGCATGTATTTTATTAGTTGCGTTTGAATCTTAATGCATGCTAATGTGGATATAAAGTCACATTGAGCACAAAATGGACACCGGCCGCCGAGGAATATTTAAAAGTACCCCTGTAACGTAATTTAGTGGTGTTTAGACCAATAACAATCAATTTAATCGCAAACTGATTCCCTCGATATACAATCTTATACCAGTTTAGTGATCCCGTACATTTAAGAAAATAAATATTTTGATTTGCTTATAAGGCCGTACAATTAACACTATATCACTTTTCGATATGTTACGGGAAATGTATTACGGACATTACATACATACAATATCTAGGAATAAAATGCCGAGCAAGGAATAATCGTGCACAAAATTAGTGCCTTCCCTCAACAGTGCGCCACGCAAGCTGCGGGTGATAGAAAAAAGTCCTAAAAAACATTTGCCAAGCTGCTGTATGAAGTGTAGTTTTAACTATTTCACTATGTTTTTACCACATGGGTTTTACTTTGGAGATCGAGACTATGTCGACCATTGCCTTAGGCACGCACATCATCAGAAAACAGAGGTGGCTGAAGAGGCTGAAACAGAGCTGATTGCTTTATAAGTCCACAACCTCTCTGCGAGCTAGCAGTAGTAATATTTTGTAACCGTTCCAATCATTCTAAAACGAGATTAAGTGGTCTCGTTTTTCTCGTTCAGTAGGACCAAACGTTCAAACTTTTCACCTTTTCATAATAAATGTTTATATTTTACACAACGTCATTTAGCCCTAAAGTAGCAGAGCGCTTGTGAAATGGGCAATAGACAACTGATACTTGTTTAAATACCTAGTCAGGTCATAAGTATTGTCACACAGTAAAAACTTTTCTTTTAGAATGCTGGCCACAAAAAAGTTTATTGAATTCGAATCTCGAATTGTTCATGAAAATAAAAATGTATACTTTTAGAATTTTACTCATTTTTTAAATATGGAGTGGACGCTTAAAGAAGACCCTGTTGCAGTTATTGCGTTGCATCGTTGCGGTTACGCGCCAATTCAAATTTTTAACATACTGAAAAATTTGAATATAACCAAAAGATTCATTTAGCGTACCATCAAACGATACAATGAAGACTCTAGTGTAGATGACAGGTCAAGAAGTGGTCGCCCTCGGTCTGTTAGGATTCCAGCAGTGATAAAAGCTGTGAAGGCACGAATTCAAAGAAATCCCAAACGTAAGCAGAAACTGTTGGCCCTTCAGATGGGGTTAAGCAGAACCACGGTGAAAAGGGTGTTAAATGAAGACTTAGGGCTTCGGGCATATCGAAGAAAAACAGGACATCGTTTGAATGCTCGTCTAATGGACCTGAGACTGAAGAGATGCCGCGCTTTGTTGAAGCGGTACGCGGGAAAAAAATATCAGGAAGTTCTTTTTTCGGATGAAAAAATGTTTACCGTAGAAGAGAGCTACAACAAACAAAATGATAAGGTGTACGCACACAGTAGTGAAGAAGCGAGCAACCGTATTCCGCGTGTCCAACGAGGTCATTTTCCATCCTCGCTCATGGTATGGTTGGGAGTTTCTTATTGGGGCTTAACAGAGGTACATTTTTGTGAGAAAGGTGTAAAAACGAATGCTGTTGTGTATCAAAATACAGTCCTGACGAACCTTGTGGAACCTGTTTCTCATACCATGTTCAATAACAGGCACTGGGTATTCCAACAAGATTCGGCGCCAGCTCATAGAGCGAAGAGCACACAAGACTGGCTGGCGGCGCGTGAAATCGACTTCATCCGGCACGAAGACTGGCCCTCCTCCAGTCCAGATTTGAATCCGTTAGATTACAAGATATGGCAACACTTGGAGGAAAAGGCGTGTTCAAAGCCTCATCCCAATTTGGAGTCACTCAAGACATCCTTGATTAAGGCAGCCGCCGATATTGACATGAACCTCGTTCGTGCTGCGATAGAGGACTGGCCGCGCAGATTGAAGGCTTGTATTCAAAATCACGGAGGTCATTTTGAATAAACTTTAATGTCATAAGAATCTATGTTTTGTTAAGTTCATTTTGGTATATAAATGGTTACATAATGAATAAACTTGTTACAATTATTTTACATTAAACATGTGACAGAATTTATGACCTGACTAGGTAGTATAGTATAAAAGTATTATAAACAACAAGACTCGTACGAGGATTGAATCTGTGATCCCCCTAGACGTTCCAAGGCGCGCAAGCCATTGTGCCACTAACTCTTGTGTCACGTCTTCAAGTATTAGTCATTTCTTTATGTTCATAATATATTTAATTTTGTTCCATCGGATTGAGGCGAATGTCAATTTGTGATATTTTTAATTGCCCCTCCTATGGCTTCCCTCGTATCAAGTTACGCGATCGCCTTCGGAGCTAGTCCACAAGTATTTTATGATAAATAAATATCAACATTTTATTATAAGCATTACATGCTATTTCTTTTTAATTGTTATACCTTTAAAAATACGTTGTTTTATTTTGAGGATATTTGGAGATAAGTTTACGAGCCACTGCGGTGCAAATATTCCCGGCAATATTTACATTATTGCTGCAAAAAAATTGTGACGATATTTACGGACGAAATACATAAGCGATGCATATAATGCTCGAAGCAATCAGCAGTTATCCTGCGGTCATTCTTTGCAGAGCATTTTCAACTCAGATCTTTTTTCTTTTTTTTCTCAAGATCAAAAATTTTTAACAACATTCTGTATAGTGAAGAATCAACGCTGAAGAAAGACGGCTTTTTAATATGCACAATTTTCATAGCTGGCAAATTTCAAATCCCCGGCTTATGCGAGAAGACAGGTCTCAATATCAGTTTAAAATAGGGTTGCCAACCGTCCTGTTTTCCCAGGATATGACCTAGTTTTTGTGGTGTCCTGGGATGTCCTGGATAGTTTTTAAGTAGCATCCTGTTTTTTAATATTCAAATACTTAATTAAATAATATTTGTACCTCTGTGGCAGGGGTCGACCTATTATAAAAGGCGACATAACCACTCTGACTACGTCGTAGGGTCACAAGCGCCTCTGGATGGCTACTATCCTTGGTTTATAAGTATCTTGTGTATGTCTATAGGACAGCAGCGTGTTCGCGGTGCCCCTAGCGTCACAAACATACATAAACGATAGTAATTGCTTACTATTAAGTGGGCCGTCTGCTGTTCCGCAACAGGAAAAAAAACTAATTCTAACTAAATCTACTTTCACTACGAATTAATATGAGTATTGCAACTCTATTACTGCGTCCTGTTTTTAAACTAAATTGTCCGGGTTTTTCCAACATCATATCCTAGTTTTTTTTAAATTTGGGGTTGGCAACCCTAGTTTAAAATAAATTATTAGACCGGAATATTAAATGGAAAAATAATTGGCCCGTTTGAACTGCCCGGTAACTTATCAGGGCAAAGTTATTTGGAATTTCTTCAAAACGACCTACCAAATTTACTGAAAGATGTGCCTGAAGACGAGAGAGAAACTCGATGGTTTCAAAACGACACGGTTGTGCTGCGCACTATGCAGTGAACGTTCGTGCGTATTTGAATACGGCATACTCAGCTGTCTGAGATGGAATAGTCGTCTAGGTCCCATTTTATGGCCTCCCCGTCCCCCGGATCTATGTAAATCCGCTCAATTATTTTTTGCTGGGGCTGTCTTAAAGGTGAAGTTTACTCCAACAAGTGTCCAACAAGCCGCTTTATAAATTAGTGAACGGCGCGTTGTTATGCGCGATTGCTCAAAAGAGCTTTCATTCGAAGATGCCAGTCCAGGCCTGTATCAGAGTCGGTGGGAAACAATTTAAGCATTTGTTATAATGTATTCATGTACGTCAAATATACAAATTTAAATGTGTTAGTTTGTTTTTTTAGAAGCCCGTATATTTTAGTACATTTTTAGACAAGACATGATCGGTTTTTATAAATTCTGTTACATCTATTTACCCCTTTTGCGCATTATAAGCAATAACTTCTTTTTACATTACATAAAAAATAATTCAGTATTAAAAGTATTCAATAATTCACTTATATCATTTCAAAATTTGTATTAAACACGCCTTTTTTCTTAATAGTTAGCCCTATAAGTTTTCATATTTTTTTTTTGTATGCCTCAGACACTTAAACTTATATAAAAAAAAATTAATTTTCCACCTTTCCTAGAAATTAATATAACAAAAATTTTTTTTCAAAATATTTTGTAATTTTTTTTATTGTTCTTCAGCTATTACTTGCAATAGAATTTTCTTTTTACTCGATTTTGAGCACCCATTAGCTCTACTATAAGGTGTTTCAGGCTTATCCATTCTTTCCTGGGCACCCTGTATAACACACGCCAGTTTAAAATATATAGTAATATCGCATGCACAGATTAATCTTATTTTTCAATCATAAATAATAAACACTTAAAGATACTTGTTTGACGTTATAAAATTAATAGTTTGAAAACGCATCAAGTGAAACATGCATGTAGAACTAGCAGGCACACTGCACAGGCCGCCTGCCCCCTGCCCCGTGCCCCGTGCCCCGGTTGAGGCGATCGGGCAAGGCGGTGCGCAGATATCCACCGGCCCTCATCCATACGTAATAAATCGTCGGAACCAGTTGCGAGCCGCGATTAAAATTCTACTGCAAAAGTGGCCATTAAGTGCATTTCTCATTTGTAGGGTTCATCTTGGACTAGGTACCATTTTACATTGTCGTAATTGCGTAAGAGCGACTTTAAAAGAAGTGGATGCCAGCCAGAGCAACGTGCCTGAACCTTGGTATTATTACATAATCGGAGAGTTGTAGTCCTGAAATATAAATATATCTATTTTACCAAATTTTATGTACTTTTCATGTATTTACACTTATTATATAGTATATAGTACTGCTACTGTTATATAGTACTGCTTATTATATAGTACTGCTACTGTTCTTTTTGACTGGTCTATTATTCCTAAGAGCAAAAGCGGCGCTGGTCTTAAAAGGCTGACCCCTGTTAAATAAGGTAGAAAGTTTGTTAAAGTAGATTCGACTTTCCTTCAACATATGTATTTATTTACTAAATAAAAGTAAATATGTAGTATATTTGTTGTCCAGTCCGGTTCAATTAAATATTGGATAGCCCCGCCCCGGCCCCGATACATGCCAAACGCAGTATCACTCTCATCTCTTATATCTCTCGAGTCGAATCGAATGCCGATGTCTGCGGCTGGAGGCGCCCTGTCGTGAAAGGCGACAAAACTACCCTAGCTAGGTGATAGGGCTCTTAGCCTGCCTGGATAGCAACCCCTGGTCTAAAAATATGCCGCACAAATAACCTTATGCTGTATTCCGGCATAAGTGGCACAGGTTGCAGACGGCAGCATGGTGCCACCGGTGCCGCTGGTGTCGCAAACACATAATTACTAAGGTCGTCAGCCTGTCTGCTGTCTACAGCAAAAACAAATGAGGTGACCATTTCATGAGGTCTACGAGAAACCCTTTGCAAGTGTTTGAGCGAATGAAGCCAATGTTTATTGCAAATAATTACCTCACTCGGTATTCTACAACATAATTCCCCTTCGTAATGATTTTATGGAGGAAGAATACGAAATTTACGACAACCTGCACTCCGTGAGTACCCAAACAGGTTGTTCCTAAGTTAAAAACTGTTTATTTATTTATTTCGCCTTCTAGTTATGGATTTTTAATTATAAAAATATTAACCACTTCAAAATTAAATTTGCAATATGAAATTTTCCTTTATTGTATATATGTTTAAACAACAATTTAACTTAATTGTTTAAGTTTAACTTAAGTGTATATTTAACTGAATTTAACTTTAACAATTTAATAAAAACATAATGAAATAAAACTTCTAGTTCACATCATGCAATTGATTCACGGAGTAGTATGCGTAACCAAAACCCTGACATTCAGCTTCATCCGTAAGTGTGGGCCTCTAAGTCGTTGGTGGGACTGCTCTACCTTTAGTAAAAAGTATTTAGTCACATGTTAGACATCCTTCGAATAGCCGTCCATCAAATCGACGTAGTGATTACATCTTTGCCAAGTGCTGTAAAGTGCAACAATGCTACTCGCTTGTTCAGCCTATAAAAGTGTAATAGCGGACAGGATATCGCACGGCGCGGGCGCGGCATTTGTGCGCCCAATTACGGAGAACACCCGCCAGACCACTTATAAATAAGTGCAGTAATCCACATACAGACATACATACATACATACGAGTTAGAAGATTAATCTCTGCGGCCGGGGTATGCCTGTCGTAAAAGGCGACAAAACAACCCTAGCTACGTGGTAGGGCCCCAAGCCCGTCTGGATGGTCTATAAGTATGCCGCCATAACAATATTGTGTTGTGTTCTGGCATTGCTATCGTTTTATAGTTACCATTTGTATTAAAAAAGGATAGTCACTGCGCTTCTTTTTTTATTCTGAAGAGTATTTAAAAAGTATTATTATGTACTAGCTGACCCGGCAAACGTTGTTCTGCCATATAAATAATAAAATGTCAAAAAATTAAAAAAAATTTTTTGGGGGTGGGTCACCCCTAACATTTAGGGGGATGAAAAATAGATGTTGGCCGATTCTCATAGATACCGGATAAGCACAAAAAATCACTAACTCAATTTAGTTATCTGCCTACTGCCTACCCCCTAAGAACGATGGCGTGATTATTTATAGCCTATGACCATTTCTAGGTTATCATCTATCACCATACCAAATTTCATCAAAATCCGTTCAGCCGTTTAGGCGTGAAAGAGGAACAGACAGACAGACAGACAGACAGAGTTACTTTCGCATTTATAATATTAGTATGGATATAGTAGGTTTGTGTTAATAGTATGTTCCGGTGGCCGCGGTGGCTGCGTGACCGGAGCGCAGGGCTGGCGTACGGGCCCAGCGGCGGCGGGTATCGGCGCACGCGATCGCCGCCGCAGCCTCCGACCATCGCCAATTGCTCAAGTTATTTATGAGTTCAGAGATGCAGGTTGCTCTGTACGCGAATCCGCGAGGAAATGAACACGGTCAGGCGTATGCACCACCTCAACCGAAGCGATACAAGCTACGTTCATAAAAGAAAGTTTAATTTATTTATTAGGACAACTCATACAATAAATTTACATCGCAATTACACCGAGAGTATACAGTTACTTAAATAGGACCTAACTCAGCATGATGCTGGTTCTTTAAAACAAACGCTGATCTTCCGATAAGCCATTGGAATGACGTCGTGGAATTTAACATATAAATGTACAAACTTAATTGCTAACAATAATTTAAAAAATATTAAATAAAACAGCATAAAAAGTAAAAGATTGGAGCACAACAATAAAGAAATGCATAATATGTACTTAAAACTTCAGTGGAATTAAATAATATAATAAATACTAGTATTATAATTAAAGTACGAAATGCCATCGTCACCTTAAAAATGTATTTATAGACGGTTTGTTTTAATTACTTTTTATTTCATATTTAATATTTCCAATTTTAATATCGATGATAATTCTAGTTTTTATTTTAGAATTGCTGCTGCCGATAAAACTATACCCTGTATAAAAGTTTGTGCAGACCCTTTTTCCAAATTTAAACCTAAACCTTTCTGGAATCCTTATCTTTCGAAGTCAGTTGCAAAACGTAGATTAGCACTATCTAATTTTAGACGAAATCCAACACCAAACAATCTAACTATATTAGAAAATCACATTGCTGAAACTAAACGATTTATAAATCAAGCTAAATTAGAAACTTGGAAAACCTTTTGTAATAACATTAATGAATCCACTAGTGTATCAGATATGTGGAAAAAGATGCGGTGGATAAAAAGGCATAAATATAGAAGTTTTAGTACGTGTACGGCTAAAGTAAATGATATAAATCGTGCAATAATGCACACTCTTGCTCCTGATTTTGTCATGCCTTCACGTCCGATACTTAAATCTAACAACACATCTTTGGAAATAGATATTTCTATTCAAGAATTCAATAATAGCCTTAAGAAAAAAGATACTGCTCCGGGAAATGATCAAATAAGTTATTCAATGATATATAATCTGCCAAAGAAAGTAAAGCTTTATCTTGTTCATATATACAACACAATTCTTAAGACTGGCTACATTCCTAAACAGTGGCGAAATATAAGCGTTGTACCTATTCCTAAAATTTTGAATAATCGTACCGAGTCATCTTTATTAAGACCTATATCTTTAATATCATGTATCTGTAAGATATTCCATACTATCATTTGTAAAAGATTAGAATGGTACGTGGAAAAAAATGATGTCTTGTCAATGCATACAATAGGTTTTAGACGTTGTCAATCCAGCTTAGACTGTCTTGTTAAATTGGTATGTCAAATACAAATAGGGTTTTCTCAAAATCAGCCAACGTTGGCATGCTTTTTAGATATTGATAACGCCTATAATAATGTTTTGGTAGAAAAAGTTATTGAAATACTTGATCAGATCAATGTTGGTAAAAACATTTGTACTTACATATGGGAGTTTCTTAAAGAGAGACACCTCCAAATCACGATTGATAATGATAAAGAGAAACATTCATTGGTAAGATGGACTAGTAAAGGAATCGCGCAAGGTGACCCGTTGTCCCCTTTACTTTTCAATATTTTAACTCACAAGATTTGTAAAAGTATCACCAATGTAGTTATATCGCAATATGCTGACGACTTTGTGATTTTTATTAATTCAAATAAAATTCATAAAAGTGTCATACAGCTCCAAGAAGCTCTAAATTTAATGACTTCTTTATTAGAATCTTTGGGATTGAAGTTGTCAAATGAAAAAACTAAAGTTTGTTTATTCAGTAGGGGTCGTAGAAGACAGCAAATAAACTTAAATATCTATGGGGATACGTTAAGCTGTGTTGATAGAGTTAAATATCTAGGAATGTGGTTGGACAGTAATTTACGATGGGGAACACATATAAATGAGACTTGGAAAAAAACACAAAGATTTTTAAACTTATTTAAAATATTAGCGGGACCAATGTGGGGTGTACATCCTAAACACTTGCGCAGATTATTTATATCAATCGTTAGGAGTAGATTTGATTATGGGAGCTTTCTTTATGATAGTAGTGCTAAGTCTCATGTATCGAAACTTGACAAAGTACAAAACCAAGCTTTAAGGATAATAGGTGGTTTCATTCGCACCACTCCAATCCATGTAATGGAAGCTGAAACGTGTATTCCTACTCTAGTTTTGAGAAGAAAATTCCTAGCAACTAAATATCTCTTGAAAGTAAAATCTTTTGATAATAATGTGACTACAAAACTATTAGACACTCTATTAAATTATACATCAAATAGTTATTGGCAAAATAAGAAAATTCCATTATTAGTAAAATTATATTCTAACATAAAGAATCACAATCTAGCATCAAGTTATCCTTTAGAAATGTACAAATTTAATACTTGGGTATCAAGTATTAAAGTAGATGATATAATTTGTAAAAAATTAGATAATATTACTTTAAACAAGAAATCCTATGATACCAACATCCTTAAGAATAAAGTCGTACAAGAAATACACTCCAAATATGATGGGTGGATTAAAATATTTACAGATGGTTCAAAATCTGATAGAGGTCTTGGGGCAGCATTTTATGATTATAGTAATAGCAATAATGGCCTTTTTAAACTATTAAATGATAACTTATGTATAATGACAGCGGAACTAGTTGCAATATCAGAAGCACTTAAATACTTACAGAGAATGCATTGTGCTAAATGTGTTATATTTGTTGACAGTCAAAGTGCTCTCCAGCATATAGCCCTATGTGCCTCTGGACGCAGAGGTACATCGATTGCTTATGATATATTAGAACACATCTTAAACTTCCTTGGTAAGGATATTGAGCTGGTGTTGCAATGGGTTCCATCGCATGTTGGCTTACGGGGAAATGAGGAGGCGGATCGACTGGCGAAATCGGCTATTTCTGAAGGTTCGGAATTGTTAATTGAAGCAAATAGTTTTGAAGTTTTAGTGAAATACAAAGAAGAATATTATAAAGAATGGAAAGAGTATTTTAACGTAATATCTAGGGAAAAAGGCATCTGGTATAAAACTTTACAAAGCGAGCCTCCTCGTATCCCCTGGTTTGCCAATAGTGAGGTTGATAGAAGAATGTGTGTAATAGCTCATAGATTGCGCTCCGGACACATTCCACTAAATAAATTTTATCACCTGGTGGGCAGGAGCAATAGTCCTTATTGCACAAACTGTGGAAAAATTGATGATGTACACCATTTCTTGATGGAATGTGTCCGAACGAAAGACAGTAGGGAGCGACTAGTACGATCTCTGCGAGTAAACTTGTGGGAAGTGGGCGTTTTCCAGAGCATCCTTTCGAGGCCGAATTTAATTTATCATTACGTACAGAAATTCAGCTTCCTTTAGTATCGCTGATCCTCATTTAATAGAAAAAAATACACCATTAGAACTTGAACTTATAGAAAAAAAAATTTATTGCTGTAGGACAGCAGACAGGCTGTTGGCCCACTTAGAATTTACCAGTTACCGTCGCCTATAGGTGTTTGTAACGCCTGTGGCATCGCGAACACGCTGCTGTGCCATAAGGGTATTTCTACAAACGTAGTAAAATACGTCAAATTATGTAGTAAGTATACTGTGACACAATTTTAACAGTAGTAGATGGCGCTGTCTATGGTCCCAAACTGAGTATGATATTATGATATACATACTACAATGACTACAATAGATATCTACTTTCTTGTTAATAATTACATGTTTAAAAAGTTTTAAATAAACACGTAGACTCCTGACGAAAATCGAACCGTGCAAAAATTGTTGTCAGGAAGGAATGTAATTTATTTACCAAAACACTTTGGGTTTATTCAAAACAATTTACAAAAAAGCATCTTGTCTAACACCGAATAAATCAGTTGCTTCAGAAGAATAAGGGTTACAGAGGCGCCGTAGGTCTAGCTCTGGAAGAGTGACGCACTTTAAAGTGCGAAATGTTTTGGATACAACTGGTATTTGAATCCACGCCGGGCTTAAAAAACATTAGATATAATATATCATTAGTATTATTAGTAAACGATTAAATATCGTCATCCAGGGGTTGTGGCCACTTATTGAAAATAAAAGTGCACACAAAGATTTAGGGTTATTAATTTTATTCTTTCATTTTGAAATAATTTTAATCTTAAAATTATTTTGGTGTTTGACGCCTGACAAAATTGAATAGCAAGAAGTCACTGGATTTACTATTTCTGACGCCATTACACAAGGGTGAATTATAATTGCCGTTAGTTATAATAAATAAATAAATATTCTGTGACAATTCACACAGCGTCATCTAGTCCCAAACTAAGTAGCATAGCACTAGTGTTATGAGTACTAAACAACTGATATACTACTTACATACTTCTTTTGTAAATAAATACATATTATACATAAACACCCAGACGCGAGACGGGAATCGAACCCGCGACCTCCGCAAGCGTACCGAAGTGCGTTATCCGTTACGCAACAGAATAGAAAGTACTTAATATGAAATAACAATGTACGACCTTTCAGATCTAATGGAAAACACATTGTCTGCTCCCTAACTACTCATCAACTCCGATTCCCCACAGGATGAATTCGGAAACAATTAGTTTCTGTTAGACCATTGTCCAGAGTGTTTTTGTATTTCACATAATCATTATTAATAACACGCTTTTATTAGTTTCACCTGTATGGTCGTTTGTTTGTAATAGATTCATTTGAACTCAATTTTGACCCGCTTTAAACGGTCAGATTTCGTTTAAACGTTGTAGAATTATCAAGAACCCATGATAATATAACATTTCGATAAGATTATCTCGTTAGCCTGATTAGGTTTACCAGAATTAAAAAATAGCGACGTATTATAAATTACGCCTGATGAAATATATGGAGCAAATTTTAATTAGAATAAATATAGTTAAAAAAGCTAAAGCGCCCCTTAGTGACAAATTGAATTAAAAAGTGAAAAACAATTCTTTATATAGGAATAATGATGATCATCATGAGAACCGTGATCGCATTGACGCTATGGAAATGTAATGTTGGGGGAGGATGCTTCAGATTCCGTGGACGGCATTCCGTACAAACGTGTCTATCCTGTAGGAACTCAACATCAAAACCAGGCTCTCCACTACCTACCTGCGAAGGGTCCTGCAGTTCTTTGGCCACATTGCTCGGAAGGAAGGACATAACCTTGAGCAACTGATTGTTACCTTGTTACCGGCAAAGTGGATGGCCGGAGGCCGAGGGGTCGCAGTCCGGTGAGATGGTCTGACCAAATTCGCTCAACGCTGAACACCAAGCTGCATGATGCACTCCACCACGCCAAGGACAGGCACAGGTGGAGGAACATTATAAAAGAGAAACTGTTTTCTCATAAGAGGAATCACGACCCTCAGTAATGAGGTACACGACTCAAGGAGGAGGATATAGGAATACAATAGTTAACGAAAAATATTTGTAAGCAACGGTAACTATTTATTATAAAGTGGGCCGTCAGCTGTTCTACAGCAATAAAAAAATTGTAACCTTGTATCTGCTATACGTACCTCGTGCTTATCGACCTTAGCCTTATAGCTATCACATTGAAGGTCAACCATTTTCTTAATGGGTCTCCTGTTTTGTTATACAATGTATTACAAACATTAATTCTGTTCGGTCCTTGCTTGCATTTAGGTGGGTAAAACCAGCTTACTTCGCCAACTTCATCGACTACTCTCAAGTTTACGAGAAGTGATGGGCGACGCCGTACGGCCGAAGTTATTATTTTTGTCAACGTTTGACAAGCCAAAAGCACCTTTTGCATCGTGTACCTTAATAGTTCTCATTGTGTTATTGGCCGTGCCAAACTGAAATCCTAAGGTCTACTGTTTGTAGAGCGGATTGGCCGACATTATGACAGGGGTTACAGTACCTAAGACGCTGGATATAAATTCCAGGTTCTACGTTTGGGGCACAGAGTCCCCATTGGAATAACTTATCCAAATAAGATTCCCAAGAATCTTGTCGTTCGGCTCTCAACGGGACATTTCTTCCCATCGAACGACCTGCTTGACTGCAGCGACTGCGACGTCAGCGGAGTACCTCGCCAGGAAGGGAACGTAATCAGGGCTTTGAACCCAAACTTTTAAGTGATGATAGGGATCTATGCTCGTCTGAATACCAACCACCCTTATTCTATAAGTATGTCGCCATAATAACCTTTTGTTGTATTCCGGCGTTAGTGGCCCAAGTTCCAGTACTCCTATGTGGACAGCAGCTTGTTCGCGGTGCCCTTAGTATCACAAACATCCATAGGCGACAGTAACTATAAATGTAGGCCGTCAGTTTATCTGCTGTTCCTCAGCAATAAGAAATTAAAAAGCCAAACCAAGGACTCACCTAATAACAGGTGGTCATCGTTGCCGACGGACGTTTGCAACACTAGGAACATTGCCATTCGAAGAAATTTTATAATGAATATTTAAAAAATCTCACATTGAACTGCGATAGCGAAGAGGACGTAACATGAAAGTTCTTGAGAACTGTTCCGTACAGGAAAGAAAAGGCTCCAAATGCGACAACGCCCAGAGGTGGTGCGGATGTAAAAAGACGACGAAGGTATCATTCAATACAACTTCTCAGTACATTCTTCATTGTATAGACGGTTGAATGCGCAGTCTGTGAGATTGGAATCGTGGGCAAGATGAACTATGCACCGTTGAATAAGCTAGGGCAATGGTCGGCAATCTTGTCACCAGAAAGAGCCAAAAGTAGATAAATACAATTGTAATTAATTCAAAAACCAATGTTTTTAACATATGATTTGCTTTAGTAAGAGACATTATTACGGAAATCATTGTAGATGATAAGTAATATTCCATGCCTGAACTAAACATATCGCGGAAGAGCCGTAGCCGAGGAGTCAAAGAGCCGCGGGTTGCCGACCACTGGTGCCTAAACGTGCAAAATGATACGTTCAAAATCAATTTGCTATGTGTATTTTTAATCCGTTTATATTTGTCCGAACAACGTAAAGTCTACATAAGTAATTTACTTATCAAGGACGTAAAAAATACATTAAAACTTATTTATGTTAATGTGAGAACGAGGAGTAGATAAGCAAGATTGGCGCACTTTGGTCCGTGCATAAAATGTCGGGTATCTAATGAAGTAATTAACATGTACTCGTAGCGCGATTGTCCTTCCTCTCATGCGTTTAAGTATGATGAATTGATGACAAGAAGAAACTATGTTATTATAAATTCACTGCCGACAAAGACAGAATAAATTCAATACGCGTGTTTGTATGGAATTGTTTTTTGTATAATTGACTGTTAATATATTTTTCTTATATAAGTTTGCGAACGTTTTCTTAATTTTTAGAATTTTTCTTAACTTAAGCCACAATTGCGTTTACTAATTCAATTTTGGCCATTTTGAATATTATTTACTTGAGATGTAGTCTTTATAGTACTAACTAGCTGTGCCCGCGACTCCGTCCGCGTGGAATAGTGACTGGGCAGAATTTTTTGGGTATATCTTATGGTTTATTTTGGATTACAAACCATATAAACCCTAAAATATAAATGAAATATGCAAACAGTCAGTATTTACATAAATCTGATGTTAATAACTTAATTTGGAAATTCAACCTACAATGTCCAGCCTAAGCTGAACCCTATTTCATATGATTGTTGATATAAATCTGAGGTCAACTTAAATTGGAATAAATTTTTCGAAACTTATCATTTTTAACAAAAACTATTTTTTTTTCTAAAATAAAAATAGCCTAAGCTACTCCTTGTTACATCAGCTATCTGCCAGTGAAAGTCCCGTCAAAATCGGTGCAGACATTTCAGAGATTAGCCGGAACAAATGGACAGATAAAAATTGTAAAAAATGTTGTTTTGGTATATGTACCGTGTATACGTCCGAATGCACTTAGTAAAAAGCGGTTATTTTAATATTACAAACAGACCCTCAAATTTTATTTATTTGTATAGATATATTTCTATTAGAGAATGGTTTGCCCTACTTCGGAAACATCCTTACTAATATTATAAACGCGAAATTTGTATGTGTATTTGTTACTCTTTCACGCAAAAACTACTGAATGTATTTTAATGAAACTTTACAATAATATAGTTTATACATCAGAATAACAGGCTACAATAATTTACATATAAAGATATTGTGTGAATTGTTCAAAATATAACGACAAGTGTCAAGTAAGTAGGAACAATTCTGCCATCTGCGAGCTATTCTGGCGTGCGCTGCAAAAACCGTTAGAGTTATACTTATAATATAATGTATAATGGAAATGTTTATCTTAAATAGTCCTACAAAAAAGCCCGCGACAGCATATATCTATCTTTTATGTATAAGTCATTATCGCCAAAATAGTGAACCATAGATATAATGAAAATGGATCATTTATTTGTAATGCACATTCGGTAGTAACAATTCTTTTAACTATATCTACTACTAACCTAAAATTGGAAAACTAACTCCATCCGAGGTTCATGAAGTGACCGAATTTCTGTTTTGATGTTAGTTTGTGCTTCACTCGATTTTTATGTACTTAGTCTAGCCCTATTAATTTCTTCACCGGGTCATCTATTATAAATATGAATATAACTCTGTCTGTTACGTTTTAATTTTGATGAATTTCGGTAATAGAGATTAGATTGAGCCTTGGAGAAGGATAAATAAAACCTTGCTATGGCCACCGGCTTGCAATAAAGCGAGCGAGTTATTTTTTCTCTTCTCAGGAGACATAATCAAATAAACAATCTTCCTTATTTCGTTGTTATTTTTTTCAGTCCACACCTCTTCAAGGGTAAAAGAATAATTTCTCTTTTTATTTGACGGGCATTAAAGTAATAGTTACTTGCGGTTTACCTATCGAGGTTTTTTTCATTGCTGTTGTACGGACAGACTGACGGCCTACTTGGAATTTGGCAATTACCCTCGCCTGTGGGTGTTTGCAACACCATGCCATGCCACTTATATTACTGGAGCACAACACAGCTTATTATGGCGGCATACTTAAAAAACAGGCGGACAGGCCGACCCCGGCCGCAAAAGTCAGCATTATTTCTCCTAATCCTTACGTTGGTAGATATAAAACATGAACTGAGAGCCTCCCAAATCAGCTTGTAGGACAGCTAACAGTTCCCGAAACAATTCGACGTCTATTGAGACATTTTTGATAAGTAGTAACTTGAAATTGAGAGACTAAAGTGAAAGGAACAACAAGCTTGTCCTAAACTACGTCTGCTCATGGTCCACAGGACGACGCAATTGTAGTATACCTAATTGCAGTATACCGTATTATGTTATTTTTCCACCGCTGCGCTGCGCTGCGCTGCGCTAACGCAATGCCATTGCTACGTCCGCAATGACCGTGCATTTTGAAAATACAAAGAGAATAAATAATGCTATGGTATTACGAGATGATAACTAAACACAGATATTAATTAATGGCGATCACAAAAGAAGTGAATAAATAGCTGGGAACCGAATGGGGTGTACGAGGCGGGCACTATGGCCGATATGTGGTGGACGCGTCGGGCGTTGCTCGCACTCTGCCTGCTCCAGGTCCGCGGCGACCAGACCGTCATGAAGGACGTCACCTTGGGCTTCGGGGAGGCCCTCGAGAGATGCAGGGCGGAGGTAAATGCATTCACTATACAAAAATTATGGGGTTATTGTTATTTAGAATTTATTTTTGACTCTCGCAATATTCAGTTGATTTCAAGTGCTAGAAGTTAATTATTTTGAAGAAATAATGAACTGGGGAGAACTGTATCTTCTTTTTCATTGATTTATAATGACACTATCCATACATACGTAAAATACGAATTGTTAGTTGACTTTCGATAAATGCGGCGAATAAACTGCCGGAATCGAAAGAAAAGTAATTTACTTATTTGCTGACGTAGAGCGAACTGACTGAGGAAAAAATGGAGGAGTTCTTCCACTTCTGGAACGAGGATTTCCGTTTCGTGCACCGGGAGCTGGGGTGCGCCATCTTATGCATGAGCCGCCACTACAACCTTCTCACGGACGCCAGTAGGATGCACCACGAGAACACGGACTCTTTCATCAAGTCCTTCCCAAACGGTAACATACAGTCTATTACACATCATTTCAAAAGGTGAATTTCCGTCTTTCATGCCCATCATATTATAAATGATGCTGTTGCTCACATTATGGTTCGATTCCTGTGCAACGTCTGAGTGTTTATGTATAATATGTATTTACTTACAAGAAAAGCATATACCTAGTCAGGTCATAAATTCTGTCACATGTTTAATGTAAAATAATTGTAACAAGTTTATTCATTATGTAACCATTCATATACCAAAATGAACTTAACAAAACATAGATTCTTATGACATTAAAGTTTATTCAAAATGACCTCCGTGATTTTGAATACAAGCCTTCAATCTGCGCGGCCAGTCGTCTATCGCAGCACGAACGAGGTCCATGTCAATATCGGCGGCTGCCTTAATCAAGGATGTCTTGAGTGACTCCAAATTGGGATGAGGCTTTGAGCACGCCTTTTCCTCCAAGTGTTGCCATATCTTGTAATCTAACGGATTCAAATCTGGACTGGAGGAGGGCCAGTCAGGATCCTCAACCAGGACTGGGTCAAGGCCTCCTGGGCGAGATCCCTGACCCGTCGCGACTCTTCCGGGCACAGCCGGAGTCCCCTCTCCCTGGCATCGCGGCGCAGGCGGTATGTCTCCGCGAGGACAACCGCCCGCAGCTCCCAGGGCGGGTCGGCTGCCAGGAGTGCAGCCGCCCGCCAGGACACTGTACGGTACGCCCGAATGGCCCTCACATCTATGACCCTCTGAGAAGGAACAGAGAACATAAGCCAAGCTTGTCCAACTCGAGTGTCGGATAAAGGAACACCCATTTTACCAGTATTACACACTGATAAACTCGGCGTGGTTCTTCACGGTGTATACTTTTACGATGTAGTTTTTGTTTGAGATGGTAATGGATGTCAATTGCCTTAGCCAATGCATGTAGGTGGTAACACCTACATGCATTGGCCTATGGAGTAATCCTAGATATACACTTGTATAGCTTCTATTGTAAAAAAGCAATGTGGCAGGAGTGTCGGAAACCGCAATTTCGTATTGAATACCGGTTGCGTTATATGGTTTCTAAGAAGAGTACTAAATGAATGCTTAATAGTAGTTTGCGTGGCGGTGGCGGTGGCGGTGACCTCGCGCTCGCTGTTTTCCTCCTTTATCCTTCCGTGGGGATGGGGATATACGATTTCGACAATTAAATACTTTTGCCAGCATTTCATTTATTAGTTAGTCGGATGCATCGTAAGTCTATACTACTCATTTGCTATTTTCAGATTACGCGTAAAATCTGAGAAGAAATGTTCTTCATGGAAGAACATTTTTTTCTTGTAAATAGTAATTCGATAGTTGTAGTTAATTATAATAATAATGAATGTGTGATATGAAGGTGAGATCCTGGCGAAGCAAATGGTGGAGATAATCCACGGGTGCGAGATCCGGCACGATGCGGAGGAGGACCACTGCATGCGCATCCTGCGCGTGGCCGAGTGCTTCCGGGACACGTGCAGGGCGCGCGGCATGGCGCCCACCGTGGAGATGCTCATAAGCGAGTTCATCATGGAGGCCGAGCCCGGCCAGCGATGACCATCACCATATTATCTTGTTAACATAATAAACGTTTTCACTTAAATAATTGTGGTCTTTCACTAAATCGCGAAGCTTTTCACCTACTCGATTTTGGTTAAAAGCTGTTTGCTGTGATCCATGATCAAAACATAAAAATAGTGAATATCCTCTTGCCTCACAGACCCAAAATAGTGACGAAGATATATTAATCAGCTTAAAAACGAATTTCTTTGTTTTCGAGTGCACAGTTTGTGTAGATATATATTCATGAAAATAATGTGCTCTAGTTTTTATGATTTTAACGTATCATTATGTTTTAAAAAATAAACGAAAATGGTTAACTTTTCAATTGGTCAACAGAGTACACAAAATATCCTTGCTTTATTTGTATGTGGGACAGTAGAGCAAAAGAACTTCATTGAGTTCATTGGGAACAAGAAATGTGGCCTTTGAGAAAGTCCTTAGATGTCGATAAGGCCAACGTAATAAAGAAATCATTATTACTGTTGCGTACTTAGCACAATCAATTTACCGCGAATATTTCTTAGTATCGAGTTGATCGTCTCTAAGCAAATGTATTGCCACCCCTCTTCTACGACGACGCTGCCATCTCTCGATTCGATACATTTCAAAAACATACGCTGCGGACGCGTCGCATCGATCTCCGTTGTTCTTTTCAATATTTCCATACATTAACTAGCGCAATCGAAAGTAGTTCGGGCCAGTGTTTCCTACAGTCTTAATAGAAGAGCTCCAGCAGCACGAAGACAAGAGGTAAGTGGTAGTGCATTTGTGGTGCTAAGATTCTACTTCCGATACCGAACATATTTTTGGTCCATTCGAACCGGATTACGAATGAAATTGATTGTGCTAGTATTACAACTTTTCAATATTCATGTTCATTTATGCATATTTTCATAATTAAAAACTAATTAATTTATTTCAAATTGTACTAAGAACTATTTTTTCCAAAAACTACCTACTTCATAATTTCGTATCAATATCGTTCACGACGATTGCAAATTGCTCTGCACGGATAAAGGCGGTCGCACACAGCGCGAGATGTTAAAAAAGAAATTCATTAAGAATATCAATAAAGAATTATAATTAACGCTTTCCATTTAACCTTTCATATATATTTAATACACTCTTTAGTCAAAATCAATATTAAATAAAATATTAGTGTATTTACTCTTGTAAAAGTATATAAACATTGCAAATTTGCATTCTTTTTCTTATTCCGTTTTATTTAATATACAGTTTAATTTAGTTTTGTCAAATTTAAGCATGTTCCTTAATTTTAATTTTCTTTTATTTTTAAAATTTAAACAATTGTCAACTGTTTAATAAAATTAGTTCAGTGTGCCCCTAACCTATTTTATAATTAAGTAGGTCACCGTCACTGTTTCTCATTATTTCTTAAACGTTTATTTTACATTATTTGCTTACTACTACATTACTATTTACTTACTTTTATATTCAAACTTACCTTTTTATATTATTTACTATTTAAAAAATGTCGCTTTCCGAGAAAGAGTACACAGAAAAAGAACAATTATTGTTCGAAAGAGAAATACGGATGGGCAACATTAAAAAAATGTTAGATTATTCCACAAAAAGTGAGGTTCAGTTTAGGTGCAGGCTTCGAGAGCTAGCTTCATGTAAGAAAGAATTCATTAAAGCTCAGACTAAACTAGAAAAATTGTTAGTGAAAGAAAAAACATTTAACAAAGATGAACAATACGCGATTCGCGAACAATTTGACGATATGTTTTATGAGGTTCAAGCCGCGTCGGACTTATTGAAGTCACGGAGTCGACACAGTGAGCCCAATATACACTCTCCTCTAACACGTTCTTCCCATTTCCGTATGTTACCGTTACCACCTTTGCAATTACCTTGTTTCGACGGAAATCCAACTGAATGGCACAGCTTTTATGATCTATTTAAGTCTTTAATTACTGACAACGAACAATTATCCGACGTAGAACGGTTTAGGTATTTATTATTATCTTTAAGAGATGAACCGTATAACTTAATCAAATCATTACCGGTCACTAATGAAAATTACGAAAACGCAATAAAAATCCTAATAAACCGCTACGACAACAAACGAATTGTGGCATCTAAACACTTGGATCGCATTATTGACCTCGAGCCATTGAACAGTAAGAAATTACATGATAGTTTGCGTAATTTAATCAACATATATTTCGAAAATGTAACCGCTCTTAAATCCTTAGGCTTTCCTATAAAACATTGGGATTTTTTTCTACTAAACATCTTACTACGGAAAATTACAGATGATATTAGAAGCCGTTTCGAAACATCACTTTCTTCGCCTAGTGATGTACCTTCCGTTGGCGAGTTACTCGATTTTCTTGAAAAGGAACTAACAGCCTTTGAAGTGATGTCCAGCGCCGGCAAAATACTCTCTCAACGAGAGACAACGCTTTCAATTCAGCCTCAATCGCGGCGTCGTTTTCCTCTTTCGCGTTCACTTACCGAGACTCCGCGTTTTACTTCTTCTACTCCTAAATCTTTCAATGTCCATGCCACGACTGCTAATAATCTGGAGTGCAAAAATTCCTCCGTTGCAAGTCCTTCACATTTCTACAACCGCACTAGGAAATGTTTTTATTGTCAGTCAACGTCCCATCCACTATACAAATGTGACAATTTTAACCAACTGGATTTAGAGGAACGTAAAAAAATCATTTCATCGAATAATATCTGTTTTAATTGCTTATCTGTGGGACATCGAGTGATAAATTGTAATTCTAAATTTTCATGTCGGAGTTGTGCACAGAGACATCATTCAACTTTACACGAAGATGACCCAAAGGTTACATTTCAAACTGCTTCTCCGGTAAATGCCAGTTGTAACAAAGTGTCTCTGGCGCCATCTGTCCGAAGTTCTCCAAATGATACTGTCCCCGATAAACAAGAAAATTGCACAGTCCTCTTAACTACAGCATTGGTCAAACTAAGACCAACCGGCAACGAACCCTATGTTCCACAAGCGATCCGTGCACTCATAGATCAGGGTAGTCAAGCCACTCTTATTTCCGAGTCGTGCGTCGAACGCTTGAAACTACCGAGATTTCCTGTTAATCCTAACATGTCTGTTTCAGGCATAAGCGATGCCAAAGCAACTCCTCGTGGAAGGACGTTATGTGAAGTTACTCCTCACGATAAACCAGATCCCAAGCTTTACATAGAAGCTTTGATTATTCCTACAATAACAAATTACGTGCCTATTGTTCCCCATACTTTCGAAAGCATTTCTCATTTAAAGGATATTCCTTTGGCTGATCCAGAATTACGTTCTGCACGTCCTATTGAACTCCTGATAGGCTCAGATTATAGTGACAGGATATTACTTCATGATAATATTATAGGCCCGCCAGGTACGCCCGTGGCCATGAATAGCGTTTTCGGGTATTTACTGAACGGTAAAATATCAAATTCAAATCATTTAAATTTTTCCGTAAATTTAAGTACTTACAATTTAAATATGCATCTTCAGCGCTTTGAGGAAGTAGAAGCTATTTCTGAAGAAAAATCTCTTTCGAATGAAGACCAGATTTGCGAAACTATATTTTCCAAGTCATTTACACGTGACGACTCTGGTCAATACACGGTAGCTCTTCCTTTTAAAAATAGTGTTATTACTTTGGGTGAATCCAGAAATATTGCGCTTACTCGCTTGCTTCAATTAGAAAAACGTTTCAAAATGAATGCTTCTTTGCATACGGAATACTGTAGATGTTTGCAAGAATATTTAGACTATGGACACGTGGAACCGGTTTTATCTTACGTGGCCAACAATTCCTATTATATTCCGCATCACGCTGTCATTAAATCTTCTAGTTTAACTACAAAGGTCAGAGTTGTTTTTAAGGCCTCCTCCAAATCGGCGAATGGTGTTTCCTTAAATGACAACAGTCCCACTGATGAGGACACAATGATTCTATCAGCTCTAAATGATGGTTTGTCTGTTAAGGTGTTAGGGTTACAATGGACTCCTAAATACGATACTTTTCATTATGATTTCACGTCTCCATCTATAACTTGTTCCAAACGAAATATTCTTTCTGAAATTGACAGGATTATGGATCCTATAGGATTTCTTATTCTTATTACGATTTTTGTTAAATATATGATCCAACTTTTATGGATTTCCGGCATAGATTGCATCTGTGATCAATGGTTTCAATTTCTTTCCGAATTACAATTACGAGTACTTGCAAGTTTAAAACTTCCTTGGTATAAGTTTGCTAACAAGGCGAGTGTACGAATACATGAATTTACAGATGTATCCGAAAAAGCATGCGCGGTTTTGGTTTACATTCCTGTTATTGATGAACTTGACCATATTTCCGTCAATCTAGTTTTCGCGAATACTAAAGTTGCACCATTAAAAAAGCTTTCCTTACCCCGATTACAGTTTTTAGCTACCGCTCATCTTACAAAATTACTAAACAAGAGTAATCATGTTTATAAACCTTACGTCCAAATTGAAAATATACACACATGGAGTGATACTTCAATTACTTCAACATGGACTCTCTTGTGCTCTCATGAGTGGAAAATATTTGTTTCTAATCGGATCAGTTTGATCACTGGTGCTATTCCGGCATCACATTGGAGACATATTCGTTATGAAGACAATCCAGCTGATTTTGTATTTCAAGGCATTCTCTCATCAAAATGGGATCACGTCGTATGTTTTAATAGTCCAGAATGGTTGACTAAATGTGAGATGATGTGGCCGGTTTCAAAAGTCGATTTCACTAATGACGAAGAACGTCGTAAGATTGTACAAAACTCCAATTTTAACGATATTACATTTTTTGAAAATTTTCCTTCCTTTCCAAAGGTCCTTCGAGTTATGTCCTATATCTTTAGATCTTATCTTAGATGTAAAAAGATCAAATTTTATGAGCCAAAATTCATAACAGTACTGGAATTGAAATCTTGTAGTAACGGATTGACTTTTGCTGTTCAGTATTTATGGAAACGGTGGAGTGTTGAATGTTTGTCCACTCTGCAATCTCGTTCTAAACGGTTTCACAAAAATAAATTCTGTCAATCGCCGGCACCCCTCACTGTGGATTCTGTAGCTGTCGTGAAAAACGACACACTTCCTCCCTTGCAGTGGCATCTTGCAATCGTACATAAACTGCACCCAGGTTTCGATAATATTACTCGCGTCGTTACTCTCCGTGTGGGCCAGTCTTTCTTCAAAAGACCAGTGATTAAAGTTTGCCCTTTACCAATTGCACAATAGCGTTCTTCATACAATTTTTTCAAATTATCCATTTTATTTCAATTATTCAGTTAAAGTTGCTTCCTTATACAAAGTATTATTACAAGTTAAATTTCGTTAGCATTTCTCCACATATCTATCTTTGTTCAATATATTTTATTTTCTGTTTTAATTATTTTAGTTTCTAGTATTTTCCTATTATTTTCCTTTAAAACCATAACCGGTTTTAACGCCGGCACTATGTTGCGTACTTAGCACAATCAATTTACCGCGAATATTTCTTAGTATCGAGTTGATCGTCTCTAAGCAAATGTATTGCCACCCCTCTTCTACGACGACGCTGCCATCTCTCGATTCGATACATTTCAAAAACATACGCTGCGGACGCGTCGCATCGATCTCCGTTGTTCTTTTCAATATTTCCATACATTAACTAGCGCAATCGAAAGTAGTTCGGGCCAGTGTTTCCTACAGTCTTAATAGAAGAGCTCCAGCAGCACGAAGACAAGAGGTAAGTGGTAGTGCATTTGTGGTGCTAAGATTCTACTTCCGATACCGAACAATTACATATCACCATTACATATTACCAATTAGTCAAAATGTTAGACAAAGAAGGAGATTGTTTTAAGTATATTTGCGGAAAATTTCCAAAGCTTAGTATGGAAAAGTTAAAAGGCGGAATATTTGATGATTTCCCTTTTTAAACGAATTTAAAAAAATAGAGCAAATCTTCTAAAATCATTGATATTGTAAGCATAAATATATCAAAAATAAATCTTATAGCAAGTGCAACAAAACCTTTTATTCACTCTATACCGCAGTGTGCCAAATACTTTTCTCGTTTCAATTTTTAACATCCACTACCTTATTTGTATTTGTACAAGCACGGCACTTTTGTACTTAATTAATTTCCACTGCAATCTCAAACTAATAAATAATCAATACCGAAACGTTCGTAGATCAAAAAGATTTCAATGGACGTTATCATTTTCCTACGTTAGTTCAGCAGCAGGACAGCCACTTGCAAAAGTATGTGTGACGACCCCATTGGCGCAACGGCTATCCATTCAACGCTCCTTACTGACCTGGGACGAGACGAGGTGCGCGGCCAGGAAGGACCGATGAGATGGTCGCAGGATATGGTTGCCACCGTTAAAGCTCACCCGGGTGACACATTGAATAACTTCATGACACATTGGACTCATGTTTAACTTAAATTATATCGTTAGCTGAGCGTTAGCACTCTATCTTACAAGCAAGCTGTTGGGTGTGATGATTGTTTTTTTTGGCGAGGTGGAAATGTCAAGGCACACCCCGCCGCGTGGAAACAGACAGTGGAGTTGTGAGGGACTCCCCGTACAATGCACCCGTACGTCCCCTTCTCTAAGCTGGGGGACGCACGTGACTGGTATACCCACCAGCCCGGTGTACCTTGACACGCCTTGGGCGACGAGGCCGTGGGATGCACTTACAAGAATGACAAGTCAGGCCGCCTCCTCAACTGGCGCCCCCTGTCGCCTCCTCCTTCGCGGACATAACTGCCTAGGTAGGGTACCCTTTACAACACGATTTTTTATCTTAATCTTTAAAGCATATATAATTTATTTACCAAACATATTTTTAACCGACTTCAAAAAAGGAGGAGGTTATCAATTCGTCTGTATTTTTTTATGTTTGTTACCTCAGAACTTTCGACTGGGTGAACCGATTTTGATGATTCTTTTTTTATATGAAAGCTGGTACTTGCCCTGTGATCTCATGTCAATTTGGTTCAGTTCTGACAATGGCATCCATGAGAAAACCATACAAGTCTTAAATTTGCATTAAGTATGTGCGCAACAAATGGACGAATAACAATATCACGCCAACCGATTTCGATGATACATTTTTTTATTGGAAAGGATGTACTTCAAAGGTAGTTTGATGAGAGTTTGATTAGGTTCTGATTATAGGATCTATGACAAAGTAACGGAACTCTTCAATTCTTAGGAGCAAATTAACGATACTCGGCCGAATCTTTCATAGGCTATCCGGAAATTTGAGTCACCTACCGTAACATCGTTATGGTCAAGTAATTGTCGTAGTCGAATATGATGATCAATGGAACTCCTTAACGGCTTACAGTAAGGGTGCGATCTGTGGCAGAATTTCTAACTGTCTGTAATCAAATTGCAATGCGCTTACGTTCGTTGCTGCATTGCAACATGACGCCAGCGTTCTAATTACATTACTTAGGGTGTATTATTATGTGTGAAGCGGTGGTAGCCGAGTGGGTGGTAGAAACTTTTGCGTATTATTGATGAGCTTTATTACCATATAAAAGACTGGTGGTAGCGGAGTAGCAAAGTAACCGACCTGCAACGCATGAAGTTGCGGGTTCGATCATGGGTGTTGGTGTGTTGTAGTGTTTCCTTGGCTGACACCGACTCCAAAAATAACAATAATTGTAACTACATTATATTATCGTAATACATATTAATGAGTAATAGATCGTACCTACATATTAATGAGTAGAAAAAGTAAGTTGATTATTAAGTTATAGAAGAATATGCAATTATTTTTTTACTTTTTAGTGCATATTAATTTATTTTTGAATAGTTTTTTTTATTGAAGACGGTATTTTTTTGTTAAAATTTTTTTTACATAATTTGTTAACTTGAAGTGATCGATAACTTATAAGCAAATATATTATTGTATATATTGTAAAAAAAATTACATACAACACATACTCGTAAGTACACAATGAATTGTTATTTTTGTGGGCAGTGGTATATTTATGTAAGAAAATATTACTTCTTGTATGAAGTTCTTCGTTTGCAGCCTTAGAGTATACATAAGCTTGCTTGTGTATACTATAAGTTTGCAGCACAGCTGAGCTGCGCCGCCTTTTTATTCCTTCCTTATTGTTAACAACTTCATCACATCACACAATTATATTCAACGTAAATTGCTTTCATATTTTGTCACATAAATATTAAATTCATAAGTAGTAGTGAATGGGGATGTAGCTCAGTGGTAGAGCGTTCGCTTTGCATGTGAAAGGCCCCGGGTTCGATCCCCGGCATCTCCAATTTTTTTAATACTTGCTAGCCTATTACTACCTATTAATCAAATTTATGTTTCTGTTACTCAATACGAAATGAAGGTAATACAACCAATAAAAGTATAACTCGTCTTTTTGTGGATCAATAAGTTTGCAGCTAAAGATGATAGACTTACAAACTGACATTAATCACTTCCATTTTAATGTTATTAACAACAATAATATATTTAATTACAAAAACACCTAATTTCAAATCGTAAATTTAGTATATCAAAAAAAAGTCAAAAGTCAAAATTTTTTATTTTAAATAGGCCTGAGTGACAAGCACTTTTAAAATGTCAAAAGCTAGATGTCTGTTCCAAAAGTGAATCCTATGGAGAAGAACAGACAAGAAACTCCATGGATGTATTTTGTACAAACATATATTATAAATATGAAGTATATAAAAACATAATTATAGAACACGAAATTGATATATTATTTGTCAGTAGGCCGAGGAAATGCAAGCGTTTAATAGGATACATCTGAGAATAACCTAAATGTACATTAAAAAAAAATATATATAAAAAAAAAAAAAAAATCTTTAAAAAAATCATTGCCGTATGCAGGAGGGGACCGAAGACCAAGCATTTTTATCGTCCATATATTGTTTCGTGCTATAATATGCTTTGGAGAGTAGAGTGCGTTTCACTATCTCTTTAAACTTTTTGACGGGTAACTCACTATATATAGCAAATAAAAGAGAATAATTGATTAATGTAATTTATTTATTATATCTCTGGTAATAATTAAAAACATACATGTACAAAAAAATCACAGTTGACCCCGACGTGATTTGAACACGCAACCTTCTGATCTGGAGTCAGACGCGCTACCGTTGCGCCACGGAGTCGTTGAGGAATTACGTGAATTTATTACTGAAACTATGTTATTGTGGTTCCACTTAAATTTAACTTTACTTCATTTTTTTACAATATTTAGTATCTATTCATTACTGAATATTATTTTGCCAGTTAAAAACATTTCTATTTTATTTAAGTAAATATAAAAGTACTACTAACGCCATCTTGCGCCAATATACATAAACGCATACTTAAATGTGAAGTACAGCTACTTTGTGTGTGCTACTTTTTTGTTGACGAGGTCTGCCGAACCCAAACACTATCGAAAATTAAAACCTACACGTGCATACATACAGCTGGTATTTAAAACAGCGTTACATGTTCTCCGAATATCCCGAATCAGTGTTGTGTACAGTGTACACAGATGTAGGAATGAGATTCCACGTTTCCCACATTGTGTGATTATTACGTTCGTTGTAATTTGGACCCGACATATTATGATAGCTGTAAGAAACCTTTTTATGTTCTCTGGGTTTTTCGCTTTGGTTTTTTCCTCGTCATTAATACGTAATACCAATTCATTACGGTAATTAATGTCAAATTTTATTCGCTAAAGTAGGTACTATGTATTTTTAGAGTAATTTCCAGTTATGTGAATTGGTTATCCATACTAATATTATAAATGCGAAAGTAACTCTGTCTGTCTGTCTGTCTGTCTGTTCCTCTTTCACGCCTAAACGGCTGAACGGATTTTGATGAAATTTGGTATGGTGATAGATGATAACCTAGAAATGGTCATAGGCTATAAATAATCACGCCATCGTTCTTAGGGGGTAGGCAGTAGGCAGATAACTAAATTGAGTTAGTGATTTTTTGTGCTTATCCGGTATCTATGAGAATCGGCCAACATCTATTTTTCATCCCCCTAAATGTTAGGGGTAGTCCACCCCTAAATTTTATTTTTTATTTTTTGACATTTTATTATTTTTATGGCAGAACAACGTTTGCCGGGTCAGCTAGTACCGAATAAAACCTGCGAATATTGAAGGAAAAAATGTTTTGTTTGTGTTTTTTTCAGGTTCTTTTCTATTATCATTTTTTTCTTTGTCTTCCATTATGACAAATGCCATCTTCTTAAAAAAACAATTTTTAATTTAAACGAAATTTAATTTATGTTTATAATTATAACAAATATTTTAACCATAAATGTATATTACCACCTAACTTAGCTTAGTCATGAGCTCTCAAATTATGTACCTAAACGTCGTTTACAAAATTCTCAAGACAATAAACAGATATTTTGAAAATAAACATCTTTCTTCGAAATCTTTTTCAGTCAGCGTGTAATCAACTCTCCCGTAAGTGTCCCTACTAGTTCCAACAAAACCTTAAAATGAACCTCAAATGCCACATAATGCAAGGTTCCCCAAGTCGGTTAGGCAGGGGCAGTCGTTCCTGCACTAGCCGTATGTGAGGACGCGAAGTTCTCATTGTTCCGCTTGCCGTTGTGGAAGGGCACAGACGACGCGTGACTTATGGTCACACTCCTCACAGAAAAATGCAACCGCCATTAACCACCTGAATAACGATAATAAAGTCATCAATCTCACTTTGACGCCCAAAGACATGACTGTTGAAAATGTTGGGCCATAAAATCTTAAAATGACGCAGTGAACCTAAAAGAACGAAAGCGATTACTTCCAAGAACGTGTTTGTAATTTATGGATTAAGTTATGCGAAGTACTTCCGGTGTTTCTGTGAATGCGATGCACCCGGTGTGGATGTTACTCATACCATTATTATATCATTCTTCAAAATATGTATAAGTAATCATGTATTTCCCGAGAATCCTCGTGATGGCACATTGCTATTAATATATTGTCGCTTAGTCATGTTTTTTATTTAATAAATCCTGTGAAGTTAAACAAACGCTTCAAACAAAAGCTTCCGTATGAAGTGTGATAGGAAATTACTCATTTTACTTCATTACCGATTTAAAAATTGACAGACTATAAACAGGGATCTTGGCGAAATTACAGTTATCTAGAAGAATTTTACACTATTATTATTGTGTATACTCATTATAATATTGTACTATTGTTTTAAGTAACAGTTGAATATATAAAAAATGTATAATTTCATCAAACTGGAATAAATATGAAATGAACCTCTGTGAGATTCATCACGGCATCGCTTACGCTGCCATTTTCAGGTTTCGGTGCTACGCCTGCGGATGACCGGATCACGAGCGACGTATTAACCGGAACTACATAAACAAGATTTTCATTTTCGTGATGGAGCTCTCCTTCTAGCCAAGAGACACAAATACAGAAGCATTAGTCACATACATATCTCACGGAACCGATACGATAACCCTGCGTTATAGCAGCGGTTGTTGCAAGCGGATGACGTCATTCCCTTATGCTCAGAATCTGGTTCCCTGTTGCACAACAATTTGGCCCAGATTGCATTCTCGGTTTCACGAATCATATAAACCTTTATGGTTAACATTATACTCGTACACAAATAGATTCATAAAGCGGGTTTTTCAGACGCCCGCTTTTTTGTAGACGAAGACTCTTTTTTAGCTGTGCCGTCCAACATACAGTAAATTATTAATAATATAATTAGTATACTGTGGCAGAGCACTTGTATTATGGGTACTAGACAACCGATATTATATGTGCTTATGTGTGTTTACTCAGCCTCAGGGAGGAATCGAACCCTTGGCTTCCGTGAAACACGGAGGTTGTCATTGCGCAGTAGTGTTTTCTTTGCTGGTGTGCACCACACCGCAGAACATATAAGAACTATTTGAAAATTCGTATACACAATATAGAAACGACTGATCAAAGATGACCCCTTTACTGTTAGCCCTATTATTGTTATTATTTATGTATTTATGAGAAGAGGACGAGAATATATTAGATGTATGCAAAATTTATACATTGACACTTACAATTCCAATTCTTATACAAATTCAATCATTAGAAAAAAAAATACTATTTTATATTTAGAATCCAAGTATAATCGAGGGCAAAAGAAAAAAACAAATAGGTACGTTATTTTTGGAAGTTTTTTTTTCAGTGTGTTAAAGTTCATTACTACTGATTTAACATCACTCCTTGATTTTGATTAGTACTAAAATTATCAGGAGAAATGCACCTCGCACAGAATTTTATGAATAAAAATTCTAACGCACATGAAATATGACACACGCAATTGTCAGTTTCAATGAAGTGCCCGCATTTCGAAGTGGGTCGTCGGTAGAAACCCATCATTTATTTATTTATGCATTTCGCGCGTGACCCTGGGTCCAAAGTCTTGGGTACTTTATACCATTCCATTGCTCTATAAAGAGAGTATTGCTATTTTATCACAAAGAGACACTTGGCACTATCTTCACCGGTTCCGGCTTAATTCCGATCATTCGTACTTACAATAAAAATTCCATGAACGGATAATAATTTTAGTCAAGCTTGCCTATGACATATGACACGGTAACTTTCAGCCGTTTGTCCTGGGAGCCCAACAGTTTACAGTTCGACTACGTTATGCCCTTCTAACCTCTTGGACGGCGCACTTTCTTCGCTGCCTATGAGCTGACCAAAAAATATCCGTTTGTTATTTTAAAGGTTCATTGGGTTCTTGTTATTCGCACAAAATTAAATTTATATTTAACTAGCTGACCCGGCAAACGTTGTTCTGCCATATAAATAATAAAATGTCAAAAAATTAAAAAAAATTTTTTGGGGGTGTGTCACCCCTAACATTTAGGGGGATGAAAAATAGATGTTGGCCGATTCTCATAGATACCGGATAAGCACAAAAAATCACTAACTCAATTTAGTTATCTGCCTACTGCCTACCCCCTAAGAACGATGGCGTGATTATTTATAGCCTATGACCATTTCTAGGTTATCATCTATCACCATACCAAATTTCATCAAAATCCGTTCAGCCGTTTAGGCGTGAAAGAGGAACAGACAGACAGACAGACAGACAGAGTTACTTTCGCATTTATAATATTATAAAGTATGGATGATTTAGATATCGCCCTGTTAAATTTGATTCAAGTATGTTAAGAAAGTAATACCTACTCGTACTTAGAGCGGAAAAAGATAGCCTTTGACCCGCGCGCCTCCCACGATAAGCAAACCCAGACTTGTAGACAATTTATAAGGTTCGTCGTCCTATCGTCACTTCAGCGTTTACTAACATACATGTTGAGCTAGATCCTTTTTAGGTTATTAATACCCAGAAATATCTATTTATAGATATTTTGCTCCACACAGGGGCGGACCAGGAATGCTGACCCTTGCGGCCAGTCGTAAAAGGCGACAAAACAACCCTAACTAGTAGCGTTCCCTAACTAGTAGCGCGTCTGAATGGCAACCCTACTGATATATTAATAACCTTAAATTGTGTTCTATGTGTTCTTAATTAGTGATCTAGGTTTCTGTACCCCTATGAGACAGCAACATATTCGCGGTGCCCTTAGCGTCGCAAACATCCGTAGGCGATTGTAACTGTTTATTATTAAGTGGGCTATCATCAGCCTGCTCTGCTCATCATCATCTCTCGTTTCGGCGCCCGGGCTCCGCTAAAAATGCACACAGCCTGAATTTAAAATCCAATACAAGAAATGCGTAGTTCTCTGTCCTTTATATTTAATTGCTGATGCCCTATTTTTGCTTCCTTCTGTGCTTAATGTACGATTAATTTTGGTTTTCTTTTGCATTTACACAATATCTTATTCCATAAAACAATTTTGCTACATACGAGTAGAAGGAGGGTTGGCATTGAAAAGCAACGCCGCCTTAGAATCTATAATAATCTAAGTAGTCACGGTTGTAGACTGTAGTGTACATGGAGCATGTTTTCGTTTACTATTATTTCTAATATTACTTATATTATTAGGTATAGTAAAAAGAAATTCATTATTTTTGCGTTACCAACTAAAACCCCAGACATCCCAATCTGCGCCAATTACCCGGGGTCTACAAGACCAACCAGTCTTGCGACTAATCACTGAAGGTTGCCATCAACGCTAATCATAGTGTTCTTGAGTACTCTTAAGACCTTCCCACTACCATCGTGATAGACAGAGCACCCCAAGCTATTGAGTCCCCCGAATCCTGCAGGATTTAAGAAACTCAAAGAAAGCCCCCTGCATCCTGTTCCCGCCTTCTCCTCGCAAAAAGCAGCAAACGCTGCCCATCCCTTCTCGTCATCAACCATCGCATTAACTAGGTTCGGAAGTGATAGATCTGGCCCAACTATGATATTGAGATCGTGACGCTGAGACCCCCCCCCCCCCCCCCCCTATGCGGCACATTCGGTCCCAGTGTCTTCGACTGTATTTGCCAATGTGTCGCATTCGTGACAGATCGGTGTAGTCTGAAAGATAGCGTGCCGTGTTGCCTTGAGACTCCTTGCTCCAGCACAGGGCGAATTGCCTCCACCGTCAGCTTTCCAGGTTTTGGGGATCTTAAGATCTTAAGACCTTCAGCCATTTGTGGACTAGTCTCGGTCACGCGAGTCCTGACAAGTCGAACGTCGACATGCCTCTGGCCACCGCCTGCAACTTCTAACGCAGGTGGCGTGGGAACCAATCGGATTTCCACAGCGCGAGATACTAATCTGTAGTCTAATCTAACTAAAGTCAAATTGATATATACTTATAAAAAAGAGAAAAAAACAACTGTATTTGATTGTATTATAGTCGCAATTCGAATAGATCTAGCGCTGTGGGTTAGAATGAGAGAGGAGGAGCCTGCCTACCGCTGTCGTATGCGTGAGAGAAAGGGAAGCCAGACAGACTGGCATCGTAACGCGTTACGTAACGAAGTGGTTTACCCTCCCTTAGGAAGTTATCACTTTAAAAAAGGAACTGCTTTCGGGTTCGGGTCCCCTTCCGAGTAATTGTAACATGTATATATTTACGAAAAAAAGTATAAGAAGTCTAGTACCTATGACAAGCGGTTTGCTGCTTACTTTGGGACAAAACGGCAAATATTTCTATTACACACAATATTCGCTCGGGCGACATCTAGCTCTCAGCCGGATGATTTCAAGTCATCTGGTTAAATGTTGAATAAAATTATTACTTCATTAGGAATAAACATGTTTCGACACGTGCCGCCAAGCGGAGAGATCGCCCGGCGCCTGCATCGCGGTGTTTCACAAAGAGGATGTAATAAAACTGTAACATGTTTCATGTGGGAATTTCCGTAGCGGCAGCGCCTCCTCGCGAAACATTTTCGTACGTGACGCGCGCTGGCTTATATATAGCAAATCGCAAAATATCCTAATCTTTTCCGTTTCTTTGTTTACATACTACGGTCTACGGTCGTCTAATCAGTGAATATTATTACATGTACTCGTATATGCGTCAACCCTTTAGATTAAAAAAATACATAGGGCTGAAAAGTTTGTAGGATAACATAGAAAAAATTTTAAAATTTGATTTGATTATTTAATATAGTTGCCTTCGAGAGAGATACAACTATTATAGCGGTCATACAATTTTTCGATACCATTTTTATAGTACGGTTTGTCTTTAGCCTAAAAATAGGCTTCAGTTTCGGCGATTGCCTCTTCAACAGCGCAAAATTTCTGTCCAGCGAGCATTCTCATGAGGTCTGAGAACAGGAAAAAGTCGCTGGGGGCCAAATCTGGAGAATACGGTGGATACGGAAGCAATTCGAAGTCCAATTCATGGAATTTTGCCATCGTTTTTATTGATTTGTAACACGGTGCATTGTCTTGATGAAACAGCACTTTCTTCTTCTTCAAATGGGCCGTTTTTCCACGATTTTGTCCTTCAAACGCTCCAATAATGCTACGTAATAGTCGCTGTTGATGGTTTTTCCCTTTTTAAGATAGTCGATGAATATTATCCCAAAATATTGGTGCTATAACCTTGCCAGCCGACTTTTGCGTCATTCCACGCTTTGAAGTCGGTTCATCACGTGCAGTCCACACGGCTAACTGTCGATTAGACTCCGGTGTGAAATAATGGAGCCATTTTTCATCCATTGTCACATATCGACGCAAAAATTCAAATTTAATACGATTGAACAGCTTCGAACACTGCTCAGAATCATCAATTCGTTGTTGTTTTTGGTCGATTGTGAGCTCGCGCGGCACCCACTTCTAACAGAGCTTTCGCATATCCAATTTAACAAATATTACGATTATTAAATATACGAGTATTGAAAAGATAACGATGTCGCAATCACTTGACATGTAGTGAAGAATGCTCAAGCTTCAAGGCCGGGAGCGGTCAGAGGTCACGTCCGATGTGGGTGACGAGGGTGCGGCGCTCGTCGCGCTCCATGTGGCACACGGCGACCGTGTCGTCCACAAGACAAGCACTATTAGGACCAGGTTAAATTACTGAAATAATCACCGATAAATATTGTTTTACAACAAAATCAATTCCATTCACAAAAAAACTGTTCAATTAATTCGTATTATTGGGTGAATTCGGGAATATTTACTGTTTCGTTTCAAATAATGTCTTGTGTCGCATTTTCTCAAGTAGCACTGTTACTACATTAGCAGCAACAGTATTTTCCTGCATTTCTCTTAACAAACATATTTTTTAAACGGTTTTAATTTGATTTTACTTTTAATACTAATTATGTAATAAGTTGGAACAGTTTTAGAGATACAACAAATGACTTTCTCGTTTGCTGGTACTTGGGCGACATCGGCGAGTGTTCTCGTAGTAGGGCCACGGTTGTGCTGACTGAGCGGGCGGCGCCACTCTTGGTGGGCCAGTGGGCCTTCCCCATCGCATTCCACTGAAACGTGTACACGTATGGCCAACGATAATTACACATCCTCGCGTAAACAAATCTTTAATAAATAACACTATTCACGATAAAGGACATACTTATACACGCCAACTGTAATAAAATAGTATCATAGTCGGGCTGTAACTGTAAGTTTGTGCTTACCTCAGGATTACATATAGCTACCGAACCGGTCACCGGGCCTAGTCATTTCAAATCTCCATTGAACCTGTGACTTTTATTCCTTACTTGGACATTGGCAAAATCATGCCAAAGACGTTGCAGCCATACCCACAAAAACTGAAATGAACTATCGTAGTAGGGCTATTTTTCAATAATGTTAACTTTTTACCGCGCTCTTATTAACTTAACCTGTATGTATCTATGTAACGGAATTTTCAGACTCAATTTTTACCCACTTTGAACGAACAAAAAAATTCAAAATTATGCACACTTGTCAAGACTTGATGATTATTTATGATTATATACAAATTTAATCATTTGTCCTACAGCCCTTATCAGGAGCATCAGGATTAACGTTTTCTTTTCCTTCTGCCGGAAGATGGCGTTAAATTAATAAAAACCGTAACCGGTTAGGAATTGACAACAAATAAATTATAGTTTAAAAAACTATAAAACGCACTTATATAGTCAATCGGACTAAAAAGTAAAAACAATTTTTAACATAGGAATAAAATTACTGATGGGAAAATTATTGTCACTGTTCTTAAGAGTGGGGTGCTTTGTACGACTTCGTACGATATTTTTAAACTAACTCCGCATTCCGGAATTAAACTAGTAAAAAATAATAACGATTGATATCGAGCACCCCACGCTTTTACTAGTAGAACAGTGACATTAATTTTCTCGTGTATCATAAGTTTAATTTGTTTAGCATGTCGTAATATGATTGGCTAGTATTATATCTATCAGGTTTTTATTATAAAATTAAAAAAATGAATGGATTCTACGTTTTATATAAAACAAATTTGGTACATATATTATTCAAATATGTGAGACAATTATTCATAACTAGCAATTAGATTGGCTAATGAGTTTGAGGGGAGGTGACAACGCAAACACGTAAGTCTTGACTATCCCGTAGAAGTCAAGATAATAAATGACTCTTCGAGAGATAGAGGTGAGAGAGATGAGACATCCGTGACTTGTTATTAGATAGTTATGAATAACTTTAGCAAGCTTGCGATTAATTACATGTTCACTGAGTAAAAATGTACATATCACACAAAAGAAATATTATTTGGATTTCCAGGTCTAATCTTTATCTAATAGAAACCTGATATGATAAACGATTTTTTATCAGAAGCTATAATGTCGCAAATACAAACATAGCCAGTGCCGCCTCCTAACATGTTGATATTTTTAGACGTACGGTCTTCTTCAGATATTGCTAGAAATTTATCAATCACACCAGCTACGAAAGCAAAAAAGTACCCTGCAGTGAACCCCACGTATCGTGCTACATGGCTTAGCAGAATGATCTAATAATCCCTTGGGAAGGCAATCCGTCGGATGAACTAGATGCACGACATAGTGTCGTGGACTGACATGCCATCGTGCACGTCGTGAACGAGTGAAGGCCGAACAATTTAAAAAATCCAAACTAGTCTAACTAGTTTTACAGGAAATATTTTATGCACTTGCATATTTTTCTCCATGCAGGGGCGGAGTAAGAATACTAACCTCTGCGGCCGGGCTCGGCCTGTCGTAAAAAGTGACAAAACGACCCTAGCCCAAAGCCCGTCTGGATGGCAACCACCCTTGGTCCGGCATTAGTGACCCAGGTGCCTGTACCCCTATGGGACAGCAGCGTGTTCACAGTAACTTGTTACCATTAAGTGGACTGTCAGCCTGTCTGTCAGATTAAATAGATTCAATACAATACATGTTTTGATGATCTTCATATAAATATATAATTGTTCTGGGCGTGCCTATGTAACTGAACTCCTAAATGGCTGGACCAAATTTGGTGAAATTTTTTGTGTCAATCGAGAATGGTCTATATTCACAATATGTTCCACCACAAAATAGTTTTTTTCTTTTTAATTTATATAACAAAACAACGTTTGCCGGGGAAACTTATATAGTATTATAATCAATTCATACAAAAGAACAGAAGTCTATTTGTATTGTTTTATTTTAATTGATTCCCAAAGGTTATATTGATTGCAGTCCAAATATTTGAAACGTAATCGTGCTTCGTTAAAAGAGCCCCTCCTTTATTCTTCTGCAGACCAGCAACATGTGAGGAATACATTTTGAGATGGCCGTACTGTCATAAAAAATATGTTAATAATGTTACACTAAATTTAGTCTGTCTGACACTTCAAGTTAAACATTCATATTGATGTATGTGACGTGTTTACTAGTAGCTGACTGGCCACAGTATGCAGGTGCAGCAACACAAACGAGGAAATAAGCCAACAAAGTAGCGAATACTTATAACTTGATGTTATTATAACAGTAAACATGTTAAGATATTAAAAAATAATACGTTTGGTATTTATTTTGATGAGTTATCACGCATTACTTAGAATTTATTACCAAACTCGTCGCATTAATTCAAGGAAAATACAATAAAAAGAAAATGGCCACTTAATCTGCGACGAAGTGTATTTGGAAATTACGTGGCCGCATTATAAATTCATGAGTAGTGTTTAACTGTTTAGTGAGAAGCCAGTCGCGGCGCCGGTTCAACATGATGCGAGTGGCGTTCCTTGTGGTGTTGGCTGCCGCGTGGGCACACGCCCGGCCCCCTCTCCTCACTGCTCCGGCATCAGACCTCTCCGAGACAGCGTTGACCGACCTAAGCGATTATTTCATATTCGACGAACCTGCGGAAACCACTACGAGCGAGCCAGTCACGGAGTCAGAATCACCCTTGACGACAGACAACTCGAACGAATCAAAAGACCGGCAACTGTACTTGCTGAAGGCACCCTGCTCGCGGAATAGTGGCGACGCGTGTTCCCATCACCAGGTGTACGAGTTCAACTTGATAGCCGACACAGAGCATCGGAACGGGCCCAAACCTTCCATATTTTAATATCGGAAATAGTAAAGGCAGCTTCGCGAAGTAATCACGAAAGGAAACATAAACACATTGATGACAACAAAAGAAATATATATAGCAATAAATAGCGATATCGTATACATATAATAATAATATACCAATGTAACGTGACATGTGACAGCTACAAAAATAACACGAAAAATAGCAGTAAAGAGTAAAAAGAAGCAAAGAAATGGAAAGCTTGAAACTAGACGTACTTCATACAACTTCATAGAAAGTACTTTAAAGGTCAAAGGCACTATATGCAAAGTTGAAAAAGAGAGAAGATAGATGTTAACTTTACTTTAATTAGTTTATTGTGTAACTAAACCAAAGATTCGTATTATTGAAATAAGTTCTTGAAATAAGAGAAATCCATACTAATATTATAAATGCGAAAGTAACTCTGTCTGTCTGTCTGTCTGTCTGTCTGTTCCTCTTTCACGCCTAAACGGCTGAACGGATTTTGATGAAATTTGGTATGGTGATAGATGATAACCTAGAAATGGTCATAGGCTATAAATAATCACGCCATCGTTCTTAGGGGGTAGGCAGTAGGCAGATAACTAAATTGAGTTAGTGATTTTTTGTGCTTATCCGGTATCTATGAGAATCGGCCAACATCTATTTTTCATCCCCCTAAATGTTAGGGGTAGTCCACCCCTAAATTTTATTTTTTATTTTTTGACATTTTATTATTTTTATGGCAGAACAACGTTTGCCGGGTCAGCTAGTTTTAATATATGCCAGTATTTAAAAGTACTTAAATCGGTTGGTACTTCATTGGAAGGAACGATACTCAAATGTAAACTAGTAATATAGATTGTGTGCTAAATTGTTGATTATAACATTACTTTTATATCTTGTTTGATTTCCATATCCACGCGGAAAATCTATACATTTATGGATCACGGAGAATCATCTCTATGTTTGAAAAGTGTCCGTTAAAATGCATTAAATTAACAAATAAATAAACAAACGCATCAGTGTCGTTTAGAGGAAAGCGCCAAATGTTATTTTATTAGAGTGTAAGACAGAATTTTTAACTCAGTATGCTTCAATTCGGCTCACTGAAGTTAGCCCCCAATTTTTTTTTCGTTTTCTAATTTTTAACACGCTTTTATTTATTTCACCTGTATGTTTGTTTGTAACCGACTTCTTTGAAGTCGATTTTGACCAATGAAAATACAATAATTCGATAAGATTACCTCATTATCCTGATTAGAATCGCCAGAATTTAAAAAATGGTGACTGTATTAAACAGTATATAATTACGCCTAACGAAATATTTTTTGAATTGAAATGAAATATTTTAACTGGGAGTAACATTGCTATTAATGTTTAATAAAATTATTACGAGTAAGTCCAATATTGTATATCATAACTGGGGAGAATTGTTCTGTAGATATTGCATGTCTACAGATGCGGGTGCATCAGTGATGCATATACAATTAAACATCACTTCTCGAATATTCGATAGGTACGATTAGCCCAAAAATGATACATAACATATGGCTTAAAGCGCTCCACGCTTTTTTCACAATAATACTAATATTTTTCTTTCATTATTTTATTCCTAATATATATAGCACCGGCGATGCACGGTACACTGGTCGTGGAAACCTCTCTCCTGCGGTTTTAGAAGATAGTCGGGTCAGACTTGTGTCTGAACTTTCCAAAGAAAGTCTCTGAATGGGAACGAGAAAACCTTGTCCAGTTCAACCCTCGAAGATGCAAGTCTGCGTATTCTCTGCCAAGAAAGCCCCGTTCGCACCTGCGCCACAGTTCCAAGGAACCCCTCTTTCCATCTCCAGCAGTATTGGGATTCTTGGTGTCAACATTACGAATGATGTGCATTTTCGGGGTCAATTGGAAAGCAAAGCTAAGCTTGCTTCCAAAAAGCTGGGTGTGCTAAACCGATTCAAGCAGTATTTCAGTCCAAGGCATCGGCTGAGTGTTCATCCTCATTTCTTGGAGCCTCTTCTTTCTTGTACGAAACAGTTCTCAAGAACGTTCATGTTACGTACTCTCAAGATCTGTAATGAGCTTCCGGTTGAAGTTTTGTCAGCGCGGTATGATATGAGGTTCTTCAAAAAAGGCGTTACAAAATTTCTTCGAGGACGGTGTTTAACGTCCATAGGCGACAGTGACCATCTGCCAGGGTGGGCCGTTTGCCTGTCTGCTGAACTCTAGTTATATTAAAAATTACAAGAGCTTGGGACTAGATGGCGCTATTTCATTTGCATGGTATATTTATTATTAGACAACAGACAGCACGCGGCGGCGAACTAGATATGTTAGCTGCTGAAACCTTATTGACGGTTTTATTTTTGGGTTAAGATGGCAAACGATTAGAATAATTCAATATCAATACAATAAGTAAACATAAAAATCAGATTAGTGTCTAATTAATAACCGTGACTGCACTGTCTAGTCCTTGACGGAAGATCAGCCCTTTAAAGGTGGTAGTATGCGCCTAGGTCCCTTATTTTAGAACTTAATATACACTTTTTATGTATTAACTTAGTTTAAAGAGTATATAGTTGTTACATTATAAAACCTTTCATTAGAAGGTTCAGTTTAGTTCAGTTTTTGAAGGTTATTTTATTTCTGAGCATTGACGACATGAAGTAGTCATACTCATGACTTCATTAATAGAATAAGCAAATTTTTTTGATGTCAGCCAGTGAATCATTGTCGTTACACCTGGATGGCATAAAGCCTCGTATAGCGATCTTAATCTTTCATTTCATGTTTGCATGTTCGCACATACGCGCGACAGTGCATCAGCTACATCGTTCTGTCTACCAGGACGGTATACGATATCATATATAAATGGTGCAAGTTCAAGGCGCCATCTTTGTATTTTCTCGTTCTTAACTTTACTTGTTTTCTTCTTATCAAACATAAACGATACTAGCCCTTTTTTGATTCTTTTTCGATGGCAGAATAGGTTTGTTCGCTACGAACTAAACTACGAAACAAGAAAGCTATTGGACGACCATTCTGTGATAATGTAGCATTGTAGCAGCAATAGTGTTCTGAGGCGTCAGTTTCAACGACGAATGGTATGTCGTTATTTATAGTGTATTGACGATTTAGCTATGTCAGATTTCAATTCTTCAAAATAGTTTACTAAATCTTGCGACAACGGTAATATTTTTGTATTGAAAAGACAATGGATTTTCACAGTGAAATTTGGTAACGGCTGTAAATCATTTGGTGGTGGTACAAAGGCGATCAGCATCAGGGTTTATGGTGTGGTTTTTAATAGTAACTATATCCATAATTATTGATATAGTCGAGACTAAATTTACTTTTATCATTGTTAAGCGAGAGGCAATACTTTCGCGCAGCAGTCAGAAATTATTGCAAATGTCCTCCTCAGCATACGGTAGGTAATATCATCAAGATAAGCTAATTTACCTTTTAGTTCTTCCTTACGGATAATCAATGATATTTTATATATAAAAATATGTGTTATTTGAGAAAGATATTTGGTGACCGGGTTCAGTGTTTCAGAGGGTCACCATTTGGGTTATAAATGAAACAACACCAGGGATGGTTTAGCTGAATCAATACGGAAGCCGTATTGAGTACTGATCCCGTACTGAATAATTTATTTCAAAATTCGTGCTCTTTATATATGAATTGGCTGGGGATCGTCGACCAATCAGAAGCGTTTAAAAAGTAAACAAATGCAGGTGTTTTTACATGATACAAATAATCACAAATTCTTGGAAATTGAATATTTCAACCATGGCTTGACAACAGGATTATCGTTTCCTCGAAATTTGGTTGAGTCCTCGTCCCGCACGCCGCCTCCGCAGGCGACGTTGATACGCGCGTTCGCGCCGTTCGCAGCTTCGCGGTCATTCCCAGCTGAGACGTTGCGCAGTGAGCGTGTGGTCGCGTTGTCGATTTAATATGTACGTTGTTATTATTATCGCCCGAAGTCTCTTCCGAGAAATGTGATCCGGTTGAGGGCGATGCTTCGTGGATAGTACATATGCGACGTGGCCGACGATTATGTATGATGACTTTTCAGAGCTTCCCTGTTCCTTATTAATATGATATGGTAGCTACAGATATTAGAGTGATATTTTATAAAATCATTGCAGATAATCCAGTCAACAGTCCGTTGGAAGCTCGATACACCACTAATAACCCCGAATGGTATTCTACAATATTGATACAAATTTCCCGCTGCTTCAAATACTCTTTATATTTATTTTCTTCTGGTAAGATAGGTATTTGATGATAAGCACTTTGAGGGTCTGTAGTGCTAAAATAGAGTATTTAGCTATCTTAGAAACCATTTCACCAATGTTGATTCTAAAATGACAATGTGAAAAAAGAAATGGTCTGGTTTCAGATAAATTTCCATTATTTTCGTTTTTTATTTATTTATTTAAAAAAGTACTACCACATTACAAACATTTAACATTGAAAATAACTTAAACTATTTAATTTATGGCCTGATGCATGTGACAATAATGGCGTACATAACATTGGCAATTCATCGGCTCGTTTTATATACCTCATGTGCATATAATTATTGTTTTGTTAATAAAATTGTTAAATCATAAAACCTTGCATTAGAAGGTTTTTTATCAAAATTAATGTTACATATTTTAGTGTTTAAGACATAATTATTAGAATGGATTAGTTGCTAAGAAACGTCCATAGACGGGAGATATAATATACCCATAGAGTTATAGTAACTCCATGAATATACCACAATAGTGGAGTTCTAAATAAAAATCTTTCTTTAACATGGAAAATAAAATAATTCATTGCTCACTTGCATACTAATACCAATTTAAAATTTTAAAACTATCACAAACAAAAGTCAGTACGTCAGTTGTCAAAGTCAGTCAATCAGCTGTCGCAGAAAAAAAACAAACCAAATCAATCAACCAAGGCTCAAGTGAGACAAGTGTCGATTTGTAACAATAGGTGAAATTGATTTATTTCTCTATTTACTACACAAAAGTGATGATTGTTTTTTATTAAAACCTGTGTAATCGTGTCTTTCAAACATGGGCTACGATATCGGATGGATTATTCCACGTCTCCGAAACCCTGGAAAACTGTGGTACTGCGCAAGTTCGATTACAGTAGCAGTCGTTGGTTTATTTAGTAAAATAATAATAGGTTAGTAATCATAATATTTTATTTACTTTACGAGTACTGGGTTTTGCCGATTTATTAGGTTGCATTGGAAAGTTAAACATATTTCCTGATTAAACAGTGCACGAACCAATGAGTCGTACGATTGGAACTGGTTCCTACGGAACTGTGTTACTGTTACGTGAACTAGTTGTTTAATATGCATTTTAGAAAACGGAATGTCAATAATCGCATAATTGTGCAGCCCATATGAATAACACATACGAACAATTTGAACCGCCTTCAGGAGCTCACGTAATTCACGTGCTGATTACTTAACACGTTCAATGTCAAATCAGCAATGTTACGCGACTGCTCGCTCTTACAAGTTGAGCTTTGTGCCACTGTACTGTACACTAAGTAGTACATACACCTAGTCATGGTAATGAACACTACATGATTTTCAGTCTCAAGCAAAATTGAAACAAAATATATGCTAAGAATTTTTTATATAGGTGAACTTCAACCATCATATTTTATAATGGTCAAATTAATTAAGTTTGTAATGAATAAATTTAAAGGTAATTCTATTAGGGAAACTATATATAACCTTGAGTTTTCTTGAATAATCCAGTGATTATTTAAGGTTTAGTTTTAGTGTTTTTAAATATTATTTTATATCAAAAGGCATGCCAAATCCATACAATTTTTATAATAAAGTAATACTTTTTTTTGTATTCTCAGCTATCGTGAATCATTACAACTAAGCTCAACATGTCTTATTCATCAAACATTTGATTGTTTTTATGAATCAGTCGAGCAAACGATAGCAGCTAATATATCAATGGAAGACTTAAAAAAAGTAGATAAATTATCAATTGAAGTATAACAACAATGCTAATCCCATTTAAACATATCCTTAGGATTAACATGTATAGTATGACAACTTCTTGTTTTTGCGGAGGTCGCTGGTTTGATTCCCGTCTCACATCTAGGCGTTTATGTATAATATGTATTTATTTACTAAAGAAAATGTATATTAGTTATCTAGTACCCATAACACAAGCTATGCGCTATGCTACTTAGTTTGGGATTAGCTTATGTTGTGTGAATTGTCTCAATATTATTATTATTTATTATTTAACATCCTTTAGTTAATTAGGGTTTTAAATTTCTATACTTTAAAAAGAACATATCAGACAGACTATTATGCTCGCTAGGTAATGAATAAAATGAGAAACGATTCCTTTTAGGAATGAACACCTAAATCAGCGCCTATTTAAAAATGGCAAAAAATGTCTTTACAGCATTTGTGATTGAACCTTAGTCTTTGGGACTTATGATGCAGCAAGTAAGATTACTAATGTATTAATTTTATAGTAGTAACTAACTAAACTACTTGTATGAGCACATTCAGAACATGATTTTCCACTTGCAAAACTACATTCACATGTTATGAAACCTGTAAATTAGGATGGCCAACTTTCTACTGTTTCAACAATTGTCTTATGTTATGGAAATCCTGAACATCATATAAGTTGTAAGAGGAGTATGGATTAAGAAATTTTGTATTTCTTTTATCGATGAGGGAGAGCAGAACGGCTGACGGCCCACTTAAGTAAGCAGTTACCGTCGCCAATGGATGTTTGCAACGCTGAAGGCACCGCTGGACGTGCTATACTACGTTTGCTGAGTCGCGGTCTCCACTCAAGAACTCGTTTACGTTATCGGTTCTGCGACAGATGTTCTGCGGCCGGCCACTGCCACTTCAGCTTGCCGATTCGAGAAGCGATATCATTGACTTCAGTTCTCCAACTTCATTATGAATGCGGTCCTTCAGAGAAACTCCCAGCATGGCTCTCTCCATAGCTCGCTGAACGACTTTAGATTGGTGGATCAACCCTACTGTGAGTGTCCACGTCTCAACTCTGTATGTCATTACTGGTAGGACGCATTGGGACTAGACTTGAGGCATTGTGGTATAGGCGACAAGAAAACCTGACGTAATTTCCCGAACGCTGCCAAACTCAGCTGAATCCTCCGGCTGGCCTCCCTCTCGAAGTTATTTCTACCGAGGCATAGAATTTGACCAAGATAGGTATATTCACTAACAACTTCGAGGGGGACTCCGCCGACAATGATTGGCCTCGGGTCGACCAGTTGATTTTACATAATTTTGGTCATATTCAGTTCATGCCGAGACCAATACGTCGGGAGGCCACAACTAAGTCATGCAGCATCCGTTGTAAGTCTTGCACTGAATTTGCCATAAGGACTATGTCGTCCGCGAATCGTAAATGTAAGATGTACTCACCGTTCCCATTTATGCCCAGCCTTTTCCAGTGAACCGTCTTAAACGTCCTCCAAGGCGTTTGAGAATAGTTTCGGGGAAAGAACGTCCCCCTGTCTCACATCTCTACGCACTTGGATAGACTGAAACTGCTGATTTACTCGGACGGACATCGTAGCGGCGTCATAGATATCTCATCATTTCGATGTATCGCCAGTCCACTTGGCAGCGCTGCAAAGACTCTAGAATAGCCCAGGTCTCGATGGAGTCGAAAGCTTTCTCATAATCCACAAACGCGAGACATAGGGGCAGATTATACTCTGCTGTTTTCTGTATAACCTGCCGCACCGTATGGATGCGGTCTATAGTGCTATAACCTCGCCGAAACCCGGCCTGCTCCGGTGGTTGGAATTCGTCAAGTCTTCTTGCAGGACGATTTGTGATGGCCCTGGAAAATAGCTTATAGACGTGGCTCAGGAGTGACATGGAGGGCGATAGTTCTTTAGTTGGGTCTTATCCCCCTTTTTACGGAATAATACTACCACACTCCTGCTCCACGCCTCTGGAGTTTTCCCTTGGTTAATGACGGCATTAACGATCTCCTCAGCTTCCTGAGTCCAGGCATTCCATCTGCCTTCAGAAGCTCGGTTGTTATTCCGTCCTCACCAGGGGCTCTTCCAGGTTTAAAGTGCCCCAAAGCCATCACAATTTCGTCTAGGCTGACATCTTTAATATAATATCCCCGGGTATAGAGTCTAAGCGATGTGCAAGCGCGGTATATAAACGGCCATAATAGTCTTCAACCTCAGAGAGAATACGCGGTCCTGAGGTAACAATTTCCCCCGGTTCTGCCTAATGACATCTTCAATACATTGAGTAATGAAGCACCGAGGTCCCGTCGCACTAGTCCCGCAATTTGGCCTCTGGCATCCCGTGTCGCTGTGCCATTAACCGCAGAGTCTCTTCCGAAAGTTTCGACGCCGGGCCTGTATGACACATATTCCAGAACTTCACACCCCGCAGGATATTTATCACACTTTGGAGTTTCTCATTTATGCAGTATGTGGTTTCCAGGGCCTCGAATTTGCTTTCTAGAACCTGCTGGAGTCGATCAGGCTGGAGTGTGGACTTCATTAGGCGGATCCGCTCACGCTTGAGGTCTATATTCAGAGAGCCCCGTATCACCCTGTTATCACTCCCGGTATTGAACCGATTGAACACTGAGACATCTCTGAATATACTAAGGATGTTCAATGAAAAGTGATAATGAGTATGACGCAATTATGTTTTATTAAATGTTATTTTATTTTTCGACGTACTCACCTTTCTGATTTATACATTTTGTATACCTTTTTTCTAAAGCTAAAATTCCCTATATAAAATATTTTCGTCCTAATCCCTTAAAAATCGTGTACCGCGGCGTCCACTGCGTGATCGTCTTCAAATTTATGGCCCCTGAGATGTTCCTTTAACCGCGGAAATAGGTAGAAATCACTAGGAGCTTGGTCCGGTGAATATGGAGGATGTTTCATCAATTCGAAGCCAGTTTCTTGAATGGCAGCCAACGCAACTCTGGACTTGTGCGCGGGGGCGTTATCTTGGTGAAACAAAACAACTTCAGCGAATTTGGCACGCCGTTGCTTGCGTATTTCCTCATGCAACTTTGTTATTTATCCTGCGCACAAAGTCCCCGTAATAGTGGCTCCATGATTAGGGTATTCGATTATTACCACCCCTTAGCTGTCCCAGAAAAAACAGCCCATGATCTTACCGGCGGATGGAATCGTCTTAAATTTCTTCAGAGTTGGACTCTCTTCCAAATCAGGGACTGTTTCCAGGTCATAATATTGAAGTCATGTTTCGTCCATAGTTATGAATCGAGCCAAAAGTCGGTCAAGATCGTGTTGTAACAAACCCAAACAGTTTTGTGAAATTATCAGTCCCGTTTGTTTCTGCGCGATAGAAAACATTCTGGGCACGTGCTGACACTTTTTCCATACCCAAATGATTGTGTAATTATGGACACTTCCTAAAGAATTCTTCATTTCTTCTGCTATAAAACAAACAGTAACACGACGATTCGCCAAGACAATGTTTTCTGTTTTCAGCTTTTTTAATCATTTGTTCAGTCACTACCGATGTACAGCGTCCCGTGCGTGGGTCGTCGTTAATGGAAGTTCTTCCTCGCTTGAACCAACAACTCACACCAACGTTGCTTAATCCCTTAATGTTGCTCGCAAGTCTTGATTTACCAGCTCCGTTGTAAAATTTTTCAAGCAGAGATATTTTATTATCGCGCGAACTTCAATTTTATCCATTTTTAAGAACACGTTCCGACACGACGCAAACAAATTGCTTCTATTTTTGAAAATCAAAAGAGAACTGATTGCTTTTTTATTATTATTGGAACGAAGTTCCTTAACACGCGTTGTGAAAGGGGGCTAGACGGAAAAAATTCTCACGAAAAGTTGTAACGACACTTTTTGCTATAGTAAGCTATGCGGCGTGCGCATGTTTCTCTGTCTGTCTCTCTCTCTCTCTCTTATAGAAAGCAAGCCAGATATTTTCATTTCTATTTCGAATTGAACACTGTGGTGTCGCGACGATTATTTTTGTTGAGTGTATACAGGTTTTTTGTACATAATAAAAAATAATAATAATGAATCCTGACAGTGTTAGAGTTAGGTTAGTTACTGATTAAATTTATATTACTTTATATTTGTTAATAATAAAAAAATATTATTATAACTTAAAAAAAATAAAATTTTATTACAATTCCTTCACTAATTAATCGAAAGGAACTTCGTTCCATCCGGGTGTCCCTTGACACCTCTCAAGTGACAAGTGACTGACATATCTAATATCTAGGCTATGCCTGCCAGTATTTATTATTTTCTTTCCAAGGAAAATGTATCGCATTATCACTATTTATTGAACACCCCTCGTATGCCGTTTGTCCGCCATATTGAAATCGATCTCATTTTTGTCACAGGGTCGAGGCTTCGTCATCTCCACTTCCTCTGGGGTTCCTTTTTAAAGAAAGAGGTCATTAAATAAAGCCCCTCTTTTTCGAAGAAGTCGACCAGCATTTGCCCCCTGGCATTTCTGTATCCATAACCATGTGGGCCGACTTTTGATTCGGTAACTCCCTGTACCGAATGTTTCTCCCATGGGAACGTTGAAGTGAGCCTTTGAGGTGTTTCTTCAAGTGCGTATACCTACCTACCTGTATGCTTTTTAGCGCATAGGTATCGTGTATTCAACCTTCAACCTCGAAATCATGTCGTCCCTAGTCGCCACACTTGAAATTTATTCAACATTGTCACTAAGAAACCCCACACCGCCTTCGGAGGGCTGATCACCTTCACGGTAGTACATAACATGGCCAGACTCCAGGGTTAAGGTATCCTCTCCTTGTCTTCGAACTTCACTTAACCCTAACACATGCCATGTTATGTTCCCCAGCTCACGTTCCAACAGCGCCAGGTGTTCGTCCAGCTGTAGAATTCGTCCATTATACGTCGCCAAGGTCAGTTGTTTTTGGTAGCCGAACCGCGAACACGCTGCTGTTTTATAGGGTTACAGGAACCTGGGTCACTAATGCTGGAACAGAACACAAGGTTATTATAGAGGCACACCAGGGACTGTTGCGATCCAGACGGGCTCGGGGCCCTACCACGCGCCACGTAGATAGGGAGGGTGGTTTTGTCACTTTTTACGACTGCCCGATCCCGGCCGCAGAGGTCAGTATTCTTACTCCGCCCCTGCATGGAGATTGTACACACTGACCGCCCCTTGATATTAAAGACCAAACAGACACAGTTTGTCATAATGTAAGATTAGATATTTGATAAGAATATTGTGTTGATTATCCTCATGCTTTACTCAAGAAGCTATGTTTAATACATTTCCAGAGTTCCTAAACAAAACAACAGTATATAACAAAGAGGTGCTGAGCAGAGCAGTGCACCGGCCACCAGGAGTGCCCCTCATCACCGTCTCCAATCACCACTCATGCTTCGATGACCCTGGACTATGGGGTAATCTATTTTATTACCACTATGTCAATGCCCACACCTACGTGGGTTCATTGTGCTGACTGTGTACTGAATAGAGTACAATACAAGATATCTAAAATATATGCAACATGTACTATAGTACAGTAGGAAAATGTTAAGGATGCTTCTTGAGTGTAAACATTGTTATTTATAAGGAAAACATTAAAGTAATCCAATTTTGCAAACTACTATTTTTGAAAACACATAAAACTAGCTAGTGCGTTGTTAACAATTCACACAGACGATGGTAACCACTCTCCCGTAATGGACATACAGTGGAATCCGTTTATTACGACTGTAGCCACCATATCATATTAATAAGGAACAGGGAAGCTCTGAAAAGTCATCATATATAATCGTCGGCCACGTCGCATATGTACTATCCACGAAGCATCGCCCTCAACCGGATCACATTTCTCGGAAGAGACTTCGGGCGATATAATAACAACGTACATATTAAATCGACAACGCGACCACACGCTCACTGCGCAACGTCTCAGCCGGGAATGACCGCGAACGGCGCGAACGCGCGTAATCGCGTATCAACGTCACCTGCGGAGGCGGCAGTGCGGGACGAGGACTCGACCAAATTTCGAAGAAACGATAATCCTGTTGTCAAGCCATGGTTGAAATATTTAATTTCCAAGAATTTGTGTCGTGTAAAAACATCTGCATTTGTTTACTTTTTAAACGCTTCTGATTGGTCGACGATCCCCAGCCAATTCATATATAAAGAGCACGAATTTTGAAATAAATTATTCAGTACGGGATCAGTACTCAATACGGCTTCCGTATTGATTCAGCTAAACCATCCCTGGTGTTGTTTCATTTATAACCCAAATGGTGACCCTCTGAAACACTGAACCCGGTCACCAAACGACCAACCGCGTAATATGAAGTAATTACACAGCAAAGTTTGATTTTCACATAAAATTCTTTATAACAAAGTCGGATATAATGACAATATGAGAATGATTTCCCTTATATATGTATAGATAATTATATATATAATGTCCGGTTATAGTGACCGACGTGATTCCTAACACCTTCGGCAGTGTTCGAGAGGATCACGTGACGCCCGCCGACATTCGGCACGTGCCTAGTAGTAGTATTAGAGACTGTCATACAATACAATAAGGCAGAAACAAAAGCAGACGAACATTATTGATTTATTATGTAGAAAATGAAAAAATATATTATGTACTATTACTACAATTTTTATATATTTACATTTAATATGCTGTGTTTCTCTCTATTTAAATAAATACATACATATTATATACCTAACCAAAACAAGAGGTTGTTTATTTTCTACAAAATGTTTTCTATGACGTGCGCTTAGTATGACGTGTTTGTCATTTCCCTTGGATGTCATTAAAAACGGATTCCACTGTATTTACTATAAATACTTTATGAATATAGGTGGATTCCGTGGGATGAAATGAAAAAATTAAAAAAATTCTTTATTTTCTCCCAAAACATTACAAGACACAGTACATACAAGCATACATATAAAAGTGCAACAGGTAGAAAGTGTGTTATAAAAGTACTATCAGTAGCTCAATAAAGTAGAGGGAGGCAGGAGTCCAAACTGAGCAGAAGCCTGTCCTATGGATCTCCTGGCCTCTTCTCTCTTACCATTGACATAAGGAGAGCCAGTAAAACAAAACAATTATGTAAATGTGGGGGTGCGCGCGTACATGGATGTGTGTATGTGTGTTTGTAGGGGTGGGAGCACGCACGTGCCTTTATGTTTATGTGAAAGGATTTGTACAATAAATAAATGTGGAATGGAAGCATATCTATGCTTGCGACCTGATTTAAAACATCTTAACTCATTGATTAAATTAATCCTATTGTCCAACCGCCATATCTTCACATTGAAAATGTTGCCACTATCATTATCAATTGATAATTATGTATGCCGTTTAAGGAATAAAAGATGACGCATATTTTTGCTTCGTTTTACCAATTGACCTGAATTGGTCGCGCCATTAGCGGCGGCAACTGGAACCGTTTCCCTCGCCACATGAATTGTTTATTAGGCCAATGTAATCAAGGCGATGTTCAGATAGTGTTAACCCATTACTCGCTCACCTGTATACCTATTTGAGTACAAATTTATTCATTTAAATCTCTGTCATTTTTCGAATACGGTCTGTGTGTCACTGTGTCAGTCAATATTAAAGCTGGACTTTTTAATTCATATAATGTTTACTTGTCTTGATAAACATTACGCTCATTATGTAACAAGTTGAACAAAACACTAGCCGGAATACTTTCTCTTATTTTCTTAATACGAGTTGGTGCTTCTGTGAAAATATAAAGTACATATGCACAGGAGAGTCAAGAAGTAATTAACTTCTGTACGTCCAACGCCCGTCTATGGTTGAATGGGCAATTGACAAGTCAGGGGCACCTTCAGCTTATCTTTGGGGCAATTGAACTGATATTCACACACAATAAAGCGAGCGAGTGTTTATGAGGTTGTTTTTGTTTTAAGAGTTAAAAGAACTAACACTGTTTAAACGATTGCTACGATTTTAATCTAATCAGTGACTATCTATTGTTAAAAAGATAAACATTTGAAATTGTGTATTTAAACAAAAATAATGATTTTACATATAGTAATTATAATGCACTAATTTTCCAAGTTATTTACCCGGCGCGCGGCGTTTGCTATTGGATGTAGTCTCAAGCCTCGTACGGACTTTGCGTTCCGTAACCAAGCTACGCGTACCCTGGAACGCACAGTCCGGACTTGTTGGTACGCGTATACATTCGCTGTACGCGATCCATTTGCAGTCGGTATTTAGTTGCGAGACAAAGAAGTCGTCACGCGTTATTTGGGCGGCACAATGGCAAGCCACGCGTTCCCGTGTTTCGATAATGAAACCTCTATATATTTTATATCAGGCTCGATTAGTTTCAGAAGATAATCGAAATCAGACACAGACATTCTAGTAAAATTAATTAGTGAATTTTCAGTTTCATGACTTAAATCGTACAGAAGTCTGTTTCCATAATGCTGTCGATCGCGATATAATTTTTTAATTCAGTATCGAGGTTTCTTCTTTTTCTTTATATTATGGAATATATATAAAAAGGTGACAAACGCCGTAGCCGTTCTCTTCGTCAGCATTACACAAGGGTCGCGCGTGCACTGGGTTCTTTCGGCTCGCACTGATTACTCGTAGTTGACTCGTGTCGCTCGGGTACGCGTACCTTTTTATACGCGTAGCTTGGGTACGCGTTCCTTGGAATGCAAAGTCCGTACGAGGCTTCCGAAACAAAATTTGTTCTTGCAGTGGCTTCATTCATTTTGGAACTCACTTTTTATTTATTAATATCTACTAATATTTCGTCGGCTTATTGCAAGAACTCATTAACTGCAAAAAATCACTAAATACGTTTTTATCTATAATGGGCTCATTTTTACATATTCTACAAAATGGAAAAACACACTAATTTCTAGCAGGCCAATTTAGCCGTTACGTCTTTTTTCTAATCAACATAACCACTAACTAATTGCAACTAAAATGCTGTTTTCCCAAAACAATGAAATGTCACATATGATTTCTTGCAATAAGCCGACAAGAAGAGAAGTAACGCAACCAAGTCAATTTATTTGTTTACCTAGCAACTTAGCGACATCTCGTGCGCTTTCTTATTACTGTGAACGTGTGGTTGAATGACAAACTAAAATAACCATGGTGCTTATCATAAACATAGGACAAGACAAGATATTATTAACCTCAAATCCATAAATAAATTTACTTAAAATAGTTTAGTCCCATGTGATACACGTACTGGACAGTACTTTTATTGTACATCGCTCAATAGCTTCCAAATTATGTTTCATACTATCCGTGCAGGGGTGGAGATAAAATACTGACCCCTGTGACTGGGATCGGCCTGTCGTAAAAGGCGACAAAACAACCCTAGGTACGGTAGGGCCCTAAGCCCGTCTGGATGGCGACCACCTTTGGTCTTCAGTATGGCATATAATAACTGTGTTTGGCATTAGTGACCCAAGTTCCTGTACCCTTCAGGGATGCCACTGGCGTTGTAAACACCCATAGGCGACGGTAACTGCTAAATTCTAAGCGGGCGTCAGCCTGTCTGCTGTCCTACAGCAATAAAAAAAAACTTGAAAGCATAGGTCGTCCTGCCTGTGTGCTAAATTCGTAGGCTGTTTGTTATAATGTGGTGGTGGATGTGCAGGGGTGCTGGACGTGGTGGCGCTGACGCGGCACTCGCGCATGCGCTGGTCGCTGGCGGCACACGACATCTGCTTCACGAACGCGCTGCACTCGTGCTTCTTCGCGCTCGGGAAGTGCGTGCCCGTCGTCAGGGGGGCCGGCGTACACCAGGTGAAAACTCCTTTGACATACTGAGTGTTGAGACTTGTTGCTGCTAGACTTTGGCGATACTTAATGAGATACCCAGCCATAGATAGATACATACATAATATTCAAATCAATGTCAGCCCTATATGTGTATGAGCTCTGCTATAATTTGCTGTGGAGTACTCCACAAACCTGTATTATCCACCATCATTACAATAAATTGACATGATCAGCCGGCGATCGACTTCTGCGTGGAGCGGCTGCGGCTCGGCGAGTGGGTGCACATCTTCCCAGAGGGGCGCGTCAACGTGGACAAGGAGCACATCCGGTTCAAATGGGGCGTGGGCCGCCTCGTGTCGGAGTGCACGCTCGCACCCCTCGTGCTACCCGTGTGGCACGAGGGTATGGACGCCGTGCTGCCCAACAAGGAGCCCTACCTTCTCAACTTCAGGAAGAGGGTCTTCCTCCACGTCGGGGAGCCCATACAGCTGCACCACCTCCTAGATAGGTCAGTTCCAACTTATTTAACATTTGAAATATTACTTTATTGGTTCCACTTGCTGAACTGATGTGAAGAGCTCCAAAGCGCAATCTGGTCGCTTTATCCAGAAGGATACACCAAAAACCCTATTAGTTTCTATAATATATATGATATAAATAATGGTCCTTCGAACCGGATCGTCGGGTGTGCACCTCTTGATGCGAGTTCTCACTCACGTCTACAGAACACATTTATTTTTCACTTTCTTTGAAATAAGCTCCTAACTGTTATGCATTGTTGGAGAGCTAAGAAAACGGTTATGTTTCTAAAATAATCTGTGAGCCAAGTCTCATAACGTTTTTTTTTTTTTTGTTTTTGAGACATTTTAGTGGAAAGAACGCTCAAAAAAATATTGAAATAATGTCGTCTCGCATTTTTAAATTTGGACCGATAATAAGTGGTTTTAATATTGATAAATAACCAGTGTTTAATCGTTTTTATAAATCAGAAGGAAAGATTTATTTTTAATAAATTTTTGATGTTGCATTTTTGACTTATTTTGAAAAAAGCTAAAAAACATGATAACTCAAAAATGTTTTAATTTTGCATAATGCATATGGGGGTTAAAATTATCGCACCTCCTAACAGGAATACGTGGAATTACCTATTGGGAAAAATTACAGGCTTATTAATTACCCTGTATATTTTATAGTGTTAAATTTTAAATATGGCTAGTTTTATTATATTTTGTGATTTATTTAGGTGATTAGTGACGTCACGGGGCGACGCACCAACAAAGTGTAATGAAAGTGTTTAAAATGTAATTTTCAGATTAAAAAAGTCAAACGCATCCGAAGAAGAAACGCGGAAAGCGGTAACAGATAGAATACAAGAGGAGCTGTTCCGGCTGAGGGACAAGTCGCATGCCCTCATCAGGAGGGCGATGGGGGCGGACTCCGAGGGAGTGCTGCACTCCCACGCCCGGACAGACATCCGGGGGCACGGGGAAGGCGCCAGGGAGGCGCCGCACGCCAACGCCAACGGCACGAGCAAAGACCGCGACAAGGAGCTGTAGGGCGAACAAAACTCTTTAACAGCATATCAGAAGTTGTAGTGTGCGCCTGTGCGGAAATGGAAAAGGGAAATTAATGCACGATTTAGTAATAATTAAAGGAAAGTAAAAATCCAGTTAGTACATGTACAGGGAGAAACGGTTATTTTAGTTTAAGAACTCACGCAAAGAGGAGAGAGATTAAGCACAATGTAGAAGATAGTGACAAGTGGCAGACAGTGTTAGCAACAAACCATCACTTTGTGTATAAATTGGAGCAGTAGATGAGTACCAAAGAAGCAAAGAAGGACTCGGCAGTGGTGCAGTGGGGGGGGGGGGGTGAAGGGACCTCTTTGAGGTCGATTGAGCTTGCACTGAATGCTATACATATTTATGATAAATTGTTTTTATGATATTTTTACACAAATGTGCCCCCTTTTAGGCCTTAGGCTGTACTTTGTAAGTTCTACTTGACATATTTTATACAAGGAGTATTATTAATCCTACTTACCGTGAATTTTTTTGTTGAGTTCCATTTATATGACCTTGCTGTAAATCGGACAAACATTTTTATAATTTTTTAGAAACTTTTCTTTATAACTTATTAATTAAAACAATCCAGTGACATTCAAAGAATAATTTGACAAACATTGATAGTTGAAACTATTTCTGTGGCCACTAATAGAATGCCCGCCCTGCGGGGCTACTTCAACCATGAAATATGTTTCCACACTTCACACATTCTTTGAATATGCGAACTCATGTCTGTACAGGAACTGTCGGTATTCACTTTGATTACTAAATATAATATGGTCTAAAAAGACTAAAAACCTATTCAACCAGGCCATAAGCTTTATTTTTATAAAGTGGCTTCATTTGTGTGTAGCGGAGGTGTTAGGTGACATTATTACACATTTTGTATATAGTTTTTTATTTATTATTAAGTATTTAATTTGTAAGCGTATTTATAGTTTTCAAGGACCACCATTGACCTGTTCCAATGTGTCGGGACAGACTCCATGTGTATGACTCTCACTCTGCGACCCCACCTCAGCAACACATTGGATCCTCACGAGTATTTCACCAACATAACTCAGTGTAATTGACAAATGTTAGACTATCTTTTTCATAATAATCCTAAAGTTGTTATACTCGAGTGCTTTACCGTGAAGCCTTTTACGGGAAGAGCCTTTGGATGACAGGCCCAGTGTCATCGACTGCGGCCAGAGCCCGTCGGTTCCCAATTTGAAGCCGTTTATATGTTATGATATCGTTAGATATATCAGATGGCCACTGCAAATGGCTTCCAAGCATATCAGGCCGATGCCGTTCTCCTCAATGCAGGAGTCGATATTAAAATAAATATATTATTAGATTAGTGGCACCTCTAAGATCCTGAAGAGTCTCTCATTTGAAGGTGTAGCGAGAGTGGCCTTGGATTCCTTTGACCTGGTCGACCAACAGGTCGCGACACGGTGAGCGTCGTGCCACCATGCCGATCTAAGTTTCTAAAATGAAAACGTGCCATCACGCGTCATCGATGCAAGCGAAGGAGGCTTATGTCCACCACTTACATGTTTGATGAGCTAGCGTGTCACCACGGGTGTACCACTGGTGCGGCCAATTCTATAGACAGTGAAGACGCGCTGCGCGTGGTTAACCGGACACGTCAGGGGCGCCATCTTGTGTACGTTTGTATGAGTGATAATGTATTCGATGGTTAGGTGTTTATACTATTGTCTGTTGTGACTGTCGGTGTGAACAACCTGAACATGAACAAACGAAACTAATTCAATCCGTATGAAAAAAGACGTGAGGGAAAAAGTAGCCTTGAGAAAATAAAACTGAATACTTGGGAAAATAAAAATAAAATACACGCCTAAAAACGCCAGGCAGAGGCGGAGGCGGAGCTCTCCAATTTTTTTTTTCTTCTCATAGTGAAGAGAGCTCCGCTGTAGCTTTGCGATTTTAGGCGTGTATTATATGTCTATCCCTTTTAATCGGCACAGCTGTCCTGCTAACGTTCAATGCATCTCTATTTGCTGCACTTTTTAACCTTATTTTTTTCCAACTTTATCTTCCACGAATTCTAATCAAACTATTAATTTCAGTATTTTCATCGTATCCCATTTAATTTGCCCATAGAACCATTTAATAAACAGTCGTTGTCGTCTATGTATATTGTAATACTTATTAATGACGTACACAATTTGATAAGGTGAAGGCCACGAATACTGAGGAGTGAGGTGGGGGAGGCAGCTACGGATAGAGTGGCCGCTGGCCGCTTCACGCGCGGCCGCTACACGCGAGCGGCCCGAACCTCCTATAGAAGCTTCGCTTCAACGCCACTTTCACAGCAATTGAGTGACTCTTATTTTTATATCTATTCAGTATTTTATCAATGCTGTATATTTTGGAGATCCATGTGATATTTACTCCTTACAACTGGACCCGACTCGTGTAATACTCTACACTACTACCTACTTCTATCCGTGCAGAGGCGGAGAAATAATACTGACCTCTGCGGCCAGAGTCGGCCTGTCCTAAAACAACTCACGCTAGCTACGTGTTAGGGCCCCAAGGCCGTCTGGATGGCGACCACCTTTGGTCTTAACCAAGTTCCTGTACCCTTATGAGACAGCAGCGTGTTCGCGATGCCACTGGCGTTGCAAACACTCATAGGCAACGGTTATTGCTAAATTTTAAGTCTCGTCAGCCTGTCTGCTGTCTTACAGCAATAAAAAAATTACTTTACTTTACATACTGCATTGTAACGAAAATGGAACTTTGTATTCTGTGGGCTAGAGTCGCGTCGTCGCACTGGAGGGGTGCCATTGGAGCCCCGCTCGCGTCTCTTCGGCGTCCCCGACAACTCGATTACGGAGTAAAATTGTTATAAGCTATAAGTGCCGTGTGTTGTTTGCGATTTTCATTTTGTGAACATTGTTTTAAATAATTAAATAGATGGAATTCAAATAACGTGCTATTATTTGTGTGCCTCTAAATAATAACAACTAAATATATGTCCAGAGTTGACGACAGAAATCCCAAAAGGGGTCGACCCTTTGCAGTGGAAATTCGTTTCCCAGAGTTCGAAATAAACGAAAAATCGCCACCTACGAGTATTAACACAATTTATCATATGAAACTTTCAAGAGACTATTTGTATTGTACGAACTTGTTATGAGAACGACTGAATATGTCCAGGGCGGCATATGGTTGGTAGGTCACGTGTGAATATGGCGGCATATGGTTGGTAGGTCACGTGTGAAAGAAAGCAGAGAGCCATAACAATTATTTACATTTTAGGTTTCAATTCCGTAAACAATAGGGAAAAAACTAGAAATAAGACTTGAAAGTAATACTTCTATATTCATATAGGGGTTGGTTGCCCAAAATGGTTTGGTAAACCCTGGTTTACGACGGCGGACCGGCAGTGGACGTCTCGCGACAGATTGCAGGGGCGCTGCAACCACTTTAACATGTTTTAAACCCGGAATATCTAAATATGGTCCATGGGAGCGTGTGCACGCGCACCCCGCACCGCAGTGCCACCAACGAATTAAACAAATTAACTTTGTACAAAACAACTTATATTTATTAAATTTTATTTAAGTCTTATAAGTTTTGTCTTTAAAACGGTCAGAATCCTTTTTGTACAAGATGAAGAACGCGATTCAATCGTCGGCGGGGTGGAGAGCCAGCAGGGGAGCTGCGCCGAAGGGCGGGCGGTACTCGCCGCCCACCTCGGCGAAGAGGCCCACGGGCGGCGCCACGTCCGCCAGGAAGACCCTCCCCAGCGCCGCGGGCAACGCGCACGGTGCCACGGCCACGACAGCGGCGCGGGCTGCCAGGCCATCCCAGCCAGCGGCCGGCGGCTCCATCGCCACGACGGCGGCTCGAGCGCCCTTCACCCACGCCAGGGCCGCCGTGTGCTCGTCCTGCGGGTCGTCGAGCGCCGGGTCGTACAGCGCCACCAACACCACATCGGGACGCGGCAGCGCGCTTGTCTCCGTCGCCGGACGCACTCCCCCCAACGCGAAGGCGGCCAGCTCGCGGCGCAGCGCCGGCGCCTCCTGCTCTCGCGGAACTAATACAGCGGCGCGAGCGCCGTGGGAGGCAAGCAGCCGGGCTGCGAGCAGGCCGGCAGCGCCCACGCGATGTGGTCCGGCGAGTGCCACTACTGTAGGGGCCTGGTGCGCATTGCGTGCCTCCAGGCGTCGGCCACCCCCCACCAGCCGCAGGGCCACGTCAGCGGCGGCACGGGCCAGCAAAGCGTCCGCGCCCTCCACTAGTCCCAACTCAATTAAGCGCTCGCGCAGGCGGCGACGAAGCACGGGCGCCACTGCGGCCACCGCCATACCCTCATCGGTCACGTAGTCCAGGGGCCCCCGCAGGTGGTCAGGCAGGCGCAAAGCGCGCCTTGGCTTCGGGTGGTCGCCGGTATGGCCACCGAGTACGTTTTCGTCGGGGCGGAAGCGATCGTCGGCCTGGCGCACGAGGTCGGGCCGTTGCGCAAGCCTCAACCGCTCCCACTCCGCACGCTTGTCGAACAAAGCGAGGTTGCCCTCAAAGTCGTAGTCGTCGTCAAGGGCTCCCTCTGCTGCTTCCCCAAAACAGTCTTCGTTGCGGCGTCGCTCCCGTCCCCAACGCCCCTTCGGCGTTCCCCCACCCCATCCATAGCTACCACCTGTTTAATGTAATATTCATTAACTAAATTCCTTTAGCCAATACAAAGGAAGTAAATGCAAGTAAAAATTCTACAATAACATGAAATTCAGATTTACACAAGGCCTTGTGCCTACATTTTAGGCAGTTTGTCTGTCTCTAATGTGGTCATCCATGATGTAATTAGAACATCCTGACTGAAGGAGAAATATTGCGAGGGAACATACACAGTAAGACACACAATCTCAACCTTAGACAAGTGCATTGGATCCAACAGAGGGTATTGCGGTCTGTTATATTGAAACCTAAGATTACAAGGCCTTGCAGCAGCAGCATGAACAAGTGGAGAGCCTCCAGGACCACAATTGCTTAAGATCATAAAAGTCTAATAATTGTTTTAAAATAGAAGTAATATCCATGACATACTCACTGGCGTGACTGCTAGCTTTGTGGCTGCGGCTTGGCTGTGGCCCTTGTATGTCTATGGGCTTACTGCTGGCAGGTGTTGGCTTACTCGAAGGCACTCCACTCCCCGAAGGAGGATTAGCACCTGTGTTACATTACTACATCACTGACATTATGCCATCAACAGAAGCGTATTTGCAAAGAGCAAGAGCGAGAGATACCTGAGCTTGAGCTGGTCGGGTTCGCCTGCAAGTTTTCGCACACCGTCGCCCGTTGTGCCTTTTTGCTGCTCTTACTTATGGCCACCGTGCTGTGAGTCTGTTCGGGGGGGGCGGGGGGCCGCGTCTCGATTATTCTCAAGTCCTTTATATCTGCGGCGCTACGTTAAACATATATGCACATCATATGATATCATCCATATTATTGAAACTACAGAACAGTCTCTTGAAACAATATAATATAATAACGTACTTTAATGTAACCTGTGACTTAGGATAGGGAAAACCGTTTCGGAAAGCTTTCGTCAGTGTTATTGTTGAGCCATCTGCTTCCAAAATAGTGCCCTGATAACACCCCAAAGGGTCACCGCAATTCACAGAAACTGCAAAACCAACCCACTTCGACATTTTGGGGTTATCTGTTATACTCTATATACTACACTACAGGTATAATAACACTTAACATTAAGAATAAAAAATATCTATGAATTTTATTTTCACGAATATTTCAAATTAATCACATTCATATCATTATAATATAAATACTAGTCGTTCATGTTCGTAAGTTCGTATGACAATTTTGACATAAACCAGTGTTGTTCGGTTTGGTAGTTATGAGCAAAATAACTCACCAAGAAGAAAAGAAAGAGATATATCTTTTGGATATAAAGATATATATATATATATATATATATATATATATATATATATATATATATATATATATATATATATATATATATATATATATATATATATATATATATATATATATATATATATATATATATATATATATATATATATATATATATATATATATCATTCTTTTATATCTTTATAAATCTTATATCTTATCTTATATCACAGCTGGTAGAGCTTGAGTCCCTGATTATAATGGTACTTACTTATAATGCCGGACATCCAGATTTTTCGAGAAAATAATAAAAATTGTTTCTAACCTAAATCACATAAAAAGTGTAAACAAAACGATATAATCTGTGTTAATAAGTTTCAGAGTTACCAGACACATGGTAATTATCTTAGATACATGGTATTTTTTTACCAAAACACGGTTAACGGTAATGTTCTATTATTTCTTTTTATTGCTGCGTTGTATTTTATTTTACATTGACACAGTAATATACATTGAAATTTTAAAATAAATGTAAAGTAATTAAACTTAAAACACGACAATTTTTTTGTTTGCTGACTCTGTAATTTGCAATTTCTACCTGGTAACATATACTGTTAGTCTGTGGTGTATAATGATTCCCTATTACCGACTCACCGGGATTCACCCTCCATTGTTTTATTTTATTTTACTCTAAGTTGCTTCGACTAGTCATGAGCAAAATAACTCACCAAGAAGAAAAGAAAGATATATATCTTCTGGATATAAAGATATATACATTCTTTTATATCTTTGACTCTTTATTTTACCGTGAATAATATCAATTGCAGACAAGATGAGTTAGTGATATTAAATCCTTTTTTAATTTAAATATTAAAACTGAAACAGCGGTCTGATTTTCCTTCATACTTGATAGGCTTAGGACTGTCAACCTAGTTACAAAAGTCCGAATAAGTCTAATAAATCTATTTTTTATTAATCTTTTGGAACTAGGCTGGCGTAACTAATACCGTAAACTAAATACAAATTTTAGGAATATACGAAACAATTACAATAATTTATCTATTGCAAAAAACAAGATGCTCTGCTAAGCTGAAGCTGCTCAAAACTAAACCGAGTAAAGTATTAAAACAATATTTTTAAACTTGTGTTTGTCAAACACGTATATACAAACAAAATTAAAAGATAACATCATAGCAATACGATTTATATTGGCTTGCTACTACATTCGATCTCATTCTATTATAAAAAATACGCGTTGCACCCGGCTAATCATTCTGTCTCGTTTCTTCTCGATCTACTCAGTGTGAAGTGAGATATGTTATGAAATGTATCGAAATATATACTGTAAAGATAAAGATACAGTTTGAGTACAAGAGATATAGAGATAAAATAACTCTTCACTTGGGATATATATCTTTTGAGTTTATCTATCCTGAGTTACACACCTTTACTGTTTGGCATTGACATATGTCATTGATTCAAAAGAAACTGTATTTACAACGAATTTGTCGAATTCGAAATTTTATTTCTATAAAACTTATTAAAAATAGTTAAAGTTAGTATATCAAACCAATACCAGGTTAATAGTAAAGTTAAAAAACGTGATTCTGTTTAATTATTAATAAATGTATGTGTTATCGCCATAAGGTAATTTGGGCTTAAAATATTTTACAATGCAGGCTGCATTTCATGTTGAGATTGTGCAAAAGAAAGAGAGTCGTGCTAGTAAAGACTTTATTTCTGGTGCAGTACATTTGTATCTATCAAATTTGGTATCTTTGACTCCAGGTGCTAGTATTACAGAAAACGTTCTCGAAGAAAACTTAGATCTTAAGGAACATGTACAGTCAATAACATTTTGTGACGTAGACCACAGGAGTGAGGTGACTCCGACGAGTGTAAATCTCGTATATCATGTGTTTAAACTGGACGCTCTGGGCGCTGAGGCGGATCATATGACGGACACCGCAACAGGTGAAGAGCTCGCAGCCGCCGAGGTTTGGACTTTGCCGACTCGCGATTTCCACGGGCTCTGGGAGAGTCTCATCTACGATTCCAAGCTCAAAGAAGACACGGTACGACTCGTAGAGACCGCATTCGAGTTTGCCGACCGCAACATCAACCCCAACATCGTTGCGTGGAATCGCGTAGTCTTACTGCACGGCCCGCCCGGTACTGGCAAAACGAGTTTTTGTCGCGCTCTCGCGCAGAAGCTGGCCATCCGCTTAGGCCAGCGCTTTCCACGGGCGCGTCTTCTCGAAATTAACGCTCACTGTCTCTTCTCCAAATGGTTCGCGGAGAGCGGCAAGCTGGTGGCGCGCCTCTTTGAGCGTATCACCGAGATCGTAGAGGACCAGCGGCTGTTGGTGTGTGTGCTCATCGACGAGGTCGAGTCGCTGGCACACGCGCGCCGCTCCTCGCTCGCCGGTCTTGAGCCCTCGGATTCGATCAGAGCCGTGAATGCGTTGCTCACCCAGTTGGACAGGCTGCGGCGTCACCCGAACACACTTGTGCTCACAACGTCCAATGTGACGGGGGCCATCGATCTCGCGTTCGTGGACCGAGCGGACATCAAACGGCGCATTGGACCACCCTCGGCGAGGGCCGCCTACGAGATCTTGCGCGGTTGCTGCGAGGAGCTAATGACGCGCGAGGCTGTGCAACCGCGCGAGTTGCTTTTCGCTTTAAGCGTGCTGGAGATGTCGCAATATGCAGAGCGGCCATCGTCTGCACTGAGTTTGCGTCTATGGGCAGTGGCACGCGAGGCAGCCGCCGCCGCGATGTCGGGCCGCGCCTTACGCCGGCTGCCGCTGCGCGCCATGGCGCTGCTGGCCTCCAGGCCGCCCTCGCTGGCGCAATTCATGGCTGCCCTGCACCAGGCGCTGGCCTCACACCTTAGCGACGCCATTGAACTGGACCAAGACACCCAAACTCCCAGAGCCAACATCACTAATGGCCACACACCTGTTTGAACTATCTTTTGTGACCACTTAGTGTTTTAATATTGTTTAGATATTGAATTAGTATTGTTGAGTAATTATAAGTATTCAATTCATATTCATGAGTTTTGATTCCCATCAACATCAAGTTATAACTTGCTTACATACTTTTTCTCATAATTTGTACACAACAGGTATACTGATCGTTCTAGCCCACCAGTGGTTTAACATTCAAATATTACTTATTTCAATTTTTTTTATTGCTGTAGGACAGCAGACAAGCTGATGGCCTGCTTAGAATTTAGCAGTTACTGTCGCCCATAGGGTGTTTGCAACGCCAGTGGCATTGTGAACGCAATGCTGTCCTATAAGGTTACAGGAACTTGGGTCATTAATGCCAGAACATAACAGTTATTATGGCGACATACTTATGACCAAAGGTCATCATCTAGACGAACTCAGGGCCCTACTGCTCATTTTTTTTGTTATTCAACCAGGTAAGCAGGCAGGTACGCCTTGTATTAAATAAAAGCTTGCCTGTAACAATATACCTATCCCCGGTTTACAGGGAAGTAGGGTTTCCTGACAAAATGGTCTAAAATAAAATCTCCAATTTGGCTATATAATATATATGTGCAGTATTAGAGACAATCATAGCATACCAGGTTATATTTTGTATCTGTAACCTGATGTAGATACATTCCGCCTTTTGGTTATTCTTCTAATTAGGTTAAATTGGAATTCTGATCTAAGATAAATCTTTCTATTAAAAAACTGTGTCCATTGCTAGGATCAGGGCCTGTGGTGTCACATGTTACCATGGAGGGATCACCCCCCACCATAATGCCTGTGAATCTTCATTAGGCAAAGTTCAGAAAACCTGCTCATATTGATTTGGTCAATGTACAGCTATAATGGAATGATAAAATGATCAAAACACCATTAGCTTAGCAATTACATTTATTTGAAAGATAACCAAGTGAAATGTTTATTGTCACCGCTCGATCACCCAGAGCAGGTTGAGGCCAGCGCGGCCGAGCTGGAGGCGGAGCGCCGGCGGATCTAGCGAGGCGAGCGCAGCCACCAGCAGCAGTAGCGTGTGGAGCAGGTTGTTGCGGCCGGCGCCCACCTCCAAGGCGTCCTCGCCCAGCACTAGCACGAAATGCGGCGGCTGCGGGCGCGGGCGCACGCGGTGCACGGCGAGGGCTCGCGGCCCGCGCGGCAGCGGCGCCGGCGCCGACGACAAGTGTGCGCCGCTGAAAGCGCGGCCGCCGCCCGGCGCCTGCGCGTCTACGTACGCGGCGAACAAATGCAGCATGAGGTCAGCGTCGGTAGGCCGCTCCTCGGTCCAGCCCTCGCCACCACCGCACCACTTGTACGCGCCGAGACAGCCACCCCGCGCCAACTCGCGGATGCGCTGCACCACATATCGCTGGTCAGTGAAAGGCTCCAGGAAGGGTAGCAGCGCGCGCACCGAGGCGGCCGCCCCTGAGCTGGAGCCGGCGAGCGCACGGAGCCTCTCCACGCTGGCGGCGCCGACTCGCGCTTCGGCGCCCTCCGCCGTCAGCATAGCGTCCACCGTGTCCATCTCCCGCACCAGTCGCTCCAATATTGTCAGGTGCAACCACTGCGCAACATTGTAGTGTAAGATTATCTTAATTATTAAGATCAGTAATAAACGATACATCAAACAGTGCAGTCCTCTCATTGAACAATGACCATCCTTATATGACAACCCTGCCATGTTTGGTATGCAGCGCCTCGGGTCGCGCTCCGGTTTCGCGTTAGGCTGGACTTTATGCACACCGCGACGTGAGTGCATCATATGCAAACTTTCAAAAGAATAATTTTTCAGATGTATAATCCAAATACTCCAAAAAGAGAAGAAGTCATCATAAACCAAAATGGTATAGGACCTATACTATAGGTTTTAGTAATTCAGCTAGGACTGAGCAAATTCAATTTCATTTTCATTATAATTATATTGTTTTTATTTCAGTTTTTCATTTCAATTGAGTATTAAATATTACCTAGTCAGGTCATAAATTCTGTCACATGTTTAATGTAAAATAATTGTAACAAGTTTATTCATTATGTAACCATTCATATACCAAAATGAACTTAACAAAACATAGATTCTTATGACATTAAAGTTTATTCAAAATGACCTCCGTGATTTTGAATACAGGCCTTCAATCTGCGCGGCCAGTCGTCTATCGCAGCACGAACGAGGTCCATGTCAATATCGGCGGCTGCCTTAATCAAGGATGTCTTGAGTGACTCCAAATTGGGATGAAGCTTTGAGCACGCCTTTTCCTCCAAGTGTTGCCATATCTTGTAATCTAACGGATTCAAATCTGGACTGGAGGAGGGCCAGTCTTCGTGCCGGATGAAGTCGATTTCACGCGCCGCCAGCCAGTCTTGTGTGCTCTTCGCTCTATGAGCTGGCGCCGAATATTGTTGGAATACCCAGTGCCTGTTATTGAACATGGTATGAGAAACAGGTTCCACAAGGTTCGTCAGGACTGTATTTTGATACACAACAGCATTCGTTTTTACACCTTTCTCACAAAAATGTACCTCTGTTAAGCCCCAATAAGAAACTCCCAACCATACCATGAGCGAGGATGAAAAATGACCTCGTTGGACACGCGGAATACGGTTGCTCGCTTCTTCACTACTGTGTGCGTACACCTTATCATTTTGTTTGTTGTAGCTCTCTTCTACAGTAAACATTTTTTCATCCGAAAAAAGAATTTCCCGATATTTTTTTCCCGCGTACCGCTTCAACAAAGCGCGGCATCTCTTCAGTCTCAGGTCCATTAGACGAGCATTCAAACGATGTCCTGTTTTTCTTCGATATGCCCGAAGCCCTAAGTCTTCATTTAACACCCTTTTCACCGTGGTTCTGCTTAACCCCATCTGAAGGGCCAACAGTTTCTGCTTACGTTTGGGATTTCTTTGAATTCGTGCCTTCACAGCTTTTATCACTGCTGGAGTCCTAACAGACCGAGGGCGACCACTTCTTGACCTGTCATCTACACTAGAGTCTTCATTGTATCGTTTGATGGTACGATAAATGAATCTTTTGGTTATATTCAAATTTTTCAGTATGTTAAAAATTTGAATTGGCGCGTAACCGCAACGATGCAACGCAATAACTGAAACACGGTCTTCTTTAAGCGTCCACTCCATATTTAAAAAATGAATAAAATTCTAAAAGTATACATTTTTATTTTCATGAACAATTCGAGATTCGAATTCAATAAACTTTTTTGTGGCCAGCATTCTAAAAGAAAAGTTTTTACTGTGTGACAATACTTATGACCTGACTAGGTATATATTGTTTTTATTGTAATTATTATTTTTAGAAGTCATCACACCAGAAGGGGAGCGCCCTGCAATGTCTGTCCATATTATATAATATTGTGAAAAAAACATTGTCTCCCTTTTTGCAAATACATATTATGTGGAAGGAATACTTTGAAATTTGGTACAGTTAAAGTTTATATGGAAAAGTGCTAGAAGCTAATATTTTTTACATAAAAAATAGAAAATAATTAAACACATTACACTCACTCTGATACCATGTTATATTAAATTACATGCATATAAATATCAAAGGTATTTTTATCAACTTTTTTTTATATTTAAATGTGCTATTTTATAATTAAAAAGGTGGATTAAAATTAACTACACTGACGGACTCATAAACTGCATCAAAGTAATAGACGACTTTGAAATAAATATTTTAACCAAGTATGCAAACTTTTATACAGATTTAAATTGAAACTCTAGATTGGTTCGTGAACATTAAAACAGCGTAGGGTCATATCCTTAAGTTTAAGTTTGTGTATTGGAAAGGACCTTATGACTTTTTTGAAGAAAAAACAGAAATTTAAGGAAAATTGGTTTAATTAAAAAATTGGTTTTAACAATAGACACAAACTTTATGCAAGTGCTTATTTATGTTTTAATAAGGTGTATTACCTCCACGTGCCCTTATTACGGATTCTAATCGGTTCTGCATAGATTTTATTAGGGTTATTTTATTTTTATTGCGTAGGACAGCAGACAGGCTGACAGCCCGCTTAGAATTTAGCAGTTACTGTCGCCTATAGGTGTTTGCAACGCCAGTGGCATCGCAAACACGCTGCTGTCCCATAAGGGTACAGGAACTTGGGTCACTAATGCCGGAACACAACACAAGGTTATTAAAAGATCTTGCGGAATATTGTCCCATTCTTCTAAAAGTGCTGTTCTTAGTGCTGCCACTGTCGTGAGCAAAGGGGTTCTCGCATATACAGCTCTTTTTAAATTGTCCCAAACATGCTCAATGGGATTAAGATCCGGGCTGCGTGCTGGCCAATTCATTGTACGTATCCCAACCTCATCGCAATATTGTCGAACTTGTGCAGCAGCGTGCGGCCGGGCATTATCCTGCATTAAAGTAAAATTTTCGCCTATGAATCCCATGTAAGGCACCACGTGATCTTCTAAGATCTCTGTTATGTAGCGATGTGCAGTCAAACCCCCTCAATTACCATTTTGACGGACTATGTCTATGAACACAAGTTATGTTCGCTCATTCATCGATATGTTACCCCAGACCATACACGAACCGCCTTCAAAAGTAACACGCTCCTCGATGCAACTTTGAGCATATCGCTCCCCACATCGACGATAGACTCTTCTGCGACCATCTGCACGACCGGTGGTTGCTCGAGTCCTGCCTGTACCACATCTCCTTCTGTAAGAACCTGTCTCCACAACCCTCTGTATATTCTAGAAACCTTAGACTGGTTTAAATTTAAATTTCTACCAATCGTTCGTTGATCTAAGCCCTCCCACACCAATGCTACAATTTGAGCCGCTTGTTCGGACGAAGTATCCATATTATGGTTCAAAAACCCTCGATGAGTTAAAAAACTAACCCAACAATTCTGCTGGTAACAATAATTCAATTGACAAAAGGATAAAAAATCAATGAGAATCAATTTAAAACCTTGCTATAAATAACACGCAAATCTGATACTATGAGTAAATTTTCTTTTCCCGGCTATATTCATTTGTTTTACTGCAGTTCTATTTTTAAATTTTCCTTTTTTTTTAGATTAAGAGCGAGTACACATTAGGCGCTCAGCGTAGCGTAGGGCGCGCGCTTGTAGCATACATACAACCCGCTTAGCACGGCGTTTAACGAGCGTTACCAAGGTATACTACTAGCTCAGTTCGGAAAATTTCTACTATTTCCTCCCAATTGCGTTTTTTTAATATTTTATTTTTATAATCTGGACTTTGCATGTCCCATATAGCTGGACGCTTTTGGATTTCGTCTATAAATAAACCTATATCGAAGTGTTCGATCTCCATAATACACGTGCATCCTACACGAAAGTGCGCGATCAAATGCAGCAAAATGGCGGCGCATGTATCTACAAGCGCGCAGCTGACGCCCGCGCAACGCGCGTTCCAACGAAATTCTGAGAGCGCGCGTTCGACGCGCGCTTGATTAGAAGCGCGCGTTTGCATATGTACACTTCAATAAGAACTTTTGGATCTCAAAACGCGCTTTAGTAAATCGCGTGTTTCAAGACACCCAATGTGTACCCGCTGTAAGAGCCAGTCTCTCCATATTTATATAATTTAATCTAAAAAGTTTGCATACTTATTAAAAAAAATCATTTTAAAGTAATCCTGAACTTTGATGCAGTTTATGAGTCCGTCAGTTTATTTACCAAGCTAGGCAAAATTGGTGATTATAGAACATAGCCAAGAAAATGTTGTAATCTGGGGATATTGTTAGTTGTTTAATATATGAGAAATAGACTCACCAGACGCAGGTTGAGATTCCACTGGGCCAGACGCTGTGGGTCGAGGTGCAGCCGCCTCCAGGGAGCGGGTACGCGCGGAGATCCCTCCTCAGGGGCACCACTTTCGTTTTCTAATGATGCCAGCTGGTAGAGCGGAGGCACGCCTGCGTGCGGAGACCACGCGCGTGCCTCCGATTCTAACTCCACCCCTGTGCTTTCAAGGCGACGGGAATGCGCGCGCAAATAGGCCGCTAGACTGGCCGGATCCGCGATCACCGCGTCCGCTGACCACGTCGGCGGCGACGGAGGTGTAGAGCTGCTCGCACGCGGAGATGGCGGTGAAGGCGGCGACGATGGTGTGCGCCACCTTAGTGCCGCCGCCACGGGCCACACGTCGCCATCGAAAGCGGGCGCGGCGACGCGTCGCTCTGGTGTGGCCAAGGTCGCCGTGGTCGAGGGGTGTGAGCAGCGTGTGGGCAACAACCGCCACGCGTGCAATGTCGCACTCGCCAACGCCCCCAGCGCCAGCACTCCCTCCACGCAGTGTGCACTCGACCAATGTCCTGGACACATTCCCCACCTGCAATGTGTTAAACCATTAAGTGGGGTTAACCATTTTAGCTAAAAAGAATAGTAGGCTCATGTAGTGAGTGACATGATTTTGACTCAAATCTACTTTTGATACTTTTCCATTAAAAATACAAATTTGTCTACCTAGCAAAAAAATTTTTACAGTATATAATATACACTATTTTCTACTACTAAACTAATAAATAATTAAAAAACTTACTAATTATTTACAACATGCCATTGTCAACATGAAAGAAGATTATAAAACGTATATGCAAGTAAATACACTTATCCCCTGCATTTATGTTGAACCTGTTTTACACAATTTCACTTTAACTCTTTATAAAAATGTATACATGGCACATTGGCGTTAACATATCCTGAGAACTGATGGCATTAATGGGGCTTTGCCCAAATTGTGGAATACAATATACATTTGGAAATATGTACATGCACAAACACAAAGTAGTTCATATGAAAGCAAGGGGAAAAATATTTTTATTTTGAAACAAAAATTAAAACATTGGAATGTTTCCATAATAGAGATAAAGAATGTTGCTAGTTTTTTTTCCATGAATGAAGAATGAACAATAAGAGCATTAAAAATGAGATTCCATTAGAAATAGTTGAGCAGCTGGAATTTATATATTTAGTTTCTTGGAGTTTATTATATTTTTGTTCCTAATCTATTGTGAATTGAATAGGTACCTTTTTGAGATATTTTACCACAAGCGACTGAATTGAGCACATATTGGAAGTTAATTTGGCACAGCAAAACCACAGTTTTCTTTTTACATAGTTTTGTGGGGATCCTAACTATGAAGGTATGTAATGAAAATGCTTAAAGATAGAAATATTGTTTTAATTCATCATTCAAGTCCCAGAGTGAGTTAATATCTATTCAAAATACAAATAGGCATATGAGCCAAAGGTCCCTTGCCTGCTTCATGAACATCAATGCATTCCCCAGTACAGACTGGATATATGTGTCTATAATGCACAAGTGCATTATAGACAGCTACTAATACTAGCAAATTGCAAAACAATAATATTTTTACAATTCACTTCTAACGAATGATCGATAATCAAGCTTTACACGTGAAGGTAAAGAGGTTATAAAAAAAAAACTAGAAGGGTTGGTGATAAATACTCACAGATCATATGCAAACAATGCCAACAGCATCACATTCAATAGCATCCACTTGAAGGAGTCTGCTCGCTTCTTGTTGGCATACTTGAGGTCTATCACGTTCCGTACCAAGCTAGAGTTAGGACTAGAAGACCTGTAAAGGATGAGTCCAAAGCATAAATATTTATACATGGTCAGTTGTCATTTTACCTGAGTTTTCAGCCACACAGTGGATGCAAGGTGTTTGATGCTTTCCTATAGCATCACCATATGTCAATTGTACGATGCATATTAGGCACATTACAGAAATAAAATCGGCACATCCTTTAATAAAAAATCAGTCGCTAGGCCACAATGAAAAATGTCTTTTTATATAGTAGGTAAGGTATAAAAGAAAGGAAACAATAAAGAACTTAATAAATAGGAAAGCAAAGATACATAATATCGAGAGATCCAACGACACTTACATACTTAATACCGGGAAAATGCATTAATTTATGTAAAATCAGTATTAGAACATTTTGTCCATTTCATAACCTTTTCAAACAATAATTACCTACATGTTTTAAACACAACAATATAAACATTACAATACGTTTTTTATTATAGCTTGGTCTCAACGGTTTTTAGTCAAATAATTCATCATATCAAATCACAGAATAAACAGTAAGAATAAATCAGAACAGTAAATATCTTTTTATGTTTAGGATATTTAATATGGATACACTTTATATGTAACACAATTCGATGTAACAAATATTCTTAACAATTATTAATGCGTGGACACAACTTATGTCTTATCGCAAATGAAACACGGTCGGTAAGCGCCTAAGCGGTAACACGGAGCCCCCATCCATGGAGCGAAAGGCTTGTTGTGTTGAAAAAATATTGATATATCGATATTTTTAGTTCATTTAATTTGATCCGATATAACGATACAAAATATTCAATATCGAAAATTGTATCAAAAACGATAAATTTTTTGAAGTGAAAACTTCTTTAGCATCGTTATGTTCTGAAACTCAATGAAACGGAAAAGTAACAGACAGTAATTTTAGAATAAAACGTGGAGAGACTGAGATTAAAGAAATTATAAATTGTTCCTTATATTTGTGATCTCTTTTTTGTGCGGTGTTATATTGAAGTTTACATTTTTCAAGGTTTCCCTTCTATCACGTGTTTTATTTATCTAACTAAAGTCACTAGAATCCAAAACCGTAATGGATAGAAACGAATGGAAAAAAAGTAACTTTAATGGGCACTGACCAATTGGGTCATGACATCTGGCGGTTAAAATTTTAACTATTAATAGCTTACAAATCTTTCATCTTTGCTAATGAAAAGACGAAAGATTTGTAAGAAATACTAATGCTAATTTGTTGAAATACTAATAATGTATTTGCGATCACTAATACTATCTCTTATGTGTACATACATGGAAATGTCAGCTATTTTCCGGCAGTTTTTTCTAAGCCACTCCTATGTGTTGATTCCCAATTGTCTATGACTATTGACTAGCATGTTTGTATAAGGTTTGTACTTTGTACTGCACGAATGTGTGTCTGCGGCCGTTCGTCATTCATCAATTGTCACGTCACTTTCACTCGTGAATTCTAAGCTACTACAATTGGATCAACCACTCACAACAAATACTTTCCCAGAGACTTAAAAACTCTTACAACGTCAGATATGATCAAAAGTTGGGATAAGATATGGCAAAAAACTAGAACAACTGTCGGTCAGCATTATGGTTCTCTGCAACATAATATAAACTTTAGCAAACCCTGGTTTGCACGCTACCAGTCCCTCCCAAAAAAGGTTACGTCAACAATTATACGTCTTCGCCTTGGACAGGTGTCTTCCCCTGTCTTTTTAGCTAAAATTAGAATTCGTGATCATTCTCTCTGTGAGTGTGGACTTGATGAAGGAAACCTTGAACACATATTCTTCCACTGTCCAAAGATATCATCCCCTATATACGACCTATTACCAAAACAAATCCCACGTCCCATTAATCTAAACTTCCTCTTAACACTTGTGCACTCTAAGCTAATATATACACTCTCTAACTTTTTAATTACTAACAGTATTTACCTATAGGCTACATATATATGTATATACATTTAATACTAGCTTGCTTCTTGTGTTGTCCTCAGGGTCTCAGAACTCAATTTACCGACCATAATTCTTTACTATTGCTACATTTAACCTGTCACTTTTATTAATTACGTAGACATTGGCAAAATCAATGCCAAATGGATTGGAGCCGTAAGAACAAAAAAAGAAGACACCTACGGCTTCCTCTGTACCTTCAGAGCAGCGTTGCCAGATGGGAGGGATTCCCTGCAAATTCGGGGGTTTTTTCGACGTTGGGTGGGAAATTCGGGGGGAAAGATTCTTTGGGGGGACCTACGGGGGGAAAAATTAAATTGGGAGAAATTTTGGAGATTTTTTAAGTGCCAATAATTCACCCATAGACACAATTACTATCACTACAATTATTATATAATACGATATATTTTTATCTTTTATTTAATTATATGTTTATTTATACATAAACTTCAATTCAATCGTTCATTAATAATTCAATTCATTCGTTCGTTCGTTAATATGCCACCTCTGTCTTTTTACTTAGGATGCCGATTGCCGATGCGATAGCAAGAGCCGAGAAAGCCTATGAGTTTCGTTATTTCGTTCGTGTTGGGTTGGTAATGGTTTGTTACTGTTTCTTGTTGTTGGTTGATTTTGATGTCGTGTCGTTGTCGTGTTCATTTAATTTTCCAAGTTTTCTTCTTACGGATTGTTTAAAACGCAAGCAAAATGTCGAAATCTAACAAGTCATATGTCAGAACATACCGGAAAGAATGGGAAGACGAAGCGGTATTTTCAGGTTAGTAAACAATGTTTTTACATATTATCGTAGGTATTAGTATCGTATTTTACCATAAGTAAGTACATATGTTCTTCGAAAGGCAGCTGGCAGGAAGTGGATGAAAGAGACGAAGATGTCCAGCATTGGACTTCAATAGGCTGATGATGATGATGATGAGGTATGTTCTGTTGAGTACCAGGTTATTATTATAGAAACTTTACTCGGAATGAAACATAAGTAATCATTAATATCATAATTATTGGACTTCAGAATATTTCAAAAAATAATAGTGTCCCTGTTTAGACGTACTAAGATTATTTATATATAACTACTTAGTACATTAACATTTTATTTTTATGAAACAGATCGTCCTGTTCATGATGATGTCCATCATATGTTTATAAAATAAAGATATACCATGTCCTATCAAAAAGTTACGTAAGTAAACATGAAGTTGGTGGAGGCAAATTAAAAACTACATTTGAATTGCATTATTTTCTTTTGTGATTTGATTATTGTGTGCATGGGTATTGATGTTGGCCGATGGGTGGTGGTACAATCTTAATTCACTGGAATGCACTAATTAATTGAGTATTGGTGTTGGTTAAATAAGACGAGTAAACTAACTAGGGTTTGGGTGAGCCATATCAGTCGTTTCATTGTCTGGCTTTCTGCTCTGCCGCCTCCTGCAGGAAAAAGTAGCAGAGCAGGTTTAGTGGCTGTTTTGTACATCTATCACTTGAGCTTATGCGGCATTTTATTTTACATACATACATATAATCACGCCCCTTTCCCGTAGGGGTAGGCAGAGATTATATGTATGTATGTATTTATTTATTTATTTTATATCTGAATTAACTCTAAAAATGAGGTAAGCAATAAAGAATTATCTATCTAGCTACTTTTGCTTTTTTCTTTCTCTTTTTAAAATAAGTAAAAACTGTTCTGGGGGGTTTTTATTCCAAAAAGCTTATTTTCGGGGGTATTTCGAAAAAAGTTGGGGGTAAATTCACATGGCCATCTGGCAACACTGCTTCAGAGAGAGTGGCTTCTGCCATTAATTTGGCGATTTCTAACAATAGGAGCCGGCTGACAGCGGAGCATGTAAAGAGCAGAGTATTTTACTTTCGCTACCGGACTAATACTAGTTTGTCTGATACAATAAAATATTAGTTAGAAGATAGCTTTTAGTTTTTTATATTTTTGTAATTATTGCCTAATAAAAAGGAATACTGATAAAAATACCTTCGTTTTTATTGAGATTTTTGTACATTTTGTCATCGATCGTAGATAGGCCCTCGCCCTCTCGCGTTGCGGAATTGTCATTAGTTTCGCACGTCGGGTACGTCGTCACTCGTCATAGAATAAATAGAATATTTATCAGAAGTGATAATCTTCTGATTTCTGAAATATACCTACACAGTACTGTAAGGAATTAGGTTAGGAAAAATGATAGAAAATAATAAAAAGATAAGGTAATGAAATAAAATCATTTATTTAGAATACGTTAAATAATAATATAATATAAACAAAACAATCTGTGAGAAATTATTATGCACAGTTACGTAATCACCTTAATTAAATCAAAGTACTGTACCTGTACTGTATAAAAATCTAATGATACATTTGATATACATTTAAACTTAAGATTGAAGAAAATAGGAACAATAATCACTCATAATGAAAGTTATTATTATGTCAGTGCTATTTTAAAGTAAATATATATAAAAAGTATTCAATTCCAGTTTCACAAAAAGGAACAGTGCCGTATAGAGATCGTTACCTTCAGAACTTTAACCGTTCTGTTTAGTATAATCTTCGGCAGCCGGCCGCTTCTCCACCCCTCCTTCGTCCCGCTAAGCCGCTTGAGACGTGTGTTTTAAATAAATCAAATTAAATTGTTTACAAATACTTATGCATGAAAAGTAACATCTTTATCTATATTTGTGTTTCGGCTTGTGTTTTTACACTTCCAAAATGAACACGAAGGCATAATTAAATGTTTAAACAAGAAACAAAAGTAAAATAATTTTTTAAGTCCGCGTCCACTCACAGCGTGCACTTGTCGCGTCGCGTACTAAGATATAACGATGAGTCGTATATACTACAACAGGTTTCAAAACTAGGTTTCACTAAAGACGTATGAGGACTGAGTTCCTATTCTGCGTACAAACACGTTTCAAGTATTTAGAAGTACCAATAAGTCTATAGTTTGAAGTCACCAGTCACCAATACGTAAAAAACGTTTCGAAACTTGATGCAAGACCACGAAACCAAGACGCGTTCGCATACGCGTTCGATGAACACCAGTGTGAGTGAGGTGCTTGCAAAAGTCAAATGAAAATCAATCTTAAGATGTGAATGTTAGGACACTTTTTAAATTCACTAACCTTGTAAGTTGTAATAGGTTTAGGTACTTGCCGAGACGCGTTCCACAAACATGTGTGAGTGAGATGCTTACAAAAGCCAAATGAAATTCAATCTAAAGATGTGAATGTTAGGACACTTTTTAAATTCACTGAACTCGTAATACTCTATCACGGCAAGACACGATCGACAAATATTATAGTCTAAGATCCGGGATTAGAAAATATACCCTGATCTGTTAATTAGATGAAACAATTTTTTATAGGATATCAATATTATGAATTTATTAAAACAACCTCTGCCACCATAAGTCTGCTGCAACTAATAATAATTAATTAAGTAACAAATAATTTATTTATAATTTTTACCTTCTCATGTTAATTACATGTAGTGAGCTAAAAACGTCAGTATTTTGTATTAAGTATCTTTATAGTTTGCACCCATCGTATATACATATACTTACCAGGTAGCCAGGTGAGAAAAGGTAGATAAATGTAGCTTAATTCCTTCATATGTTAATTAAAAAATCCAAGTGCAAAAATAAACAGCGTCGAATTCTAAACATAATAATGTTTGGCTATCTTATAAAAAGCTGATACACCCAAAGATAACTAATTAAAATCAAAATTTACGGTGGCTATGGGAGCTCATTGTTAATTATTATTGCAACAGACTTATGGTGGCAGAGGTTGTTTTAATAAATTCCTAGTATTGTTATCAGCCTATAAAAATTGTTTCATCTAATTAACAGATGAGGGTATATTTTTCTAATGCCGGATCTTAGACTATTATGTGTGAGTGAAATAAATCTAAATATTATTATCCGTTTTGTCTTGATTAAAACTGAAATCATTCATAATAGGTAATCATTTAAAAATATTTACTGTTTAAAAAAGCTGACAGTCCTAAGCCTGTAAAAGTATGAAGGGAAGTTTTCAATAGAATCATTTTCGATTAAACTTATACCCAATATGTTGATTGATCCTTTTTACTAAAGCTCGAATACATCCATTGTAACAACTTCCATTTTGTGACACAGTGACACTTGGACTCGTACTTCTAAATACTCGTGGAGCTAGTCTTTGGAACCAGTATTTACACGTACTCGTAAAACTCAGTACCCGTTTTAACGAGTATGACCCACCTTTACTAAGATAAGAGTCATTAAGAGTGGTGCGTGCACCTCTTTGAGTAATGACATAATATTGTGCGCCCTTTAGTATGGAGCGGCCCATCTAACGATCTACGATCGATGCATTTTGTGTAAAAATTACTATTGATATTACACATTGAGCTAAATACAATATTATTTTAAAAACGCAAAATCTTTTGAAAATGACCGATATATCAATATTTTTTCCTCGATATATCGACATCTATATTGATATTTTAATCAATATCGATAAATCGATATTTTTTTCACTTTCGACATCCCTAGCAAAATTACGAATACACTTCTATTCTTGTTAATTTTGGCTTCAACGCGTTGGGCATTGATTTTGCCAATGTCGGCGTAAGAGAAGATTTGACCAGTGTTTATTGCGAGTCAAATGTGAGGATAGGTATAAGTATTCTGAAGACCTGGTGACATATACAAATGATAAAGTGACATATATCATTTACACTTCAATGATGTTGGTTGCAACCTATCATGTGTCACCTGAATTTGCGGTAGTTCAGCTGTAAAAGATAATAATGGAAAAGGGTTGCCAACTTGAAATTCGGTAGAAAATCGGGAGAAATTTCTCGCATTCATCAAAATCGTAGAAAAATCACTTCATTTCCGTTAAGACAGGCGCAAAATCGGTAGAAATACCCAAAATCAGTAGCTTCGAGACCACTGGTGTGAAATAAGATGTCACTTGGACAGTTATTAGATAGGCACTATAACGGCTGTTTTTTTACAGTTAAAAACTGGAATGGATTTAATATCAGTCGTAATTATTAAGCAGCTCAGGGAATCAATAAAAACAACTTTTTAAATTGTGCTTATAAATTATAACTGAATATTGTATGGGTGGAGAGACCTGTTTATCCACTACACGTGACCTTGGAGGATAATTCAGTACAAGATCAGTCAATGAGTATGTTCGCCATAACATCGGACTCATTCGATGTTCTGTTTTTATTTTTTCATGTAACCATAGCTAGTTAACTTTTAGAGAACTGCATTGGACTGAACAGCGGCGAGTAGATACGCGGTCTCCAATCTCACTTTTATTGGTATTTGAGTCACCACCGTTTCACAAGTAATTTATTAGAGTTGGTAAAATCCGTACCCAGCTTTAGTCAGTCAATGACTCCCCATGACCCCATACTGAACAACGTGCGGTTTCTAAGTTACGCGAGTTGGTTGGAAGCTCTCAGTCGTCCGCCATAGCTGCCGGGCCTGTTTATGTCTCGAGGTAAACGAATTACCAGTAGGTACCACGCGACTTCGAGTTGGTGTTCGCCTTTTATGAATCCGTTCGGCTGATCTTCATCAGACAGGGATGATTACGAATATCACGATGTTAGGGTTGTTAAAATAATTAGGCCCGTCCATGGTTTTATACTTTATTCTATAATATTAGCTTTATCACACAAGTAAAACGCAACTATCCTTTCGCCATCTTGATTGAAAGAGAAGAGATCACAATCAGTGTTGCCAATATAAATGTATATAAATCAACACGCCTCCTTACATTTATATTGTAAAACACTGTTATGTACAACAATCATTATTTTATTTCAAATTTAACATTTCTCTAAATTTTATGAATTTAACATTTCCCAAAGCTTTTGTAAATATATCTGCAATATTATTTTCTGACTCTATTTTTACAACTTCAATATTTCCTAGCTTAACATTTTCATGTATAAAATGATAGTGAACTTCAATATGCTTAGAATTCTTAGTAAAGTTTCCATATTTAGAAATAGCTACGGCTCCTGAATTATCTTCATAAATTTTAACTGGTTTACAAACTTTATCGAATACATCATCCATTAGACACATAAGAAAATTTAACTCTGTTACTGCTTCTGATAAAGCTACATATTCAGCAAATGTTGAGGACTTTGTTACACTACTTTGTTTCTTTGATTTCCAGTAAATAATATTTCCAAACAATCTAATGACAAATCCTGTAGTAGATTTCCTATCTAAAATATCTCCTGCCCAATCAGCATTCACAAAACAATCTAGAATATCAGCGTTACTATTATTACAATATGTTAATTTAAGATCTTTTGTCAAATACAAATACTTTAAAACTCTCAATGCATACTTAAAATGTGTCTCATTATAACAGTTTTGAAATCTACTTAAGTAATTTACACTGTAAGATATATCAGGTCTAGTACCTGAACTAATATACAAAAGAGCACCAATCAAATTTCTATATTTTACATCCTCATTAATATCAGATTGTTCCAATTTTAAATTTATTTCCATAGGAGTCTTATACATTTTTGCATTCTCAATATTATACCTTTTAGCTAAAGACTCAATATAAGATTTCTGACTCAAAGTTAAGACATTGTTTTGATTATACATATATTCAATCTCAATACCAATATAATTTTTTACTTTACCAATATCTTTCATTTTAAACCTTTCAGACAATTTAGTTTTTATATCAGCAATAACTTCTACATTTTCACAACAAATTAATAAGTCATCCACAAATAAAAGAATATAAACAATTAAGCTGTTCTCTTTTCTAACATATAAACAATAGTCATATTTACTCCTGCGAAAACCGAAATTAATCAAAAAATCATTAAAACATTCATACCATGCCCTGGGGCTTTCTTTTAGACCATACAATGATTTATTTAATTTATAAACTTTATCAGTTCCATTTTCATAACCGATTGGTTGCTTTACATAAACTTCAGATAATACTCTACCATTTAGAAATGCTGTTTCAACATCCATTTGATGAATAGCTAAATTATTTTGACAACTATAAGATAATAGTAGCTTAAGTGTAGGCATTTTAGCAACAGGTGAGTAAGTATCATCAATACAATTAGTTTGCTGAAAACCTCTTACTACTAACCTTGCTTTGTATTCATTTTCACTCTTCCTTTTATACACCCATTTCACATCAATTACCTTTTTTTCCTTGGAGGGTCTGTCAACTAGAGTCCAGGTATTATTTTTTATTAAACTTTCCATCTCACTATTCATTGCTCCTTTCCATTTCATTGCCTCATCACATGTAATCGCCTCCTGAAAATCAATTGGAGCTGACGCATCACAGTAGTTACAGTATATGCAATAATAACCAAATTCTTCATCAAAACGAAGTGGAGGTTTGATTTGTTTTCTTAATCTTCTATTTAGATTCTCATCTTCACTTTCTCCTACATTCTCTTTATCATTTTCTGAGTATTTTAACATATTTCTTTCCTCTTGGATCCTTTTATCTTCCTTTTCCTTTTCTTTTATTTTATATTCACTATTTTCTTCCTCATCTTTAAAACCACATAATTTAACATCTTCCTCAATTATATCACAATTTCTAGCAATAATAACTCTGTTGTTAATTAATACTCTGTATCCAATATCAGTATAACCCAGCAAAATTCCAGCTTCTGCTTTCTTATCCCATTTAGACCTTCTTCGTTCTTCAGGAATTCTTACAAAAACTCTACTTCCATATAATTTTAGATTTTGCATAGATGGCTTCCTTTTAAAAAATATTTCATACGGGGTTTTCCTCTCAATAGTATTAGTTAAGGTTCTGTTTTTAAGATATGCAGCTGTTTTAGTTGCCTCAGGCCAAAATCTTCTTTCTACCTTTGCTTCTGATAAAAGACATTTACCCATATCCATCAACGTACGATTATATCTCTCTGCTGTTCCATTTAATTGATGAACATATGCTGGACAGGGTTTTATCACTATTCCTTTCTCTTTTGCAAACTGAAAAACTCTTGCATTCATGTATTCCTTCCCATTGTCACATCGCAGTTCCTTTATCATTTTCCCTGTCAAGTTCTGTACTTCATTAACATACTGCACCAAGTAATCATATACCTCATCCTTTGATCTGATACAATAAACTTTGACTAATTTGCTGTAGTCATCAATAAAACTCAAAAAAAATTTTTCTCCATTATATCCTGTAGTCTGATGTGGCCCATTTAAATCTGTATGAACAATCTCTAATATCTCTTTTGCTTTTCTTCGATTATTAGCAAATGGTAAATTATGCATTTTATTTTCAATACATATTGCACACTTTAAATATTCATATTCAATCTCTTTAGGTAATCCTTCTAATGATTCATTTTTACACATTAAATCCAATTTTTTAAAGTTAATATGGCCCAGAGTACGATGTAGTTTTTCCTTTACAGTCATATTTGTTTTACTAATATTTGCTTCCAATATTTCTTCACACATGTAACTTTTCATCTTATACAGTCTTTCATCCTTAATTGCAATTGCTATAATCTTTCTATATTCATTGTAAATTTTTGCAAATTTCCCTTTTGAGACGATTGAACAATTATCAGTAATTTTCGAATAACTTAATAAATTTGCTTTCATTTCTTTTACAAAGAAAACGTTTTTCAGTGTGACTTCAGACTTTTGTCCATAGACTAAGAAATAAGCTTTTATATTACCAATTTTTGTAGCTTCTAATATTGTTCCGTCAGCAATTTTGACTTTAATAGGTTTGTCCAATATCTCATAAGTATTGAAGTATTTATCAGTGTTAATAATGTGGTCAGTACATCCACTATCTAGTAACCAATTTATTTGACCCTTTGGCTTATCATTCTCTTGCGTTGTGTATGTATTGTTTGCAATAGTAATATGATAACTGTTACCTTGACTCCCTTGATTTTTATGGTAGTAATTTCTTGAACCTTGTCCTCTGTTATTGTATGAACCACGTCCTCGTCTTGGCAAACTATGTCCTCTATAACTTGGTAAACTATTTCCTCTATAATTTTGTATACTATTTCCTCTATAATTTGAAAGACCATGTCCTCGACCACGGTTTACATTTTCTGCCTTACAATCTCTTCTTAGGTGACCAGGTTTACCACAACCAAAACAATTATATGATCGGTTAGTATCTGCTTTAAAAACATTTGATGTGTCTTCTGAAATTTCACTCATATTTCCTGTACTTTTCAATTTTATTTTGCTTTTTAAATAGTCCACTGTCCTTTCACCCTCTGGTAAGACATCTATTAAATCACCTATGTAGTTGTAACTCACTGGTAGTGCCTTTAACATGTAGTTTAGTTTTTCTGCTTCTGATACCGTTGCACCGGCTTGTTTCAACTCATTTACAGCTTTTTCAAAGTCATCGAAAAATAAAGACACTTCAGAATAATTTTTCAATTTAACACTTTCGAGTTTATGTCGACATACTATTTGCAACGCCGTTGATTTCTTTAGGTACATCTCATCAAATTTATGTATTATTTCGTATGCTGTATTTAATTCACTTATATATTCCAACTGCTTGTTTGTTATAGCACTATAAATATAGTTTGTTGCTTGTATATCTCTATCGTCCCATTCATCTTTGTCGGTTTCAATTTTCGCTCTCATTACTACATCCTTGCACTTTTTGAACTGTAGAAACTTAATTATCCGTATTTTCCAATTACTGTAATCTGTGCCATCGAAAATTGGAATATTTATATCACTATTTTTTGACGCCATTTTTTTTCTTTCTTGTTTCTATCACACTTTAACCATTATACCAACTAAACATTAAACCACTGTTCTGCTACCATGTTAAAATAATTATGCCCGTCCATGGTTTTATACTTTATTCTATAATATTAGCTTTATCACACAAGTAAAACGCAACTATCCTTTCGCCATCTTGATTGAAAGAGAAGAGATCACAATCAGTGTTGCCAATATAAATGTATATAAATCAACAAGGGTAACTAGTAACAAAAGAACGTGGAATGGGCACTCGCGCGTCGCGTCGCAACAACAAAGAACGAGCTCGTGGACCGTTCCACCGCGACTCAATTCATGGCATATTCAGCCGCAGAAGTACGTTCAATAAAAGATCGATCTCTGCAAATCAACAATCAAACAAGTGTCTTTTTATTAACCATTTTTACAATAATAAAACTAAAATTAAATTATTATATGTACAGCACTTGGAAAAAAATTTCGTATGTCTCTGTTTTTGTCGGTCAAAAACAGCAAGGCTGCTGTGATAATTACTATGCGGCAGCGGGGCGTCCCGGACGCCAAGGGGGGCCATCCGCGTGGAACATGGTACAGTAATTTAATTTGGTTCACCTCTCTACCGAGTGGTCCTATAGTAAAGCACAACCGCCGCCCTTTGGTATCCTTTTTTTCAGTCTAAAATGATTGTATCTTCTCCAAATAAAAATTGTCTCGAAAGAGCTAAGAACAGTTGTGAAACAAAGGTAACTCCAGTTGTGGTGGCCCGCGCTACTGGTTTAATCAGACACTGAGAATGTGAAGATCGACGGCCCAGCCCGTAGCCGCGGCCCACGCGGGCAAGGCGCGCAGCAGCTGCGCGTGCGCCGGCGATCGCGCGCCACCCTGCGCATGCGCTGCCACCGACAGCCACGCGCACGGGCCCGCAGGCTGCCCCGCGCTCGCCTCCCCACCACACCCAGCCACGTGCAGCTCTAACGCCCAGCCACGCCTGCGGCCCGCAGCACGCGCGTCGTGCAGCGTAAACATGTACGTGTGCCGCGCGCCCCAAGGCGTACCCGCCAGCGGCGTCGCCACTTCGTTGCTCCATGTTACCGCTGCACCCTGCTCCACCGCCACGATGACCACTACGTGAGAAGGAAGCGCGCCGCTCACCTCCACCAGGATCGCCTCCTCGTTCGCGTTCACGGAACGCCGTGACGCGCGCACCTCTGCCACCACGCTGTGCGCCTCCTCGGCTGGGGCCCAGTATGAAGCACCCACCAGGCTCAGCACCGGCAAGTAGTAAGGCGCCCCACAGTAGGGGGCGAGCGCGCATTCCTCGGAAGACGGAGGCCGCAATACGCGCAATGCCTTCGACCACGGAGCCATGGAATAAGGAGTGTTGTCGTCCAACTGCGGCACCCAGTACAGTTGTTCGGCGCGGTGCTCGCCGATCCCCTGCCCCGTGTGCCACGTGCGACGAACATGGAACACCATCACTCGCTGAGGCCGTTGCTCCGAGTAAGGGGCCGCGCGCGTCACCCACACCCCCAGCACCACTGCGCCGCACAGCGCCCACGCGACGCGCGCCATCCAGCGCAGGTCGCGCGCCGCCATCACCAGCGGCAGCAGCCAACTGCACGCGGCCAGCGTCAGCGCAGCCACCAGCACACCCATCATCACCTAGGAACGAGCACTGCCGGTTAGTCGTGCCACAGATGCCAATGCCAAACAGACTACATACACTACGTGATACTGACATCTGCAGGCAGCGGTGGAGTACCCAAGCGGCCCATTATAGGCACGAACATCTGGAGGGCACCGAGTGCCAGGTAACAGGTCTGGAGGGTAGGCAGTGCGGCGCCGAGGACCCAGCACTGGCACCAACGCGCGCCTCTCGGCACGGAGAGCGTCGCCGCCGCGGGTGCCAGCGTCCACAGCAGCGGCAGGAAGCCGGATCGCAACCGCAGCGCCAGGCACGCAAGCAGCACCGTCGCCCATGACACCACGCACGCGCAGCCGGCGCAACGTGCGCCCCACCAACCGCGCAGCAGTCCGCCCCCGCAGCCGTGCTGGCGTCGCCACAGCGCCCGCGCCGCACCCCAGCAGCCTGCGAGTGCAGGCAACGCGTACAAGGGCCCCAGCAACCAAGGCCGCGCGTAAAACACCAGCCGCGCCCGAGCCACGTGCATCGCTAGCCCCACAGCGGCGCCGCAAGCGACGCCGACCACGTGCGCAGCCACCCACACCCCGAGCGCGCCCACCACGCAAGTGTACCAAGCGCGCACGCTCATGAACAGGTGGCGCTGCGCAGCTCGCGCGTGTCCATGAGTATGCACGGCGGCCAGGGCGAGCGTCACCAGCGCCGAGACGGTGGCCAACGGCGCTCGCGCACACACCACTATCGAGCCGAGCACATCAAAGAACACAGGCTGGCGCGCGGTGCGCTCCGGCTCGCTGTCAAGACGGCCGCTCGCGAGGACGGCGCGTGCGAGCGCGAGCACGTTGTCACCGGTGCGCTGCAGCGAGCCGAGCGGCACCCGGTCGGCGGTGTCCAGCCGCGTGTGGTACACGTAGCCGTTGCTGCTCCACGCGAGGTCGACGCCGGATAGTCCACCGAAGTCCCTGAATATTCTGAAGTCGGTATCGGCGGGGATGAGGCCGCTCTCGAATAGCTCCTGAGCGAGAGACGAGGCGAACGGATGGGGCACCGCTCGCGCGTACTCCTCTACTAGCCACGGGTCGTTAGGGCCCGCCTGGAAAAGCACCTCGCGGCCGCCTGCACCGCACGCTTCGATGTTGATGAAGGCGCGCACCGTTCCCGCCCACTTGTGACGCGTAATGAACGCGTGTGACGCCTGCATTATGTTTTCCTCGGCGCCGTTCAGCAAGAAAATGAGGTCGTGGCGCAGAGGAGCACGCGTGGCGGCGAGCGCGCGCACCGTCTCCAGCACCACTGCGCAGCCGGCGGCGTCGTCGCTGGCGCCTGGGCTGTCGGGCACCGTGTCGAAGTGGCAGTTGAGCAGCAGCGCACTGCGCTCGCGTCCGCGCCTTCCGCCCGCACCTGACACCCTGCCCACCACGCTCTGCACCTCGCGGTACACGTTGTTCATTCCTGTCCCACAGAACGAAACTCATTAAACGCGCATACTCGGGCGCCCATCCTGTACAATGTCGAAACGCGAGAAGGTCCATGGTTTACCATCGATAAAGCTAAGAGCAAATCCGCCGCTCGCTGTGTGCACGTCCACCTCGACGCGATTGTGAGGGGACGCGTCCCGCGCGATACCATTCGCTGCCTCCACGAGCACCCGCACCGCTGCCACTTCATTCTCGTAGCTGCCTGCCACCTGAAACAGAGAAATCCAGCTCACTCATTGTTCCAAGTGATCGGCATCATAGCAGTCCTAGGGAATATTACCCGCGGTCCAATCGCAGTGAGGTTGGTGAGGTGATAGCGCGCGCGTTGTGCGACAAAACGGTCTGAGGGAGTGGTGGAGGGGTCTGCAGGGGCGGGCAGCGTAGCGTCGATGCACGCGACCGCTGCCAGGGCTGCCAGCACGGCCGCCGAGCCCAGCGCCACCCACCATGCAGACAGCGGCTCTCCGCGTACTATGTTCTCTTTTATGCACTGTCCCACCCCATATTCACCATCCTTCTGAAATTATGTAGACACACACTAAATGCATGAACATCAAATGACAGTGGACTAATAACATCGGCCGACATGATTTTCCTTGTTTGAGATATGATTAATACTTTCTATACTGATTTTGTAGTGCTGACTGTGAAATTAGACCTAATTTTATCATATGTATCACATCAGGATTTCAGTAAATTTAATATATTGGCAATTTTATTTCTAATATATAAAATTCTCGTGTCACAGTTTTCGTTGCCATACTCCTCCGAAACGGCTTGACCGATTTTGATGAAATTTTTTGTGCTTATCCGGTATCTATGAGAATCGGCCAACATCTATTTTTCATCCCCCTAAATGTTAGGGGTGACCCACCCCCAAAATTTTTTTTTAATTTTTTGACATTTTATTATTTATATGGCAGAACAATGTTTGCCGGGTCAGCTAGTTTTTAATAAAAATAAAGGAAATTATAAGCTTTGGCACTCTTTTCTTGAATTGTGCAACCTCTCCTTACAAAATATGTTAGTTGCAAAAGCCACACGCCTATTTGCAAAGCGTTAGCGTTACATGAAAATAAGCCATAGCCACAGTAACTTTGGGAAATTTAATTTGGATAATTTTTACTGAAATTAATGTGTTTATTTAAAAAAATTGTTTACATTTTACTTTTTTTATTGATTAAATTTTATTAATGGCTGAAAAACTTAAAACAAAACCAAAACATCTTCAAGAAAGTATCAAAATAGTTCGGATACACTAAATTTGTGGAAATTTACATAAACAATGGAATCCTCATAAAAAATTTTGAACCTGAAAAATGTTAGTTAGATAGTTTCCAATACCTGTGTCAAAAATTCTCAAGATTATCTGATGCAAAAATTAAAAAAGGGGTATTCGATGGACCACAAATTAGATCCTTAATAACAAATGAAAAATTTTATGCAACAATGAATACTACTGAAATTTGGCTGGCATTCAAAGATGTTGTGCACAATTTTTAGAAAATCACAAACACCCATATATTGTGGCAAACTTATTGGATTAGTTATCAAAAATTGGGAATATGAGTATAAAACTCCACTGTTTAGATTCACAGTGGATTTTTTCCTGATAATCTCGGAAATTTCAGTGAAGAACAGGGAGAATGGTTCACCAAGACATTCCACAAACAAGGTGCCAAGGTTGATGGAATGTAAATGCCATGCCTGATTGCTGCTGCTCACTTAAACATCATATTACTGATTATATTCACAAAAAAATCACACCCAGATGTAATTTTATAGCAAAATGTAAAAGATGTACTCAAAATCGTCCTGTGGTAATGATTGTACTTGGAAGTTTTTTTATAAATTTTGAAATATATGTTGTAAGTTAAAAGCCATTCATAATGAGTCAGAGAACTGCTTTGTATAGCATAATATATTGATGGTGAATAAAAACATGGGGAGGAGACATGCATATTGTGATTACAAGTATGTGCCACCCTCCATTCTGCATGGGAGTGGGACAGCCCACTACCCAACAGGGCTATAGGGCAGGGACTGATGCTGTATAAAAGTACTTGTAAACAGAGTTGACTTACCCGTTCAACTGCCTCTTTGAGTTTTAAAGGCATGACAAATTCACACTTGATTTACAATAGCGAGAAGTGATCACTTCTTGAGGACACAGGCCGCTCTTCCATTTGTTCTCAAATGATTCATTTAGGTCATTGGATCACATTGGGGTGTCAAATTGAAATTATCACAACATGTAGCAGGTAAGAATTTGGGTCAGCATTGCATTGGACTGCTCGCTCCAAGGCTACTATAATTAGGAAATTGATACTATTATGATAATTGCTCATCAAGAAACAATCACTGTTTGAAACATCAAACATATATGAACTATTGTATTTAATTTTTAGTTACAGTAATATCATCACTTGTGGTTTATAGCAGTAAAATACAATAGTACCTTGCATTGGAAACATGAAATGTGCTATGCTTTCATTTACAACCAGTCTCAACTTCATTCGCATGTAGGTAGTAAGACATACACCAGTCACCTAGCTAATGGTCTTTTACTACTAAAGCTGCTATTCATGGTGTGTTTTATATATTTTAGTGTCTGTGGAGATGGAGACTTTGTTTCTATTTATATTTGTGTGGATCATACTTTGCCCTTTCACTGCTGACTTCACTTGACCTGACCTAAGATAGTCTCACATACACATACTCATAAATAAATCTAACCTAAAATTTTTGGAAAGACAGCAATCGACATTCATCTTTGTTTTTGTTATTTAATTATTACTTACATTTAAAACCCATAAATAAGTCTTTAGTTTATTAACTAATAAACGGCATTTGTAGGATGTGTTAAGTAATATAAATACAGTTGAATAGTTAAAGTAACTAACACAGGCTGTTGTTATATATGCTGTTTAGTTGGAATTCAACACTGTCTCGTTTATGCTATAGCACCAAGCAAATCTGAAATCGTTTAAATATCAGATGATAATTCAAATTAGATTAATTTTATAAACATGAAGTGCTAGTTAGTGCAGTAGTGCACTTATTGCAAATTATGCAAATTGCAATTAGGGATGCACACGTACGACTTGATGACTTGATTTGGATGAAGATCGATCAACTGAATTCGATTTAGCGATTTTTTGAATCGATTCACTTCAATACGATCTTCATTTGAATTGATTCATAAGTTAAGTGTATCGAATCCTTTAGATCGTAGGTATTATAAAAACATTGTTCAGAAGAAAGATAGATTACCAACGAATGCTGACACTATAATTATTTACATTAACAATTAATAACACTTTAATCCATTGGTTATAACAAACCAAATAAGCTAACTCAATACTAGCTCTCTTGATGAGATAAATGAACTCACGATATATATGAACTAAGTGAACTAAAAGAGCTAAAATAGTGATATAGCTCTTTTGATCAAAAGTATAAAGATATAGCTCTTTAGATCGGCTGCGCGTAAGACTTTTTTATCGCACTTATTTACAAAGTTTATTAACGTCTGGGAATTGTTTATAACCGGCAAAACCGTCTGGCGATTTGCAGGTATTATTGAAATTACTTAATAAATATGTGATATAAATTTCAGATTGCCTAAAGAATTTTTTTTGGTAATATAAAAATTTAAATTTTGTAGTCGTCTGGCAATACTTAATAACCGACAAAAACGTCTGGGATATTTTATTTTGAATTCTAGAAATAATAAATTAAAAGATAAAAACAATTCAAGTTGCCTAAAACATTTTTTTTTTTTGCAAATGTTATATAATGCGCAGTAGCGAAATAACTGTTACCTCGCTAAAAGATTTTCAGGACTGGATTCGTCAATTGACGAAATTGTAATTTTTCGCAATTACAGACTGCCTAAAGAATTTTCCCAAATTAGTCTTCAGCTCTCGGGCTATTATGAACCAAATCAAGTCCAATTTTAATAAATTACTAAGAATATAAAAAAAAACATACAATATTAAAATTAATGTACTGCTAGCAAGTCTTTTAAGAACGCTCTTTTCCGAACTGATACATGAGTTACAAAGTGAACAAATTGCTTTAGACTCATCCTTGGAATTTTTTTAAACCGTGTAGAAACTTCTTTCAATTTACACCATTCAACTTTAAACTTTTGTTTATAATGTTTCCTTTTCATTCCAATTCTAGCTGTTTTGATAAAACAAGTTGGTCTTGTGTTGCTATCAGAGCTTTCAGCTTCATTGAACCAAGTTATTAATAATACAACTCACTCACACACATTAATAATAAAACAAATATTAAACTTATAACCGAAAAAACCTCTAAGACTTATAATTTAGGATTATTCAAACAACAAAAGCTTGAAACAGTAGATTTCTCTTTCTTTAGGCGTATTCTAGAAAACACAACGTCATTTATTCATCACACTTAGGACTTTGATAATTACATTTCACTCCTTCCTGAATGCTTGATTATGATCTAAAATAAACGGTAAGCGACGAAAATTTTGTTACATTAACAAAATAACTTTTTTTATTGCTGTAGAACAGCAGACAGGCTGACGGCCCGCTTAGAATTTAGCAGTTACCATCGCCTATGGATGTTTGCAACGCCAGTGGCATCGTGAACACGCTGCGTTCCATAAAGGTACAGGAACTTGGGTCACTAATGTCGGAACACAACACAAGGTTATTATGGCGGCATACTTAAGATTAAAGGTGGTCGCCATCCAGACGGGCTTGAATCCCTACCACGTGGTAGGGATTCAAGCCTACAACCCACCCTAACTACGTAGTTAGGGTGGGTTGTTTTGTTGCTTTTTACGACAGGCACAGGCTGATCCCAGCCGCAGAGGTTAGTATTCTTTCTCCGCCCCTGCACGGATAAAGAATACTAATTACTAACCTCTATGATAACTATGGTCAAATAGGTGTTAGCAATGCATCACGACAGTGTGAACATATAATTTTATCGAATAATTTATTCGCAAAATGTCCAGTTACATAGTACATTTTGTAGTCTGACATAATAATTTTATCTAAGTAATCTATTAGAGCATTTAATTGTTGCTCTTCATTAGGATTAGAAATTTATTTCAATAATAGCTCTTTTACCAAGTTCGAAATTCTAAGACTGGTAACAACTCAAAATGTTCATAAACTTCCATGGTAATATTTAAAAAGTCTAATAAATATAAAAACTTCTAACGAGTTTTAACTTTTATTTCATTTCATAATCTTTTATTCTTTTTGGTCATATAAGGCAATATAATTTAATAATGAAATATATTTTATAGTTACAATTAGTTTAATTTAAGAATAAGTCAATCTTTTGTACATATTTAACTTGCAATCGATAAAATATTTATTACTACTGCAAACAATTTTGTTGAGGGGCAAGTGCGAAAAAGGAACAGAGGGCTCCATCCTGGCTATCTCTCTCGGCTCGTTTTGCCTCTATTGTAATTTCTTTTCTAAAGTAAACCTTATACCGTGCGCATATAGTTTGTTTTACTATAACACTATTTTGGGAGTGCTCAGTCCTGTTACTATAAAGTCCATGTATCTAATAGATAATGGTTGAGCGGGAAATTAAAAGGATTACTCACCCGCCACTGGAACCCCGTGCACTGGTTCGTATCGGAAGCGGGCACTACGGGATCTTACTCCCCTTTTTTTTATTTGGTCAAGGCCGGGGGCAGTGGTTGCCTCTAAGCTCGGTTCGAAGTGGACTGTGGCGCGGGGGGCCAATCGCCGCAATTGCTCGGCCGTGCTCCTCGCCAGCAGCATGGTATCCGTCCCTTTCATAGCGGGTGTGATGAAGCGGTGCGGGAGCGGGAGCGGATAGCGGAAGCGGGTGTATGAGCGGAAAGGAGAAGACCAGTGCATGCTTAACGCCCGGCGCATACAGTAGGAATAGGTACTATTATAATGTTTTTGTCATGTCATCTTTGGCTTACAAGACGAAAGAATAAAGTAAAGAGTACTTAATCAGCATGTACGTATCCACTATTCGCGTAGGTACCGACCTGTCTACTCTACGTATATCGTAACAACATTTACGTCGTTGGATCCAACTGGAGACTCGGTTAGTATCACAAATCGATATATTTAGATGTTAGTCCCTAGTTTCTCAATCGGTGGATCGTGACCCCTAGGGGTGTCGTGTTTGTTATTAGAGGGAGTCTCAGTCTGTTGAAAATAATAAGACATCGAAACATACAAACTATACAAAAGATTCTTTTGTTCTAAGAATGAATTTTAGTGTCGTGTTATAATAATAAAATCAAATATTATGTTGTAATAAATAACAACACGAAAAAATAAACTTATAGCTTAATTTATTTAATTAAAATGATTAATCATGAACATTAGTTAATTAATGCGATGTTTGGCATTGTTTCTCACTTAAAAGTATTTCTATACATGGATCATCATAGCAAACACTCATAAGTAAATTATTTTCGAGTGATAACAGACGATTTCTGTATTTAGTTTTCAAAGCCACCATAGACGCAAAACCTTAAACCTTTTTCGCTTAAGTAAAAAGTAGCAAAGGGTATCAATGTTTTCAAAGCTTCCGTTACTAGGCTTCCGTACTCACGTCGTCGTGCAAGCCAAAATTTATCTAAATCTTGAGATAAAAATTCAAGCTGTAAAGTTTTATCAGCCGATAGCTCAATGAGTTGATTGTGAGTGTCAGTTCGTATCTCGGCAGCTTCAACAATATTATCATCAAACGGATTGAGAATCCATCTTTTTGATAAACCATCATTTGGTAAATATTCTGGGAACTGAAGTGACGATGCTCCCCATCCTTGTCAAATGAAGTGCGACCGATTTAAAAATTACTATAACGTCTATGGCCGTACGATGATTGTACGGTTCCGTTTTATTTGATTTAAAACTGAATAATTTAGTAATAATCGAGCGTAAAAAGGCGTAAACAATACAAATAGCTGTGTGTTTGAATACGAGTGTAACATCAGTGGGCCCACGTGAAATGAGAACGAGTAACGAGAATTGTGAGTACCTTTAATATTCATTTCCCTTCGCTAGCTCTTCGCGCCTAGCCAGACCCAATACCAGCGCGGACAATTTATTTTACAAATACAATATCGAGACGTAATAAAATAAAAATTAGTTATTAAACATATGAATAAACAATTAAAATATTGTTATAATTATTTTTATAGTACGTGGTCGGGAGACTTTTTACTTAACTTTTTGGCTTTTTTGTGGGTCGCGACATAAAAAAGGTTGAGAAACGTTGTGTTAGTCTATAGAAGTGTTCCCTCAGGGGCGCTCCTCTGTCCGAGGAGTGCACGGGTGTGCGTACCCGAGGTGCCCGAGCACCTGTCGCCTCACTCCTCTTCCCGTCCGAGGCGACGGAGTCCTACCTTTCTTCCCGTCTAACTCCATCATCCTTTTCCCAAATTCGCTCTCTGTTCGTGGCGCGGTCCCCGGTGGGATGGTTGCGGGTACTGACTGGGGTTTCGGGTTCTGTCCCGGGCCTTGATTTGGTAGTCGAAACCATGCCCATTTCGACTGCGCCTGCACAGAGAGTGTTCCTGGGGCGGGAACGGTATCTCCGCTATCCGTCGGTTTGGCTGGGCCGGCTACGGCGTTAGGCGACTCCCTGGTTTTTCTAGGGTGTCGTCTGGTAGTCATGCCTACGCCTGGCTGGCGCGCGGCGGGGATGCCAGCCCCGTCCCGTTCGGAATCCCCCAGCTTTGGGGGCTAAGCGGAGTTCGTTTGTCTCCTCATTCATTGAGGAGCAAACCTTTCGGCGGGTCCGCTGAGTCGGGTTGGCCGGACAGCGGATGGAGGCATGCTTCAATGCCGCCGTCGGGGGGCTTGGCTTAACCGCCCGGCCCCAGAGGAAGGACACCTCTAAGATAAAAAACCACCCAATCCCAAGTTTTAGGAGCGCGGCGAGGGGATGAATGGCCGTAGGGGGTACGGTCGTTAGCGCTCCCACCTGCTGGTACCTGCCGCCCCCAGCAGTATGTAGGCTTACCCGGGTATTTAAGCCTCTGCCCGGGGTTGACCTTTATTAGCTTTTTACTCGTGGGACTAAAATGGAGAAACAATTAACTAAAACACAAAATAAAAATGATGTAGTGGATGAGAGAGTACCTCTGGTACTAGTTGAGCGGATGGGCGTGCAGTCGGACTCCGACAGCGCGTCCAGCCTTATGAGTGTGGCGAGCGCGGTGAGCGCAAATTCTAAACGCTTACGGAAACGCCCGAGAGAGGGTGCAGATTCAGGGTCGAACTCGGCCCTGAGCGACACAGCGGTGCCGGCCCCCAAGGTCGGTGCCAAAAAAGGAGGGAGAGGTAGGCCCGCTACTACCGGCAAATATGCCGGTATCGGCCTATCCAGGCGTGAGGCTGCGGCTGCAATGAAGGCCGCAGCAGTCGCTGAAAAACTTGAGGAGGACGAGCGGCAGATTGCGGCTCTGACGAAAAGGGTGACGGAAGGGAGAGTCACTCGCCTGTCGGAGTCGTCGTCTGCCTTCTCTGATATAGGAGTCGAGGCAGAAGAGCTACCTGCCTCCGACCTAAACCAGAGAATGGCCGACGCGGTTGCAGTCATAAAAAGGGTGAGCAAGGTCTCGAAGGGCCTTAGCGGCTGCAGCCAGAAAGCACTTAAAGAGGCCACGGCCTCCATTCTGGAAAGTGCTCAGGTGCTTATGACCCGCACCACAACTGACGAGACGGCGCTGCTGCGGGCCCAGAACGCAAAGCTCGCAGCGCAAATGGCGGAGCTCCGCAAGGAGCACGAGGAGCTCAAGGCAGAGATAGCCAACTTCCGCCGCGAACACCTCAGGCGGGAGGTGGGCCTACCGCACGCAACGCCGCAACCGCAACCGTAGTTGCTGTCACAGGCGTCAAAGCGGCAGTCGACCCAGGAGACGGAGTTGACTCGCCTGATCCGTCAGGAGATGGCGAGTTTCAACGCGCGCTTCTCGGTGCTTGAGGGGAGGATTCTACGTCCTCCCCTAGCTGCAGACCAACGCAGCACACCGGCGCCGACATACGCAGCCCAAGCCGCAGCACCCCGTGCCGCCCAACCGGCACAAGCGGCTGCTGTTCCAACTGCCGCCTCGCAAAAGGAAACTGCGGGGCCTAAATCCAATCGAAAGTTAAAAAAAGAGGCGAAACTGGCCAAAAAGACAGGTGCTACGGCTGCTCCACCTACACAAACTACTAGGCCAGTAACGCGCGAACCCGCCACTAGACCTGAGGCGGAGTGGACGGTTGCGGGCGCCGCCAAGAAATCCAAAAAGGCGCGCCAGCGGGCCAAGAAGCAGGCCCAGAAAGAGCAAGCGGTGGCCAAGCGTCAGACCGCGAGGCTCAGTACACCCCGCTCTACAGCAGTGGTTCTCACCCTGCAGCCAGGGGCGGAGGAGCGGGGCCTCACATATGCTGGGATCCTGGCAAAGGCGAAAGCCGAGATTTCGCTGAGTGATCTCGGCATAACAGGCCTCCGGTGCAAAACAACAGCTACCGGCGGTCGACTACTAGAGATATCGGGAACTACTAGTGGTCCCAAAGCAGACGCCCTCGCCGATAGACTCAGGGCGTCTCTAGGCCCGGATGATGTGAGAGTGTCCAGGCCAACCAAGTGCGCAGATCTGCGCATTTCAGGCCTGGACGATTCCGTCACACAGGAGGAGGTCGCCGCTGCCATCTCCAAGGCAGGAGGATGCCCGCCGGATCAAGTCAAGGCGGGCACGATACGCCGGGGTGTCTCCAGTCTCGGGACAATTCTTGTCAGCTGTCCCGTAGCGGCGGCCAAAAAGATTAAAGATAAGCGGCTTTTGGTTGGATGGGTCTCGGCGCAGGTCGCGCTCCTAGCGCCCAAGCCCTATCGGTGCTACCGCTGCTTAGAAGAAGGACATGCGGGGGCACGGTGCACCGCTGGGGTAGACCGCAGCCAAATGTGCTTCCGCTGCGGTCAGCCCGGTCACAAGGCTGGCACTTGCACTGCCACGCCGCACTGCGTCATCTGTGCGGCATCTGGCAAGCCAGCCGACCATCAGATCGGGTCAAAGTCCTGTGCCAGGCCCAAGAAGAACAATGCCAGGAGACAGCCGGCTCATCCGCCGGCGAGTATCATGCAAATAACAACGAAGGCAACCAGCTCCTCGCAGCCGGTTCACCCGCCGGTTGCGGCAGAACATCCGCCGAGGGCTGGGGAGGAGAAGACGGCCATGGACACACAATAATGGCCCTATGTCGCCTCCTCCAAGCCAACATAAACCACTGTGCCAGGGCTCAGGATCTCTTGCTCCAGAGCATGGCGCAGTGGTCGATCGACGTGGCAGTTGTTGCCGAGCCGTATTTTGTGCCACCCAGGGATGACTGGGTGTGCGACACGAACCGCTCGGTAGCACTGATTATGAGGTCTGCCGCCGACACCCTTCCCTTCGAGGCCGTCACCCGAGGGCGGGGCTATGTTGCGGCAATTTGGGGAGATGTTATGGTCGCGGGGGTGTATTTCGCCCCCAGCCTTTCTCTCGCCGACATGGAGGATATTATCTTGGAGTTGGGCACGGTCGTCAGTCGTAGCCGTCCTCGTCCCGTGATCGTCCTAGGGGACTTCAATGCCAAATCTACGGCTTGGGGTTCCCCGGCTACGGATGCGCGGGGCGAGTTAGTGGAGGAGTGGGCGGTCGAGCAGGGCCTGCTTCTCCTGAACCGGGGTTCCGTGCAGACTTGCGTGCGGCAGCGGGGTGGGTCTATAGTGGACCTGTCGTTCGCTAGCCCCGCTCTCGCGCGCACTGTCCAGGACTGGCACGTCTTGGAGGAGGTGGAGACGCTGTCCGATCATCGATATATTCGATTTAGCGTCTCCGCCCAGACCTCGGTTGGGCCGGTCCAAGCGGCCCCGGGGGGCGTTGGAGACGGCCCGCGTTGGGCGCTGAAGCGGCTGGACAGGGAGGTTCTCCTGGAGGCCTCTATCGTCAAGGCCTGGCTGGACTCTCCAGGCAGGCCAACCAACATTGACGAAGAGGCGGAGTGGTTCCGGGAGAGCATGTCGCACATCTGTGACGCTGGCATGCCCCGAGTCCGGCCGGTACCATCCAGGCGCCAAGTGTACTGGTGGTCGCAATCGATTGCGCAGTTGCGCATCGCTTGTGTGCGGGTGCGACGCCGGTACGCAAGGTGCCGAAGAAGAAGACGCCGCCGCCCCTTTACAGCGGCAGCCGAACAGGAAGAGGCGGAACTATACAACCGCTATAGAGAGGCGAAGAGCGCCCTCCAGCTGGCCATTGTCCGGGCAAAGGCCCAGGCCAACGAAGAGCTGCTGGAGACTCTGGACCGAGAGCCGTGGGGGCGCCCCTACCTTATGGTACGGGGCAAGTTGCGCCAATGGGCTCCCCCATTGTCCCGGAGTCTCCAGCCACAGCTGCTGGAGGAGGTGGTGTGTGCGTTGTTTCCGTCGAGACCGGAGCACACACCACCGGCTATGGTTCCGCCTCGCAATATGCCCGACGCGGAAGACGACATTGACGACGACGTGCCCGAAGTGACCCGGGTAGAGTTGAGAGTGGCGGTGGCTCGCATCAGGAACACCGCCCCAGGGCCCGACGGCATTCCAGGCCGCGCATGGGTCCTGGCCATGAAGGCTCTCGGGCCCCGACTAGCGGGGCTCTTAAGCGCATGTTTGGAGCGGGGCCAGTTTCCAAGCCGGTGGAAGACCGGAAAGCTGGTCCTGCTCAAGAAGGAGGGGCGCCCCGCAGACTCACCATCTGCGTACAGGCCAATCGTGTTGCTGGACGAGGTGTGTAAGATCTTTGAGCGAATCATCGCCAGTCGCCTCGTCCAGCACATGACCGCGGTGGGGCCCAATTTGGCGGACAACCAATTTGGTTTCCGCCAGGGGCGCTCCACGGTAGATGCGATCATGCGCGTGAGGGTCCTCGCGGAGGAGGCAGTCGCCCGGAGTGAGGTGGTCTTGGCGGTGTCGCTCGACATCGCCAACGCTTTCAACACCTTGCCCTGGAGTACTATCCGAGAGGCACTCCGGTACCACGGGGTGCCGCGCTACCTCCAACGCATTGTCGGGGCCTATTTGTCGGAAAGATCGGTGGTGTACCCGGGTCGAGAAGGATGGGGTCGGCGAGAGACGTCGTGCGGCGTTCCTCAGGGTTCGGTGTTGGGACCGCTCCTGTGGAACGTAGGGTACGACTGGGCTCTGCGCGGTGCGCTTCTCCACGGCGTCGGCGTCATTTGTTACGCCGATGATACGCTAGTTACAGCGCGTGGGAAGTCGTACCGGCAGGCGGCCATACGCGCGACTGCTGGTGTCGCGCACGTCGTGGGTAGGATCCGGCGGCTGGGCTTAGAGGTGGCATTGCACAAGTCTGAGGCCCTGTGTTTTCATGGGCCCAGGATGAAGCCGCCTCCGAGGTCCAGCATCATAGTAGGAGGGGTCGCCATCGCTGTCGAGTCGACGATGAAGTACCTTGGACTCGTCCTCGACAGTCGGTGGAACTTCGGGCCGCACTTTACACGGCTCACCCCCCGGTTGTTGGGTGCCGCTTCTGCGCTCTCGCGCTTGCTGCCCAACCTGGGAGGGCCCGACTCCTCCTGCCGAAGGCTCTACATGGGGGTCGTACGGTCGATGGCGCTATACGCCGCGCCAGTGTGGGCGGACGCCCTGACGGCCCGCAACGTCGCCGCGCTTCGAAGGCCGCAGCGCGCGATGGCCGTCAGGATCATAAGGGGATACCGTACGATCTCCTTTGAGGCAGCGAGCCTCCTAGCCGGATCCCCGCCCTGGGACCTCGACGCAAGGCTCCTCGCGTCACTCTATTGGTGGCGCGCGGAGGCGGTCGAGCGGGGCGAGCGCCTGGTGCCGCGACAGATTGAGGCACGCAGGGCAGAGCTCCGCCAGGTCCTAGTGGCGGAGTGGCAGACGCGCTTAGCGCAACCCACGGCGGGGCACGCCGCTGTAGCGGCGGTAAGGCCCATTCTAGAGGAGTGGCTCAATAGGAGCCACGGCGCCCTCAGCTTCCGGCTGACACAGGTGCTTACCGGACACGGGTGTTTCGGGAAATACCTGTGTCGCATAGGCCGGGAGCCGACGTCCCAGTGCCACCATTGTGTTGATTGCCGCGACGATACGGCGCTGCATACGTTGGCGGAGTGCCCAGCTTGGGCCGAGCAGCGCCGAGACTTGGTCGCGGCCGTAGGAGCTGCGGGAATCCTCTCGCTTCCGGCTGTTGTGTCTGCCATGGTCGGGAGCGAGTCAGGGTGGAATGCCGTCGCCACCTTCTGCGAGGCCGTGATGCTCGCAAAGGAGGCGGCGGAAAGGGAGAGAGAGACTGCCTCCTCTCTCCCCTCCCGCAGCAGACGCACTGGGCGCCGTAGGGTGGCCGACTTCCGGCCACCGTAGGGCGCGGCCTGCGGACGGCAGACTCGGGGCGTCTTGTCGTCCGATCAGCGGCAGGCCTCGAGGCGGCGGCGTCTTGTTCCGCGCGCGCCTCATAGTGGAGTCCTGCGGCCGGGGTGACGGCCGCAGTGGGTGACGGGGCCCGCCTGACCATCTGGCGGGCCAATACCCGTCGGGGGGTGGCGACGAATGCTTCGGCGATACCCGCCCCTTCGACACACGGGTACATGAGGAACACGGGTTGGTTTTTAGTCAGTAAGAGTTTGACAGTCCCCTTCGCCCTTCCCCGAGGGCGGAGGGCCTCCATGAGGATTTTCCAACCCGATACCAAAAAAAAAAAAAAAAAAAAAGTCTATAGAAGTGTCCTGGATGGACGGCCGTTGCCTCCTTCTGCGAGGCAGTCATGTCCGCAAAGGAGGCGTCGGAGCGGGAGCGGGAGTCAACCACCACACTCCACTCCCGCCAACGCAGGCCACGCCGGCGGCGCCGGAGGGCCAGTAACGACCTCCGGCCGCCGTAAAAAGCGGCCGCGAGCGGCCCCTCGGGGGAGGACCCGCCGCCCGCACTATTACCGCGAAGGTGAGGGCTGCGTGCTGTTCCGCGGCCCCCGTCAATTCCTAGAGTTGTTAGGAGAGCGCCGGGGGGACGAAACCCTGACCCCCTGGCGCCAACACTTTAGAAGGGGCCCGCCTCAAGACAAAGGGCGGGCCGGCGCCGGCCCGGGCCACGAGATCGGCAGGCCATATATCCGTGGGCCCGGGCGTAGGCGATAGGAGAACAGCGGGGTTTTTTAGTGGGTAGTCAGAAAAATCCCGGAGTCCCACATATCCTTCGGTCCCCCCGGGCCGGGGGAACCCGTCAAAAGAGGTTTTTCCCCGATACCAAAAAAAAAAAAGTTTATATAAGTGATTAAATCAGGAATATAGTTTAAACTACTAACAAAATAATCTTTAACACGACATGTAAAAATTATATTTTATAAACCATGGTCTAATCTAAGTAAGACTGTAGATGCAGTCTTACTTAGGATGCATTTCTTTGGCGGCTTGTTCTTTGCAATAATAATTACTAACTTTTGCTAAACTTTATTTAAAAGTAAAAGTTATTATGAAGCTTGGATGAATTAAATATAAATACAATATAAAAAATTAACCATTAACCTAGACATTCGTTTTAAATTTAAGTGACTGAGTAAAAATGCACATTGGTTCAAAATTTTTCCATTTTGTTTTTCAAAGAAAGAGTAGGCTTTGTCTAATCAGATGTTTAAAATATTGCGATCATGGAGTTAGTATCTTATTAACTCCATGATTGCGATTGATTAAATTGTTTAGGGGATATACCAATGAGCCTTTGCACAATGAAAATGCTTATTTAACCAACGTCCAGTGGCGGCGATACTTCTAGTGTACATAAAATGACAGTGACACTAAATCAGACATTGGATTTTAGAAACTTTCTCAATGATGGATGTTCAATGAAATTGTTATTGATTCTAGCAAATCGAGATTTTATTTTTGTTATGGAGGACATTTTTCTAATTATTTAAACCCGTGCAAATTGTCTTAGAATTAAGAAGAAATGTGGTGAATATTGTGTGTAAGACTCGATCGTCATTGAGAGCTGGGCCGCGTTAAACGAATCGACAACTGAAATGTTAGGATAACAAGGCGCCGTGAGCTGTGGCAGTACGATGGCCGCAGACACTGCAGTGACGGCCAGCCCCGAGGACACGTTGGAGTCGCTGCTGCGTGAAGCCGAAGCGCTCAAGCAGAAGCTGGAGGAGGAGCGCCAAAAGCTTAACGACGTTTCATGTGAGCTAGGAGCCTATAGTCTAGCTATCTCTTCCAAGGCTGTACCTTGATCCCTCGTGGGGATGCTACGAGTTAATGAGACCAATTAAAAGTATAAATAAGCAGTTCATGGTTCCTGTTGCATACTATTTTAAAATATTGGAACTCTAATACAAAGATTAATATTTGAAATGAGATGTATGGATATTGTAGTGACGCCAGCTTCTGCTTAGGGAGCTCTCTGTACTCAGAGACTGTTCCTTTTCTTAGCTATTAAGGTAGAATAAAGAAGTGCACTAGATACATGTATATAACTGTCCTGCCACCTGTCAAGCCAACCCTCAAAGGTGAAATGAACCCTTTTACAGTGGAGAGCTCTAACTCTAAGCCTAAATGATGGTGGCGAATTTAACATTATTAATTTTAGTAATCTTTACCTTTTCTTCTATTTTTAGTAATCTTAGATAATTTTTAATAAATTCCTTTTGTATGATATAATTTAAAACAGGGTTCAATACATAATGCAACATTGCAGTCTTTCATTACTTACATAACTTTCATTACATTGCAGGCTTTCATTCAATGCATTTTTTGATTTGCTTCTTGTGTTTGCTGCAAACCATACATTTACCCTGCATTTATATTTGGATGAAAAGTATCTTGAAATTAGTTGTAATAAATTATCTTTGGATGCAGTTTGGCCTCCCACTTATACTACATATATTTTCATTTGGATATTTTTCTTGGAATAATAGTAATATACTAACACAATATTCCTCCTCCATTTGTCGGATTTGATCAGGACAAAATACATGGATGAGAAGCATCTGCTGCTAGTGCATCGAAAATAAATGACTTAATGGATGTCATTGGGCAGTTTCTGATAACAAGTGATCGCTCGGAGTGAGCTTCTATACCTGAAAGCCCTGTTCGCCATGAAATTGTTAAATAAGCAACAGACATTAATTACAATCTTCAAGAAAGCAAAAGAAAATTAATAATATTAATCTAGTAAAAGGTCTAAATATTGTATTTATTAGTAACTTTAAATATATGGAGAGGAATAAATCCAGTTATGTTTTCTTCCAAACATAAATGCATTAATGTTTAATAAATAAATAAACTAAAATGTTGTCTATTTGGTTTAGATCTGAGTTAAACAAGTCCCTGTGTACACAACTTATAAAGTAGGACATTGAAACTTTGACACAACTCTTTTTGCATGTTTATAATGTTTATAATTTTGCATGTTTGCATGTGCCTCTAGGGCACTTTGGTTTAAATATAATGCTCTTAATATCTTTAGATACTAATGGAGTACTCAATGCCGTTTTAAAGTGGAATTTTCTGGCCGATCGGTGTTAGAATTTGCTTGCATTAATACTGAATAAGAGTTGCAATTTAGTGATTAGTTTATTTTCGACTCCACTAAGCAATATTACAGAATTGCACCACATTGTCCTATCAGAGATCACTCATAATTTTGCGTTTTGCCATCAATGCCATCTGCACATGCTCCTACAAAATCAGCTCAGTTAGCATTGTAAACATTTGTACTTTTTTAATGTATAAATAACTATATGGACAATCACAGGACATGTCATTTGGAAATGTTCATCAAAATTGTTCAAACCTTTAGAGATCAGCAAATATTGTTTTTAATTATAGGTGCTGTAACAATGTGTAATAGGGTAATAAGTTCTCATATTTGAGATGCTTGAGACCACAAAGCTTTTGTTGGTTTCAGTATGTGCGGTGGGGGCGCGACTGGAGGCGATCTCATTCCCGGCGCTGAAACTGCGGCGCGTCCTCAAGGGGCACCAGTCGAAAGTACTGTGTTCGGACTGGTCGCCTGACAAGCGGCACATCGTGTCTTCTTCTCAGGATGGCAAGGTGGTGGTATGGGACGCGTTCACGGCCACGCGAGACCTCACCATCCCCATGCCCAGCACGTGGGTGATGGCCTGTGCGTACGCGCCTTCTGGAACCCTGGTCGCCGCCGGCGGCCTCGACAACAAGGTGACCGTGTTCCCCATCGGCGGCGCCGAGGAGGAGCCGGCGCTGCGTAAGCGCACTGTCGCCACACATACCTCCTACATGTCGTGCTGCCTGTTCCCCAACACGGACCGCCAGATAGTGACCGGCAGCGGCGACGGTACCTGCGCGCTCTGGGATGTGGAGTCGGGGCAGCTGCTGCAGAGCTTCCAGGCGCATGGCGCGGACGTGATGGCGCTCGACCTGGCGCCCTCCGACATGGGCGATACGTTTGCGTCGGGTGGCTGCGACCGCGCTGCACTCGTGTGGGACATGCGCACGGGCCGGCCCGTGCAGGCCTTCGACGCCCACGACTCGGACGTGAATGGCGTGCGCTACCATCCGTCGGGGGACTCCATCCTCACGGGCTCGGACGACTCGTGCTGCCGGCTGTTCGATCTGCGCGCCGACCGCGAGGTAGCGCGCTACACTAAGGACAGCATCATCTTCGGCGTCAACTCGGTCGAGTGGTCGGTGAGCGGGCGGCTGGCGTTCGCCGCCTACAGCGACCACACGGCGTGTGCATGGGACGCGCTGCGCGGCGTGCGCGTCTGCGTTCTCTGCGGCCACGAGCATCGCGTCACGCGCGTGCAGCTCTCGCCGGACGGCACTGCGCTCGCCACTGCCTCCTGGGACGCCACTCTGAGGGTGAGTCACCGGACGATGCTCAACTCGGTGCACCCTGACTGCACTAGTTTTACTCACGCGGTCTTTCTCTTTTGCAGATCTGGGCGTAGGGTGCGCGGTCGCCGCCGCCGCCGCCGGAGTCGCGATACTCCGACTATTAGTATCCCTTTCCTTCATATTCGAGTGCAATAAATATGTGTGGGTTATCTGTAGCGTACTGTATTCGTATGTAAATGTAGTACTTAATGGAGCCGTACTCATAGCTGCTCTGATTCGTTGCTGCTGTAGAGATGATTAGTGCTCTAGTAATGATGGGTAGCGAGGCGAGGCTGGCGTCTATGTACATAATGGTCGGCCAGCTATGTTGTGTTGATTGTGTTCTTTACTTACTGCCCTTTATCTAATTAAAAGCAAAGTTTTTAGATGACGGCGTTTAGTCAAAGTGGAGGGGGGCATCCGCGTGGCGTGGCCCGTGCACCGCCCTTGCTCGGTCGGCTCAGTGTTATTCGTGTAATCTCGTTCGATTTCAATAAACATTCAATGTTGGTTGCTCTTTTATTTAATCGCAACACCTATTCATCATACAGTCTTATTTGTTTTTTTTTATCTTAGCATTAAATTCTAGATCTGACGTAAACTGCCTCTTTAATGCCCGTATTCCGACTATGCTACGCACTAGGCACGGTGCTCGGCACCCCTGCTGGGATGGATTCCTTCCACGTAAGGTGACAATGACAATGCAATAATCTGTATGTATATTTTGTATCATTATCCTCACCAGGATCCTCAGGATTAATGAATTTTCGGTTCTCGTCCGATCACCGAAGTTAAGGAGCGTCGGGCGCGGTCAGTACTTTGATGGGTGACCGCCAAGGAAAATCGCGTGACGGTGGATTTTTGTTCTTTTTTATATGTTTTATATTAACTTGACCTGTACGTAATGGAATTTTTCGGAATTCGACTCATTTTTACTTTGAACAATAAAATCAAAATTCTACCGAAACGCCATCTGGATCATAATTAATAACATTGCCAGAAGATGGCGTTAAATTAATAATAACATAGCCGGAAGATGGCGTTAAATTAATAAAAATATTTACCGATTGGATACATACATATTGACAACAAATAAATTATAATATCACTCTTTTATGGTTAATGAAATTAAAAAGTTAAAAATAAATTATAGTTTAAGAAAACTAAAAAACAGCTTTTATAAAAAAAAAATAAGATGTTTTCAAAATAACAATTGTCAACAAGCACCCCACACTTTTTACAATAAAATTCATTTTATTGTTAATCCCACTATCCTTAGTTTAAATTTATTGGAAAATTATTTTTTACCGTTTAGTTTGATTTTTTAAAAACGTGTTTTTAGTTTTTTTTTTTAAATTTTAAACTTTATTTTCTTCTATATTTTTTTTGGAAACAGCGTCCACTTAAATTCTCACTCTGCTGTCAACGTCAAACGTCATTGTCAAACGCCAATTTGCACTTCATTCCTTCCATAAAAAAATGGAATATGGAATCCAGTTCATTCTAGGACTAGGACTCGACCGAGTTAATTCATGATGTCGTATTGAGGAGGAGTCTTCTCACTTGTCTGTTTCATCGCGATAAATAGGATAAATTTGAAAGAGTTCAGGACTCGTCTTCTATTGCGGTTAATCAATAAGATAACAAAATGGGTCTCCAGTCGTGTATAGCGTTGGCAATTCTATTTTTAGCTGGCGCGGATCCCTCAAGGGCGCAGAGTGAGTAAATTTCTTATTAATTTTTAGCAAAAATTGCAGTCTGTTTCGATATATCTACTATTAGATGGTTTTCAATGCAAAGAGGGGTGGGGCAATCGTCGATGTGGTCATCGCCCGTTGCGCACTGCGCATTTCGTGTGTTGTGCGAGTGATTACAATTCAATGTCAGATCCGTTCCGCCGCAGAAATGCTTTGCCTCATTTCAGCGGAGGCTACATTACCTCGAATAAATAATTATTATTACACTAAGATTAAATGCTTTATTTAACAAAAGAGATTAATATCATCTAATTACATTAGCGATTGTCTTTGTCATAGTGTAACCTACTTGACATATGCATACATTCATCGCTCACTTGAACAATGGCCTATGATATATTCGCCAAGCTGCAAGTGTTATGACCTACATTTTATATAAAATAACAAAGAAAGTGATAACAGTCTTTACCCTCTTAATGTACTGTAGTTCTATGTAAAAGACAAATGTATTGATGTGAATGTGTTAAGCTACACTAGACTAATCAAGAGGATAACGTTTTATGTTTATTTTTGCAAATAAAAGGTTCAGGCAGCTAATTTAAATATACTAAATTACTTTTAGTTTTTGATGACTTACAATATGAGTTGGTGTTGTTGCTCTCTATTGAGAGCTGCAACACCAGCTCATCTATTGATCATTGTCTGTCTGAATTATGGTGAACAAGTATTGTTGCACATTTATTTTCTGGTGGGTTTATCAGAAAGGGTTGTCTATCTTGTCTACACAACAACCTTTGGATGCAATTGGTCCAATACGCCATACCAAGATGTCATTAACTAGTTAGTTAGCTTAGTAATAAAACAGACAGAATAAACAGAAGTGGACATCCAGATCAGAAAATGATTTGACTTTTCAACACCTTTTTGGCTTTGGACCACTGAACCAATTAAATTTGAGCCAAATTAAGCAGGTTATGTTTAACAGTAGGTGAAATATTCCTAATAGGTATCTAGCCATGATAAGATTTGACTTAGCATTATCAGTGAGCAAATTAAAACCTCAACAAATAACTTCTTATCTTAACGTCAATGCCCACAAACACATGTTTGCTTTTACTAATTCTGTTAATTTAGATATCTGCATTGTGGAGCAAACTGCTGTTATGTTACCTTGTTGACATTTGTATTAACAAAGTACTTCCCCTCATGTTTATTATACTGGCTTCATTAGCGACAGCATCCTGTACCAACATTATAATTATCTCTACATTATGGTCAGAATTTATTCAATTTCATTGTGAATTGATAGAAGGCATTGTGTGAACTCAAATTGAAAAGAGGGAGTACACAAGCGTATATCAAAAAGGCATTAAGAACACTACAGCTATTTTAGAAACATAATTAAAGTATGGGGGAGTATATGGGAGAATAAAAGGATGGGCTGTGGGAGTAGGAAAGTTTGACAATGGGTGATCACATATTGGCGAGTGCAGTGGTGAGGCATGTGCGTGATATGCAGACGCCGAGGTGGCGGTGCAGGAGGGTGCGCCGCTCACTGTGGAGTGTGCATTGCGCGTGGAGCAGCGTGCGCAGTGGCGACTCGAGGGCGCCGCGCTACCTGCCGACCTGGCGCTCTCCGAGGTAGCTGTGGGCGGACGTCTCATGGCCCGACTGCACGCGCCACGAGCCCGCCTCGCCCACGCCGGCCTGTACTCGTGCGGGCCCGAGGCCACGCAACGCGTGCGCGTCTTGGTGCACCCCGCCGACAATCCAGTCCGCGATTTCACCCCCGGTACACTGCCGCCGGCGCCGACTGCGCTGGCGCTGCCCACTTTCGTAGGCGAACCTTGGCTAGTGGAGCTCACAATATTCTGTGGTTTTTCTTTTCTTTACCATCCAGAGTGGGCGAGTTTGGGCTGCGCCAGCGCACTGCGGCCGACATGCCCACTCTTAGATATCAGTGTGTTGAGCTGGATGAGTCACTATGAAGCGTAGTTAGGCAGTATTTTGTGCTGTAGTTAGTTACTGATGGCATTGCTGGCTTTATAGACTGTTTACATTGAACCTGGTCTAAATTTCTTGAGGATTTTGACTGTCAAGGTAATCAGAGCAACCAAATAGTAGGTTCATTTATTAAAAACTCATTGCATAGTAATTTATTAGACCTACCTAGAAATGTAATTCTGTATAAGTTCAAAGTTTTTTGCTGGGACCACACGGCGCTTGCACTCTATTCAGAAGTAAAAAATTGTTAGAGCAAAGAAAGTGCATCTCAGTGAATGTTTTCAGTTTACATATTCCATCAGGAGCTCTGTAGTTTCATTTTGTGAATGCTTGTGGGGAATCACAGGTTCCATTGTCATCCTGTATCTGGAAGTTTATGTATAATATGTATTTATTTATAAAAGGATAATCATATCAAATCAGTTGCCTAGTAACTACAACACAAACACTAGGGTGTGCACCCTTGGGACTACATGGAGCTGTGTGAATTGTCCTAGTAATATTTATTTATATTATTTTATTTGTATCAATTTACTTGGAATGATTTTGCCTATATTAACACTGAACATGAATACTATAATATGATTTGATGAAGTGAACATTTGAAATGCATTCAGCAAGCTCACAAGAGAAGCTTTCACAAGAGAAGGGTTCACGTCACTTTTGCTCAGCCAATTTGTGGTCTGTTCCTATAATTGTCACAGGTTAATTCCAGTGAAGCAGTTATAATTCCATACAAAGCTTTGTACACAAAAATAAAACATTCATAAATGGTTCTGTACATCTAAAAAGATGGACCGATTGACAATACTTGTAGAATAATACACAAATACTCAATTTTTTTGAGTCCTTATGTTATATCTGCAATATCGATCGATGCGACCATAGCACTCAGCGGCGCCCTTCAATGATTATTTATCACTATCTGAACAGTGATTTGATAGCAGCGCATTTGTGTTCGCCAGCGTGTCCTAGAAGTGCTATCAGCATATATGTGCTGATCATACAAAAATAATACTCTCATTCACTTTCCCACACTACTGTGAGAGAGGATTCCCGTGTCTCTGTTTGCCTTAATGCCCACTAAATGAATACCAATACTTTTAAAAATGTATTCCATGCTAATATGTGAAAGTGCACGTGTATTAGGTCACGTGGTGTGGTGCTATAGCACAGCATAGCACAGTAACAACTCTTTACAAGATGTAGATCACTTATATGCATATGGACATGATGTAGGGGTACAATATGTTGCCACAACCCCAGCCCCAGCCCCAGACGTATTTCACTTTAGGGTATCAAGTATTGAGTTATGCTTATTTGGGGATTCTGTTGCTTCTTTTGAGTATCAGTAGACTGTTGCCGGGGTTCGGCTGGGCTCAGCGCGTCTAACCCCGTCGTGGCTTTTTGGGTTGCAGGTTCGAGCTCGCCCGATGCCGCCACGACGGCTTCGTCGGAGCCAGCCGGCCCCGTGATGCCTGCCAAGCTGAAGTACTACGATGTGCATCACGATCTTGAGCTCAACTGCACGCAAAGCGAGGCGGGCGCCACCTACGTGTGGAAGAAGAACGGCACGGCGGTGGAGAGCTGGGCCGACCTCGGCAAGCGCCTCGTCGCGAAGGACGCCGTGCTCCGGTTGACGCGGACTACCGAAGACGACTACGGCAACTATACTTGCGGCGTGAGTGGCGTGGGCGACGTGGTGCGCGCGTGGGAGGTGCACGCGCGGCCCGTTGCCAAGCTGCAGCCCAACGTGTACGTGGTTGAGGGTCAGAAGCTGCGCGTGACGTGCCGGCTCATCGGCAAGCCGTACGTGCCGGTGGAGTGGCGCCTGCGCAACGGCAGCGAGGCCGACAACTCGTCGGTGCCGGCTCTGGACGTGCTCGGCGAGCGCGGTGCCGTGCGCGCCTCCGAGCAGGGCGTCGAGGGCGCCGAGCTACTGGTGGAGCCCGTGGAGCGCAGCGACGGCGGCGACTACATCTGCGTGCCACTCGCGAGCAACGGCGTGAGCGCCGAGACCACCCTGCGCGTGAAGGACAAGCGCGCCGCGCTCTGGCCCTTCCTGGGCATCTGCGCGGAGGTGTTCGTGCTGTGCGCCATCATCCTCGTGTACGAGAAGCGCCGCACCAAGCCCGAGCTCGACGACTCCGACACGGACAACCACGAGCAGTGAGTATGCGCCGCAGCCCCCGTCCGCCCCGGTGGTCCCCTGAGCCCCCGCACGATCCCACTAATACGCCCTCTGTCTGCCCCGCAGGAAGAAGTCGTAAGCCGGCGGCGCCCCCTCGTCCCGGCCGACGGCCTGCCCACTAACACCGCCACCGCCACGGCCACGGGACCTTTTCTATTTTCATTTCGATCATTGTCTATTGTTACTTGTTACATGATGGTAGTGTCAACTAATGAATGCCGCCGCAACACTAATAGATAGGTGCGTACTGGTCTCCCTCCGCGGCACCTCATGCGCTCGTGCCGTGTGCCGCGTGTCGCGTGCAGTTCATTCGAGCGACTGTTTGTAAAAGCCATGTTGAAAGATCGCGCGCGCGGTTCCGTGCGTGGCGCATGACGCATGACATGCATGCACGCTCGTGCGTTTCAACATTGTTTTGTCCAACATGAAAACTTGAAAATAGGTGAATATCGTTTTTTGTAAATATTTTTTGCATATAAAAATATACCAAAATAATAGCAGATTATGAGTTGAAGTGTGTTCAAAGGTTTAATTTAACACAATTTTAATAAGAAAATGTATATTTTATTTTTGTATGAAATAAGTTAGTTGAATACTTGTTTGTAGATATAGAGATATAATTATCTAATAGCAAGCAGTGTTGTGCGCACTCCGCCCCTGTCCCCGCTCATGTGACCTTTGAACCTAACGGAGGCCACAGTGGCGCCGGACACAGCTTCAATTAACCAATAAATTATTCAACCATTAACGGCCGTTTTATTTAACAAATCAACCACTAGCCACATGGCGTATGGCGTATAGTCAGATCAGAGGCCGGGGACATATCCCTACGAAACAAAAAGAAATCGAGCGGGTACCAGATAGGATAAACGCAAAATACATTATTGATAATGACATAAAATATACATATAGGCATATGAATGAAATGACTTAAATTAAAATTATGTATATTAGTTAATTGATATAATTATGTTTGCATGCTATGCATGCCGAAATGGTAAAACATGATTTACCTTTTTATCCTGTAACAGCTTTTGTAACTATGTTTTTAGCAAATAAATGTTTTGATTTGATTTGGAAGGTTTTAGTATTTTTACATTATATTTACCTTTAATTACAAAATATAAAGAGAAAACACTGATATATCTTTAACGTCCGTCTATGGACGTTTCTTGACTACCACTTTGTTTTAATAACTATGTCATAATCACTAAAATATGTAACATTAATTTTCTTATTAAAAACCTAATGCAAGATTTTGTCATTAAACAGATACATTTTTGTTTGTCACATTGATTTGATAAGATTATAAATCAGCGTAAGATAGGTAGGCCAAAAAAATTAGGTTAGTCGAATGAAACCACTTAGAGCGTAAGAAAGAACCAGGTGAGCAAAGCAAACGAGAAGGTATGGACGGATAGATAAAATTAATCGACGAAAATTATTTACAAATAAAATATTGACAATGATGGCCAAAAAAAAGAAACGTGTGCGTCTCGGGATGCCGACAGAAGTAAGTAGTGATAACTTAAACTAATCTAAATTGAACTATTTAATATTGAAAATGTTTAACTTGAGAAAAGCTTAGGTTATTACTTAAATTTTATGTATAATAATAGAATAATGTAAGGAAAGGTTATTTATTAATAAAACCTAACTTTAGTTTACGACTTTCCAATTTTTTCAAAATTATATTAAATTATTCCCTAATGTAGATTCTTTATAAAGAAAAAAAAACAACTGTATTCCATTGTAATAAAGTCTCAATTCGAATAGATATAGCGCTGTGGGTTAGATTGAGGGAGGAGGAGCCTGCCTACCGCTGCCGTACCGTGCCGAGAGAAAGGGAAGCCTGACAGACTGGCGCCGTAACGCGTTACGTAACGAAGCGGTTTACCCTCCCATAAGAAGAAGTTATCACTTCAAAAACTGGAGACTAAAACGTGTATTTCCGATCAAAAATTAAAGACATAAAATATAAATAAAACACAGCGCCTGTAACAATATTAAGAGAAATGCGTTCAAACGATACCAATACTACTAAATCCTCAACATGCGGGCGGGCCTTGGAAGGCCTGGTTTTCAAAGACAACCCATATTATGTAGAAACCAATACTAGGTTTCCAATAGAGGGTGTAGTGATGACTCCAGTTTCGATTCAAATGCCAGCCAGTCGAACAGTCCCATTAGGATGAACTGCTACGATGTTTCCAGTGTCCCCTTCACAGAATTTCCATCCTTTACAAATACCTTTTTCGTGTTTTCACGTCCAAAGCAGAACGCCACTGCCTACTGCTGCAACTGCAACAAACTGTTTGCTCCGTGTAGGCGTACTTGCACTATTCAACGAACTGGACGTCTAATAATAAATAATCTGAAGACAGCGGTGTCTATGAGAATTTCGGATTTCCTTAATTTGCATTAACGTGGTGTTCCCCAAATGTGACATTACAATTTCCCAACATTCGATGCAGGTAGTAGATAGTCGACATACAGCAGCTTCAAAGTCCCCTGAGGAAAAGATCCGATAAATTCTTATTAAAAAAAAGATCCATCAGAAAATGGTCTGCATTTATTTGTCCACGAAACCTTGTAATAACTGATAAAATTATTTTCTGATAACAAGTCCGTGAAAAAAACTAAATGAGCCGTCACGGGATGCCTGGCAGATGTGAAACATTATAAAAGCGTTAGTTTTTTTAAACTACAATTTATTTTTAACTTAAAAAGTTTTTCATTTTTCATTTCATTTCATTCATAATTATGGTTAACCATAATTAAGAATTATAGTTGAAACCTTAAAACTCTACACTTGTAAATTAACAGCGACATCTATGATTCACTAGCAATACTAATTAAACAAATATTCAAACGAACTTCTATGGTTTTTAATACGTGAACGTAATTGTTCTTGTACATCCTAGATGGCAGTATTTATATTTAGAAATGTAAATTATTTTTTAAACATTATTTTGTAAAAATAATATGCAGAAAAGAACAGATTGTGATAGAGTCTGGCCACGCTAACTCTGCAATGGAATAAATGGGCAACCCTAAAAAGTTTTTTATATGGTATACTTTTTCTGATGTCACTTTCGTGGTACGTGAGCTGTCAGATCGGTTACGCTGTTTGTTGTTTTTCATATATTTTAAAGAAAAATGGTTAAACCTATTAAAAGTGGAGTGCGGGAGTTATTATATAACATGATAAGTAAATTCCAAGATGTGAAGGAACATCATGATGTCGTCCTTAGCCAAAAACGACAATGTTTACAAGATATCGAAAAGTTGACGTGTAAGTAAATCTATTGATTTTGATACTTCGCCGTTTTATTTTACCATTAGATATATCTAAGAACATTTTTTCGAATACTCATAGCCTGTTGATAATGGTGACAAGAAGCTCGTGTCAAATTAATCCAAGTCCAATTTCAATAACGTATCTATATATTCTATTCTATTCTTGAGAGTCTTGGCTCCAACGCCATGGGCATCGATTTGCCAATGTCATAGTGGAGAGGATAAATGGTTCAAAATGGAGAGGATAGATGTTAGGAAGTATAAATAAATATAGTATTATGATGTGATAAAATTACCTTTGTTTATATAAAAATAAAAATGTGAACTATAAATAAATATTATTTAGTGATAGGAATTTACATAAAGTAATTACATGTTTATAGTCACATAATGATAGCAGAGAATTGACATTAACAGGTCGAGGAAAATCATGTGGAAGAAGAACGTACAACAGTTGTGTAGTATTGGGGCAAGAGAAGAAAATGTGTTCTAATGTTCCTTCAGCTAGTCCACATTCGCAAAGTGAGTGGTCTCTTACCCTTATTTTTGCCAAGAATACTGGAGTTGAACAATGACCTAATCGCATACGATCTATATGTAGATTTGATTCCTGCAGATTGGATTTTGACATTACTTGTATGGGTCTTATGTCACTATTACATAAATTATAGATAGTTAACTCATAACAAGTATTTATTTTTGGACATTTCAGGTGGTATAAGTGATGAATTAAAACCTCATCTTCAAGTTGCCCTACAGAAGCTAAAGGCTCTTGAAGAACTTGCCATCAATAGTGAGAACCAGTATATAAAAAAGATCGCTTCAATGACTGGTAAGAATCTGTTACTTACGTATTTATTTTCTACAATTTTCGTTAGATTATGTAAGTAGGTACAACATACATCCAATACATATTGCATTCAATACAAGTTAAATTAAATTTTATAAATAATTTATATTTATTTATACAGGAGTCGGCGAACGAACTTTAAGAGTGATTAAAAATGAGGGCCAAAATAATCAAGGAATCTGGAGGACTCCTGGCAAAAAGCGTAAAGCACGGGCAACGAAAGTTAATATTGACAATTTTGACCAATGCGCCATACGAAATACAATAAATCAGTATTATTTGACCCGAAAGGAAGTGCCTACTCTGCGTAAATTACTACTTGAATTGAGGCAATCAATTGATTTTACTGGCTGCAGGGAAACCTTACGCAAAATATTATTAAACATGGGCTTTGAATTTAAAAAAAATCTTGAAGAACGGACAGTCCTTATGGAAAAACATGATGTGGCGGCATGGAGGCATAGATACATAAGAAAAATTTTGTCATCAAGAAACGAGCCTGTAGAAACGAGAAAACCTATTGTATATATTATAAGAAAATTTCACAAAATGGGTGTCTGAAAAATTACTGCCCAATCTTGAGTCACCGAGTATTATTGTTTGCGACAATGCTAGCTACCATAGTATACAAATAAATAGGCCACCAAATACCAATTCAAGGAAACAAGATATTCGAGACTGGCTGACTAGTAATAATATTACATGGTCAGAGGAGTTCACAAAAATAGAACTGCTTTGTTTGGTGAAAAGGAACAAACCTGATCCAATATACATCATAGATGAATTGTTAAAAGAACACGGCCACGAAGTTTTGAGATTGCCACCGTATCATTGCCACTTAAACCCTATTGAGCTGGTATGGAGCCAAGTAAAAAGAAAAATTGCCGAAAAAAATGTTAAAAGCACTCTGGAAGAAATGGTTAAAAAAATTGAAGAAGTATTTGGATCAGTCACAGCGGATGACTGGAAAAAATATGCTGGACATGTGAAACGGTTAGAAGAGGAGCACAAAATAAAAGACAGGTTACTGGATGATGCTATTCCATTTATAATAAACCTACAAGAATCTGACAGCGATGATAGTAATATAGATGATGAACCGGTTGAATTTGAAGGCATTGAATATTTAGTTTCTGATTCTGATGAATGATTGAGTGTTTGCTATGGTTTCATTTGTAAATATAACACGAAATAACATAACAAAAAAATAAATGATGTTTAACATTAAAAAATCTATCGTTGTTTTTATACTGTCTGAGTAGTTTCAGAAATCTCCTTAAAGTAAAGGCTAAAGTATTATCAATGTGTAGATAAACAATAGCCTCAGTAGATTTTTAAAAGTTAGGATCTAGAATTATTATAACCTGTATCGTACCTATTTATGCTCTACCTCAAAAATGTATCAAATCGACAATGCATCGTGCTGAAGTCATGGCTATTCTTTACCATGAAAAAATCAGAATATAAACAAAACAGGCTAAAATAAAAAACAGCTAGTATCAAATTAGTTTTTCGAAGTATAGACGGTGTTACCATCTATAGATTTTCAAATTCCATAATTTTCTTACTTCTGCAGAGTTAGCATGGCCAGACTCTAGGAACTAAATATGTCATAATGATAAAATAAAATATTACGATTTTTTTTCCAAATAACGATGACTATTTATTGAATAAACATTTATTTTCATTAAATACAAATAACGCCGGAACGAGTGGGAGAGAATTGCACAGTCGATTGCGCCGCCACACCGTACACACTACTGCATATAGACTGTATATATATACCATCTTATAGCGGTATGCGGCATGCATCGCCACGCCAGAAATCGGTTTTACGTGCGGCTATAGATATTTCACATCAAAAATTTTGTTGTAAAATTCTCATAAATTTTTTCAATATTGAAATAATTATAACTAAAGTTAGGCAGATATGAGTATTTATAAGAAACCATGTATAGCAGATCTAATTAGGATATATCGTTGGGACAATTGTATTAAATTTTACTAATAAACTGGAGTAGTGGTTATGAGGAAATCTTTCTCAACTTCTATGTGAAATTTCAAGAAAAATCGGTGGACTTTGTAAACAGTATTTATTGTATGAGACATGAGATTGTTTCAGATAATTATCTAGATTTTCATCAGAACTTTCAGGTTTTTTACGAGGAAATATATAGAAACTTTTAACAGGCTTTACGAGGCCTAAAAACAATGTTTACCGGTTTTCTTATAAAATAAATCGTCATATTTGCTGTTAATATTATGAGAATAAAATTAGTCACATCAATATTAGCAGTCACATTCTTATACTGGTTTTGGTGTATTTGGGTTATAAATGAACCACCAGCAGATGATTACTGAATACTGAATAGGTACTGAATATTTTTTTTTTCTTAAAGCTAAGGCTGTCATCGTCTCAGACGACTAACGACAGCAACACCGGGCGGAAAAGGCATTCCGACCCCGGCGGGGTCGATCAGCCGTGGCAGCGTGCTCGGGGCGTGTCTCCTGTGAGGCGCGCTCCTGGCTCGAACGCTGCATGGGGAATAAACGAAGGGCAGCCACGAATGGCAAGAATACTTTATTTGGGGACTATCGGCTCCACCGCTGAAGCCGATCCTATACTAATCTACTACCGTTTCGGAGTGCTTATAGCTGGGGGAGAAGAAACGGCGAAAGAAACTCCCCCGCAACACATCTATTCTACGTGTTTTTGTGTAATGTGTGATTGTGTACGGCTACAGGCTATGGGGGGCGGAAGGCGTCCCTAAACCTATTGCGTCGGGCTGGTCCATGCCGGACTGGGGGGGATTGCGTCCGCGAGAGCATTCGCTTCAGCGTCCTAGAGATGGGGTCGCGTCTATCCGTAAATACGTTTTGCGGTCGGCAACGCGCGTGGGCAGCTCGGCGGTTGGGCGTGTAGTTGACTGTCTCCACCACCAGTGGATTGGGATGGTGGGGAGCGAGACCGAAGAAGGATCGCGAGAGGGATACCATGTACTCCTTCACGGGAAGGAGCTCCAGGTCGCGGTGAAGGTCCGCGTTGCGCATGTAACGTGGCGCTTGGACTGCCATGCGCAAGAACTTATTCTGCAGCCTCTGCATCGATTGGATGTAGCATTAATTGCCGGCATGGGCGAAGACTACGCTCGAGTACGTCATGATCAGTCGGATGCAGGTTTTGTAAAGTGTCACCTTATTTCTAAGCGACATCTTACTCTTCCCGCATATCATTGGGTAGAGGCGACCGAGCACAAAGTGTGCTCTGTTCCTTACCGTCCTGATGTGTTTGCTGAAGTACAGGCCTCTATCTAGAGTGACTCCTAGATATTTGACCTCATCAACCCAAGGGATGACGCGGTCAAATAGCTTTATGGGGAAAAGAGAGGGCCGACTCTCATTTAGAGTGCGGGGGCCGCGAGCGAACATGATCGCTGCGCTCTTGTCCGGATTCAACTCGATCCGCCAAGTACGGAACCAGTTGCCCAGCGTCTCAACCGCCGTGTTGAGATGACTGCAGATCCGATATTGATTGATATCGGATGTGAAGAGGGCGGTATCATCTGCGTATAAGGCGAGATGTACCTGTGGGGTACGGGGCATGTCGCTGGTGTACAGCGTGAAAAGTAGGGGGGACAGAGCCGAGCCCTGGGGGACTCCGGCTCTGATGGGCTGGAGAGATGAGCGCGTGCCCTCCACTCTGAAGCGGAAGCTCCGATCAAGGAGAAAGTCTCGTAAGATGAGCACGAGTCTATCCGGCACTCCTAGTTTGTACAGCTTGTAAATCAAGCCGTTGTGCCAGACCTTGTCGAAGGCTTTCGCCACATCGAAGAAGACAGCACCCGTCTTCCAGGGTTTGGGGGCGCGAGTGAAGTTCGCGAGCACGTGTTCCGTGATGCGGAGCACTTGCTGGGGGCACGAGTGTCGGGCTCGAAAGCCGAACTGCTCGTCGGGGATCAGCTTATTTTCATAAGCGAAGTCTCTGAGTCTGCTCAAGAGGAGGCATTACAGCTTGCCCAGCGTGCTGAGCAAGCTGATCGGACGGTAGCTGCTAGGTTTCGCAGCGGGCTTTCCTGGTTTCCGGATGCCGATGACGTCGGCTTCCTTCCAGGCGGAGGGAAAGGAGCAGTTATCTATGGCGGCATTGAAGATGCTCACCAGAATCATCAACAGATGTATCGGGAGTAGCTTGAGCAGCTTGTTGGGGATGCCGTCGGCCCCAGGAGCTTTCCGGGGCTTGAGGCCTTTTATTAGGTCCTCTACCTCTTTTACTGTGACAGGCTCGAGTGAGTCTTCCGCGGGAAGAGAGGATCTCCGTTCGACCTCGGCGTCCACCTCGCGCAGGTGGGCCGGGTCGATGTGCGCGGTGTTGGGGGAGCATTGCTCCTTGAGACTCTCGGCGAGACACTCAGCCTTTTCGTCGTCGTCAAACGCGACAGTGTTGTCGGGTTTTTCGAGAGGCGGCATGGTCGAGAGGGATTCCGCTCTCAGTGACCTCGCCGACCTCCAGTATGCCTGGTGCGTTGGGGAGTACTCCGAGAGCAGGCTCTCCCAGCGTTGGTTCCTGAGTTCCTGAATGCGGGCTTTCACTTCCCGATGAAGTGAACGAAAGGCGACTCGGTTTTCTTCTGATGGGAAGCTGTCGTAGGCTCGGGCGGTGAATATTTATTTCGAAATTCGTGCTCTTTTTATATGATTTGGCCAGGGTTCGCCGACCAATCAAAAGCGTTAAAAATATAACATTTTGATACCCGAGACTAGTTCCAAGAAATGCTTGACGGCTTGCTTTGTGTTCGTACACGAGACTAGTTCTAGTAATAAGATGAGTTGTAAAAATGCTATATATTTATGGAAAGAGGAATGTGAAAATGCATTTCAAGTTTTAAAATCGGCTTTAATAAAGCCACCGGTTCTACAGTATCCCGATTTTTTTTTCAGACAATAATAAATTTATTTTACAAACAGACGCGTCTGGAAAAGCAATCGGTGTAGTATTGTGTAACAAAGATGGAAGACAGGTAGCTTATGCCAGCAGAAGTTTAAATAAGGCAGAAATTATCTATCCTACTATTGAAGAGGAACTCTTAGCAATAGTATGGAGTGTCAAGTATTTTCGACCTTATTTATATGGAAGACGGTTTAAAATGCAGACCGACCTTAAGCCACTTATATATTTGTATGGGATGCGTGATCCATCAAGTAGACTGTTAAAATTTTGATTACAATAGAACAATACGATTTTGATATAGACAATTGACATATTAAAGGAAAACAGAATTCTGCTGCAGACGCCTTATAGCGAATAACAGTCTCGTTAGATCATTTTAAAACTTTAAGTGAAGTTAATGTTAAGACGAGAAATCAAAGTCGTAAGTTGCTAGTTTGTAAAGATAAAAAACATTTTAAGACTATTATTACATTTCTTTATCTTCTTTGGTCTTAATTACTTTCTTCTTGTCTTTTGTAGAAAAGACTTACAGTTCTTTTATCTTTCTTTCTTTTACATTTCAAACTTATTTACTATTATATTTACTTTATTTTTTTTTTCTTAATATTTTATTTACAATTTGGTCTTTTGTTAACAATATTTAATAATTTGCAAATTTATTTTTCCTTTACTTTTACAGTCTTCACTATTGTTATTTCTTATATATTTTTATAGCCATGTTTGCTCTTTAAACCTTTTGAACACCTTTTAATTACATTTTGTACATTACACGTGTTGTATGGTCTCGCTAGCGAGGCCACACGCGCAGGTAGTATCGCCTTTCAGTTTGAAGCGGCGCAGATATGCTGCAAAGCCACAGTGCCTCGTGAGCACTTGCACCCACTCTGTAGCCTTGTCGAGGCATCTTAGGACCTAACGAGCCCGCGATGCATCGCGAAGAACACTCTAGTCACCCCTGCCGTCTGTACACTGGTGTACCTACTGTTACACCGCTGGACTACCTCCAAACGCAGCCTCCTGTGAACGTAGGAGACCGGACACCTGTCGTAGGCCGGAACACTCCTGGTCTGCCTGGCCGCCTGCGTCGCTAACTCGTCGGCGCGCTCGTTGCCGGGGATTCCCACATGAGCCCGGACCCAAAAGACCCTAAGTGTATTGTCACTCCCCTCAATCTCCGCTATATTCTCGCGAATATGGATAGCGAGGGGGTGGCGCGTGTCCGGGTTCCTGACCAAATCCAGTGAGGAACTCGAATCAGTGAGCACAGCCGCCCCTTGCAACTTTGCTTGGATAACCAAGTCCGTGGCTTGGCTGCTCGCGAGCAACTCCGCCTGGAAGACTGTGTACAGTGACTCGAGCCGCATCCGTTTGGTCTTGATCTCGGCCTCATACCGCCAGTAGGTATATGCAGCCCCAACCCCATCATCTGACTTACTTCCATCGGTATAAATCAGATGATCGAGTAGTTGTAGTCGAGCCACAGTCTCAGGCTGCATATCTTCCAAACATTCATAGTGAATGTCCGATTCCTTGGCGGGGTGGGGAGCCTCCCAAAAGGCAACGCGCTCCTCCAGCTCTCTTCGGTCCTGCTCAGGAATAGGACGTCCCCTTTTGCACTCATACAGCCGAGCCGCCTCCCAGATCCGAAGATCCAACGGGCGGAGACTCGACAGCATCAGTGGCGCGTTGAGCGACACCGTACGGTGGCATTTAGCGATCTTCTGTGCAAACCCCCTCTGCACAACGCTGAGGGCCTTCTGCACAGAGATCTTTTCAGTAGTAGCCTTGGCCCAGGAGCTTGCACCATACATGATGATGGGCTCTATCACCGCGATGTATATGGTGCGGATAATCTCTGGACACAAAACCCCCACTCGACTTTAGCCATCGTCGACAACCGCCTGTAGAGGTTCGTCGCCTTTCGACAGACGAACCCCACATGACTGTTGAATGTCAGCTTGTTGTCGACAATGACGCCCAGGATCTTAAGTTCGGGCTCCATCGCGATGTTCTGCCCGCCCATGTGCACGAGTGGAGTGTCGTACTTGAGCTTGCGAGTGAACAGCATTGCTTTGGTCTTCCCAGTGCTAAAGTTGAGCTTGTACCGCTCACCTCACTCATGCTCACAGGTCACAGGCTAACGCGGCATTAGTATCGCGCTGGATGTCGGTGGCGTTATGCCTCGAGAATATCAATACCACGACGTCGGCGAACGCCTGTACGTGCACGCCCAGCCCCTCCAAAGTGTCCAGTAGAGGGTCCAGCAGAAGATTCCAGTACAGAGGCCCTCCAGTGGACCCCTGCACATATCCCTTTGTGGTCCGCTTCCTACTTTCTGTTCCCGTATAATGCACCACTACGCTCCGGTCCCTGAGGCAATCCTTGACGACGCGGCGCAAGTTGACGGGGACGCCTTTCTCTAGTAGTCGGCATTTGATGGCCGGCCACCAGGTTAGGTTTTGGGTTAGGTTAGATTTTGGGTTAGGTTAGGTTTTGAGTTCTGCTTCGGCAAGTACCTATGCCGCATAGACAGGGAGCCGGACGCTTGGTGCCACCACTGCGTCCATTGCGGGGAGGATACGGCGCAACACACGCTCGCCGAGTGTGTAGCTTGGGAGGAGCAGCGCCGTGTGCTCATAAATGAAGTAGGAGGCGATCTGTCGCTGCTGGCCATAATGCGGAGGATGTTCGGTAGCGCAGAGTCGTGAGACGTGGTGGTGTCCTT